>OY998181.1:97004463-97604463 GCA_963921935.1 Galeruca laticollis | reverse complement strand
CCGTTTTAATAAAATTCTTTTATAAGCTATTAAAAGTGTTTATAACAATAGTTTTATAATGTATTTATACCTAATTAATAAATGCTACCAAACTGTCTTAAACAAGTGTTATAAATGCCGGCCGTAATGTAAGAAAACTATTAAAAACTGGAATAAAGAATTAGGATACAAATTCAAAACGATTAATGAACGTCAAACAGTCATGGAAAGCAGAAGGATAATGGATATGCGGTATACACACTTTGAACAAGTAACTAAGTATAGAGAAGAGAATGGTTCAATTACCTATTTGGACGAAATTTGGTATGTTACATACGACACGGTTAAGAGAGGATGGACTAATGGGTCAAATGTGTATGACAACAATGCCTGCAAACAAAAGATCCAGACTTATTATTGTGCATTGCGTTGGAAATGAAGGATGGATTCCAAATGCCTTGAAAATATGTAGAAAAAAAATGGAAGATGGCAACGTTAACTATCATAAGAACATGGACGCAATATTATTGAAGAATGGTTTGAATTCACATTGATCCCAAACTTAGAGCCAAATAGTGTTGTAGTTCTTGACAACGCTTCTTATCACTCGCGACAGCTCAATAAAATACCAAATAAAAGCTACAAGAATACCGAACTACAAAATTTTTTTTGGATAATAATTTGTACTTTGAAGATTCTTATACAAAATAGCAACTGATTCAAGTTATACAGGCAAATAAATTATACGCCCTAGAGAGTATTGCTGAAAAAGATGGACACTCTATATTGAGACTTCCTCCTTATTTTTGTTTAACCCCATCGAGTGAATTCGATATAACAATACATTTCCTAAATATTATATGAAAGTCGTCGACCTCATTAAAAGTTAAGTAGCTAATATTACCAAAGAAGACTGGCAGGGGATTAAAATAGTAATCAAAATTGAAGATGAGTATAAGAATATTGGACAAGTTCATATTAATGAGGAAAATAAATTCGTTATTTATTTACAAGAAGATAGTGATAGTGAAGCAGATGATATGGGAGGATTAACAGAGTTTTTTTTTGAGAAGAGAATTAATTAAGTTTAATATATTTTTCATGTTACTTATAAAGTAGTGACCAACAGGAAACATGATATTTATTTTTAAGCAACTGTTTTATTCATCACTATAAAATTTCTTTTTTTTGTTATTTTTTTATAGAATTTAGTTTTGTCTATGGTTATTGCTTTGAAATTTCGTTTTCCATAAAAAATCGAGAGGGATACAAACAGGACTCAGTGTGGTATTCCGTTCAAACCGAACACCCTTCCAACAATTTCGTAACATCAGTTACAATATAGGTATTGGTAAAAGTAAACAAAATATTAATACATTTCAGAGTTTAGCTCTAAGGGGAATATACGATTAGAATGCTACATTATATCTGTTACCTCAACTATAACTGTATAGTATATAGGGTGAAGAATCTAGTTATTTTACATAAAAATGGATGAAATATAGCTGAAAGTGATTTTAGGTTTGGAAGCATCAGAAATGCGAATTTACCAAAAGGTCGCAAACATGGTGATACGCATTCTGGCTATTGTTAGAAAAATAGTGGATAGTTTTAATTGACAATCATTGTAATAGTTATCAACTATCAGTCATGGAGGTTCACTCCACAAATAGAAATTTGTAAACATTTTGTTAAACTCACCAATTTGTAGATATATTCTATTAACCATTAAAAATGTGTTGCTTACCTGGAACAAAACAAATAATATTAATAACTACTATCATCATTTCACTTATTTTTATTAACTTGATACTATCAACTAAATAACTTTTTTCTAGAACCATTTAAAAATCAACAAATTTTATCACGTTTTACTGCAACCGAAAACGCCCATTCCGACACCAGTGATAGAATATCCCATAACGGTTATTTTCGTCTCTAGTGACGAAAGTGGACTGAATTCGTTTTCTCCACTGAACTTCCTGTGCTGCTCTTAATCCGACCCTGTTCACAATTGAATTATAAACAAAAGACTGTATCAGTTACTTTTATTTCTGTGATCTCATTTATTAATTTTCCGCCCAACCTATCTAATATGCGAGAAACGTATTGGTATACCCCAAAAACCGTTGGAATTTTAAAATAAAAACGGTTTTATAAAAAAAAAATCGTGTGTGTATGTCGTCGTCGTTGTCGTCGGCCACTTTTCGTTACATGTGTTATTACAACGATACAGCCTCCGGAGTGCCACAAGTCACCAATTTTATTATTGAATATTGTTAACGACATCTCATAGATGAATCCTATTGATTTTCAGCTCACCAGAGCCAGTACAACGGGTGCTATATTACTTACCGTACAACATTTTTGTCATTTCTTGAGAAATTTCAGTTTGTTAGCACGATATAGCCTCCGGAGTGCAACTAGTCACCAATTATATGATTGAATATTATTTAGAACATCTCAAAAATGAACTCTATTGATTTTGAGCTCACCAGAGCCACCAATACAACGGGTGCTATGGTACTATAAGTACGACATTTTTGTAATTTTTGATCAAATTTCAGTTTGATAACACGATACAGCCTCCGAGGTATATACAAGGGACCAACTTCATGACTGAATATTATTCAAAGCGTCTCAAAGATGAATCCTATTGATATTCAGCTCACTAACGCAAGTACAACAAGTGCTATGGTACTTGAAGTACCACATTTCAGTCATTTTTGGAGAACTTTTAGTGTGTTAGCACGATACAGACTCCAGAGTGTAAACAAGTGACCAATTTTATGATTGAATATTGTTCAGGGTTTCTTATAGATAGGCTTTATTGATTTTTAGCTCGCCAAAGCTAGCAACGGATGCTTTGGTAACTGAAGTGCCACATTTTTTGTCCTTTTTGGCGAAATTTCGGGTTGTTAGCACGATACAGCCTCCGGGGTGTATAAAAGTGACCAATTTCAAAATTTATTATTTTTCAAGGTGTCTCACAGATGTGCCCTATTCATTTTTAGCTTACTAGAGTGAGTACAGCGGGTCTTATATATCCAGATATACTACATTTTTGGTTATTTTTGGAGAAATTTTGGTTTATTGGCACGATACATCCCCCAAAGTGTATACAATTGACAATTTCATAATAGAATATGGTTCAGTGCATCTCACAGATGCGGAAAAGTTAGTTTTAATCTGTCAAGCCGTTTATCTACTTAGCAAATATTAATTGTATTGGAATTAATAATTCACATCTTAACTCTAATTTCTTAAACTAATATTACTGGGTTTCTGTTGTTTTTTAACAACCCACGCACTCCACCACTTTATGGTTTGATTTGACTAGAACTGTCAATTGATCCACTCGTAATTTCCTAAGATTTTGAGTTTAATTACGGAGCGAAATTCAAACTGTGCCAGGACCGGCTACTCGCAATATAGAAATAGTCTAAATTAAAAACTCAACTAACTTCTACAGTCGATCCTTTGCAACAATTGTAAAACACACACATGATGCATTTTCCACAGCAGCGTTCGTACTCACGCTTAAGGTCTTTACTTGCAATAAAAACTAGTTATAAGACTGTTTCCTTCATTTAATGGAGCAGTTGTATAATAGAGTTCAGGAATAGTTAATTTTTTTCATTTCATTGATTATAAAAGTACTTGTTCGCTGTTTTGCCAGTCTCTTGTTTTTCCCTCCAATATTGTAACTCCTGTCTACGTAAGTACTCTCCTATCTCTTCTTATCAATTCGATCTTGGTCTTCCACGGCTTCTTTTTTCCTTCGGTTGCCATTGTAACAAAGCCTTTGTTAGTAATCCTAGTCATTGGCTCCATACATTCCCCAACCACTTAATTCTCAGAGCTTTATTTTCTTGACTATGGCTTCCTCATTCAATTCTTCAAATATGTCTTGTGCTTATTATCGTTATCCCTCTCCAATTTTGATCAAAGTAATTGTTTCTGCTGTTCATTTGTTTGGTACGCTTGGTTTGTTGCTATTATTTTTTCTTAGATCTCTATTTTTTAGCATTACGCCAAAGTAATTAAAAAATTTCACTATTATTCCAAACCTTATTGTTTCAGATTTCCTCATATTAATTTTTAATCCCAAATTTATTCCTTTTTCTTCAATCTCCTTGAACATTTTTCCATTATATTTCGTTTTTTTTCGCTAGTCCTAATATGTCATATGCATTCTCGATCAGTTGACTTCCTATTGTTCTCAGATTTCTGTTTTGCATTTCTGTTATAACGAATTCTAGAGCAGATTGAGCAATATTGCTGACAGAGAGTCTCCTTGTCTTACACGTTTGTTTATTTCGAATTCTTGCGTCCCTCTCTGTGTCTTTTGATTCATCCTACGGCATTTTTTCCTCTTCCCAAATTTTCTTCACCAACCTATGTATTCTTTCATGCAACATATCCCCTCCCTGTTCTGTCAGTTCTAAATTTATTCCAAGTGCTTCTTCGTTACTACTACGTTATTCTTTATAATATCTCTTCCTTTCTCTAATGTTCCATCTCCTACTTCTTCTCCCATTTCATCTTCTATCCCTTGCTCATTTAGTAATTCCTTTAAATATGCTGTCCATATTTCTTTGTATGGTTTTTCTTCCTCAACAGGTACAGGTTTCCCATATTTGCTCTTTGTTCCTTTCAATTAATTTTTAAATGTTCCCTATTATTTTTTTATGCTTCATTCCTCGTTCTTTATTTCCTGTATGCACTGCCATTTCCTTTTAATGATTACTTTATTACTCTCTTATCTCAATGTTCCATAATTTTCTCTATCTTTCATTTGTTCTTATCCGTTTTAAGACAACTTCCGTTATTATTTCAGGTATCTTTGGTATTCGGTATCATCCCATTCTTTTTTGTCCACATCTTTCTCATTACCTATTAATTTGTCTACTGCCTCTTGTATGGAGTTTTTTATATTGATCTCTTCTTATTCCGTATCATCAAGTTTTGCCTCTCATCTTCTGTTAAGTAATTTTCAAGTAGTCCTACATATTCTATTTTTATATGTTCATTCTTCTTCAACTTTACAGTGTAGGTACCATTTCATTTGATTGTTTTTGCTTCTTACTTTTTTGTTTTAGTTTTGCCATTACCACGAAATGATCTAAGTCTGCGCAAGGTCTCCCATAAGATCTTACATCCTTAATTGAAGATTGTGTTCTTTTGTTCATTAGTATGTAGTCTATTTGAGAGTTTGTATGCCGATTTAATGATATCCAAGGTATTTTGTGTATTGGTAATATTTAAAAAAAGGTAATTTTAAAATAAGTGAAATTTCAATTTATTTCAAATAAGTGAACTATGTCTATCAATAAGCAAAATATTTTTGTTTTACATTCAATTACTTCATATAATCGTTTCATTTTGTCTCAAAGGAATTTATTTGTGTATAGCCTTCGTGATTTGAATTTTTCGCAATGTCGAGAGGTATGCAAATATATCTATCGTCCGGCTGCAAATATGAGTACGACTGCATGAATTGTGACGCAATCCACTTTGCAAAAATTTCTATCCTTTTGCATTTTTTGTATAATGCATAAGAAGTATACAAGCTGAAATAGTAGTATGCGAATGTTTAATTGTAAAACATGGAAATAGAGTACATTTGCCTGGGTTGAATTTTCATTTAAGTCGCGTAAGTCCTATGTCTACAGTGTCTCACTAAAACGTATCAAAGAAGAATAGAATGTTCAAACACCAGTTTATAGTGTGGAGTTTGGTGTAAAACGCTTATAAAAATTAAATTCAGGAACAACTGAATGTATCACAAATAGAAGAAAATGTATGTTTTATTTATTAAATATACATTTTAGACAGGGTGATTCATAACTATTGGGATATAAGCTAAAGACAAGTTATTTGTACCAAAATATGGCGATAGGACCAAATATACCTCAATCAAATATTGCTGTGAAATCACTAGATATAAAACAAAGATGTCCGCCGTATCTGTCTGTCTATTCGCGAGAAACCCAAAAACTTTTGAATGGATTTTCATGCAGCTTTCACCAATAGATGGAGTTGATTCATGAGGAAGATTCAAGCGTATAATTTGTCAGGGTTTCGTGTGAATTGGTTGAAATATAACGATAATTGTTGGAAGGATCGGAAAAAATCATGCCGCCTGGGAGCTTCCATCGAAAATGCTGCCTAATTCCATTGAGATATAACAAAACAATGTTTGGGGGATATTCCTCTTTTATCAAGCTACGAAATTTTAGACTAAATTGAATATTTCAATCCAAATATAAGGGAATCCAACTCAACGTTGACCCATACAGTGATCCAAGTTGAAGGTTGAGAAAAATAAGAAACAAAACTAGGAAAATGAAAAAGAGAAGAACCCAATTGGCCAGATTCATTTCTAATATAGGGCTGGAAGCGTCATTACCCTAGATGTGGTGATCAAGGACTACTCAAATGACAATTGCCTCTGTAAGATGAGGTTTTTGTGTGCAGCTATGAAGAAAAATTCAATTCATCAGACGATGGACAAATTCTCTAGGCATAATTGGGAACAATCTGGTTAATGAAACTATGAAAATATTCTGGTACTTACACTCAGCATCCGAACTGGAATCCCTCCATAAAAAAATTACCTATGGCGTTGAACTATATAATCCCAAAAAATATGGTATTTCCACAGGTCTATAATCTTCAAACAACTCCCAAAATCTCAAACGATATCCGGGGAAGTATGTGTCTCCAATGTGTCATACCTTATTATAAGATGAGATATTTAATTACATCATCCGAAAATGTGACGGAAAATTCAATGGCTTACTCTACTCTATTCCCAACGAACAATGAATCCACAAACAAACGAATATTTTTAATAATGTTTATTCCAGCCATCCAATCAGAATGCTCTCAAGATGTTTAAACGTTCATTAACCAATAGCTTCGCGAAAATTATACACCACAGATCAACACTTCACTGACAATTGCGTTACAAGTATATGTATCAGGGGTAGTGCGTTCAAAGTAACACCACGGGGATATGCTCCACAGTAACAAAATAAATATTTTGACGTATAGTTAATTGAGAAAGGTAATAAACATTGCTTGCATACTCTCAATATTAACTAATTGCGACAATAAAACCAACTCTACTGTCTGAATCACACACCACTAACTCCAGCGTGTTGACTGTCGACGACAAACATTAATTCGCGGATGCTCCTAATCTACCCTCATGCAGTTTCGAGTTAGCAACTACATGGATAAATCACAACTACCTTTGCCGAACAATTTCGGTACGCGAAAAATCGTCCCATCAATTGAGGGTTTTTTTGTGAAAACGTCACAAGTCAAAAAATTTTGGTTTGCAGGAATTACAAATTTCTTTCGGGCTTCTTACCGGAAATAGGCACCTATTTCAAATGTTCCAGACCTGTGTAAATTTGTTTTACATAGTGACTTCTAATGCGGAAAATATCAAAAAAAATAAGAAAAAATCAGCAAAAATACAAGACTATAAGAGTCTTGTCGTTTTTGACAGAAGATATTTACAATTTTTTTTATTTAACGTTACAAAAACAATATATTAAATTCAAAGCTCGCAACCACTGCTGTTGTCATCTTCTGAAACATCTGCGGTTTCCGTGTCGTCATCTTCAGTGCTTTTTTGGGCCAAATTTTCATAGAATGCAATATTACGCACATCCTTTAGGAACTTAATAAGTGACATGATATTTTGAATTTTTGCTGGGGCAATGGGTAATGGTCCACTATGCCAAAGTGGCATTTCGATTTCTCGTGTCAAATTTTGTTTAGGGCCAACAACAATACTTTGTACCCAATGACCATTATAGCTTTCACGTGTAAATACATATCGAGTTTGCTGCTTTATATTTAACATTATGACACTTTTGATCTTCAATAGAGGCTTTGGCGTTTTGAGAAATAGCTTATCGGTCGCTTTTTTGATGTAAAAAAATTCGTGGTTCTTCACTTTATGTAAATTGAAGGGAGATGGTACCTTTCGCGCTCCTAGGATGATTTAGTCCCAATCTTCAGGTACCTCGGCTGCTTCTAATTTTCTTTTTTCTTTTTCTATTAATGAGAAATCTTGGTCGTTCGGTAAGTAACTGTGTTCTCGAACAGGAAATAAATTAGTCATTGAAACAAAAATTTTTAGACAATGCACTAAAATATACAAAAAGTGAACCGTCATATACTTTTAATTTTGACCACAACAGTTGTCGCTAATCAGTACTAGTTCTCTATGATCGCCAGCTACACTTTTCAAGTATTGAAACAGCATGGCGCCCTTTTTACCCTGACCCTCATATTAAGTGAACATCATGACATTGATACCAAGATTATGAACTCCGAAGACATTGTACCAAAGCTGCCTACTGTAGAACACTTCATTTTTTTTCAAATGGGACAAAGGTAAATTTTGCATAAAGTCAAATGATATGGAAAAGATTTCACCGCTTCTTGCCCTTTCTTTAAATAGTCTCTTTTTTGTCTAAAAGCTTCTGCTTTCTCAGATGAAGGTTTTTATCTATAGCAAGCTGAATTTTGTCAAAGTTAGGATCATTCGCTTTCTGCTCATATTGATCACAAATGGAACATGTTTCAGAACGCAGATACCCGAATTTTATATTATATTCATTGAAAATGCTCCAGTACATTCTGTAAGGCAAATTTATTTGAGTCAATTCAAGAAAAAGTTGATACATTTTAGCTACTGTCAAACTCTCAGGTAAATACGTTCTACCTGGATTGTCTCTTAATGAGTAATGCGATGACCGAGCTTTGAAATGTTGTATATGCTGCCTCACAAGTTCTGCGACTTCATTTGGGCACTTATTAGGCCGATTATTATGTAAACCTCTCAGATCCTTGGGAGATTTTCCCAAATGTAAAAGACTATGTTGTTTGCGACGAATTCTGCGTTGTGTTGCACCGTGAAGACTCAGAAAAGCTTTCAAACATACAGTTAGTTCTGATCTACTTACTCGGATTTTATACTTAAATGCTGCATCGTGATCTTTATGGTTTTCAACCTCAGGTTTCCTAGGTCTGCGTCTGGTGATTGATTATATAGCAATGATTCCAGCTAAATGTGAATATTGTTCATTTTTGTCTGACATTGCATTAAATTGTGAAATAATTTTATGCTTGTTTTCCTCGGTGATTTTAGAAAAACATTTTTTAAGCCTTGTACATCTGAAAAGCGACCATTGTCTTAATGTTTAAGGAACAAATCTAATATAAGTAATATTACCTGCAATACGGTCCTGTTTGTCGTCTCTCAACTAGTTTGCCGGCATTGTTTACATGTTCATCTCCTCTGACTTTTGCTTTCTTTATCAAAGTTTCTTTCTTTTCCCCGCAACGTTTACGCTTAGACTATTCTTGGTTTTCCATTTCCATTGTATTCACTTATTTTAATTTTAAGACCATTCACTACGACACCTAATATCTTATGTCAGATTTTAAGGTTACAATAAGGTGTTATATTATGGAAATATGTTATTTGGCGTTCATAAACGTAATCCGTTTGGTGGACTATTGTCGTTCTTGCCATACTAGTGTCGTTTTTGTAGAATCTTTGGTTTTATAAGCTGCTAAAACTTGGTATGTGTGACGTTTTTGCCTTCAACCATTATTCAGTTGCATGGATACGGGGTTTCACTATAAGATGGCGCTACATTTTAAATTTTACCAAATTTGGACTTGTGACGTTTTTGCTAAGAACCCCTTAATTGTTGACAACGATTCTTTGTTCCGAGCTCAGAATCGCCCCATCGAACATAATTCTGTAGTGAATGATCCTCAAATAAACATGAGGTCTGTCACAAATGTAAACATAATAATACATGGTGATAAGAATTCATGTATTTAGTACACAACAGAATAGTGTTATAACTCTTTTATTACCCATCCGCTTATTGTTTATAGTTGTATGATATTATAAATGATTTCCTAAAATAAATTACATTGGACTTTCTAATATACATTGTCGAAATAATGTTACTTGAATGAAGAAGCATATTTAAAGTTTCTGTAACTGAATTCGTACAACAACAAAATTGAAACATATCACGATGACGGTGTCAACGTCATTTGTTTTGTTTCCTTTCCACATCATGATCATTTTGAAGTTAATAATAAGATAACATTTTTATTTGTTTCTTGTTGTCATTTGGTAGAATTGGTTGGTGTAAGTATTTGAGTGAAATTTGTCTGAATTTATTAATCCATAAACTGATTTATGTTATCTAATTTTTTTTAAATGTATACAGTAACATTATAAAAAAATACGAAAAAAAATCGAACTTCAACGCATTATTTTATCGATATATATTTGGTCCTTTGCCTATGTTGGGGCCCGTCAAGCTCGATATTGCAAGAAAACTCCACGCATACCATCTATTGCAAAATAAGTCTTGATTAATCAAATCGAGTAATCTTTCAACTGTTACTCGTGTAGAAATTTTTGTCAAACCAATAGGTTTTCTTTAATCAATTAAAATGATTGAATTTACTAAGCAATTATTATAATTTTTCCGGAAAATACGCCACTGCATACTGTCCTCATTTCAAAAATGTGTTGTTATTCTTGAAGAGAAATTTGTAATTTTTCTTTTACTTTATTTTCTGTGAAATATGATGAGGACTACAGAATAAATTTTTGTACTCCGAATAGTTTGAAGAGGATAAAAAAACACTTATCTATTTGACTTCAGAGAGTTGGTCAAAATTGTTTATTGAAATAGGTTTATCTTGAGTATCTTCAATTCAATTTTTCACAGTATTATAGGTTTAATAACTACTTCCCGAAGTGATAAAATTTGATATATATTTTTCTAATAAACAATATAATAATACTATACAAAAAAGTTACATTTAGAGTATGTACTATCACTCGTGAACGAATTAATTTGTGGAATTCCTATATTAAATAAATAAATTATACGTTTGTGAAAACAATAGTGTGTGAAATTGTGCTCTGACTTCAACTTATAATTAAAGTGGTAAATCAACATCAGAGAATTCGGAAAATCGTTTAAATGACACTTGAAAATGAATGAAGAAGGATGGAGTATATATTAGCATGCGTTATATTTGAAATTCCATTCTATTGATTAATTTGGTGCAGTATATACCCAGTAAATAATTGTTATCAATTCAAGTATTAGCATAGCACTTTTTGTCGTTTCAAGTAACTGTAAAGCGGACCACACACTATCGCAACAGTATAATTCCACAACCAAGTAGGGATTCGCAAAATATTGAAAACATCGATGTGGACATCAAACCATACCTCGAATATGCACTATCGATGTTGTAAAAACATCGGCTTGAAAATATCGATGTTTCTAAACATCGATGTTTTTAAGAATGTGGCATATATGAGAGGCAAAAATTGAACGGTTAATAAATAGGTCATCATTTTTATTCAATGCATTTTAATGATAAATCTAATACAATTTATATGAAAAAATAGATAATAAAGTCGAGAAGTAGGTTAGGTTAGGTTGGTAGTGAGTGGGTCTGTAAGGCCCTCCACTGCGACTCGTGAGAGTCTATTGTGGCTCATACCTATTCAGATTTCACCAAACAACTTCAACTTCTTAACGAAGCTAAGTTTTTTATCTAGGATAAACTCCACATATTTTACATCCGCTGCAAATGGAATAACCTCACCATTATAAAAAAGAGGTGGAAGGTCCACCAATTTCCTTCTCCTAGTGAAGGGAACTATTACATTTTGACTAGGGTTACCAGACATCTGTTCCCTCTGACACCAACTGTGGACATCGTTCAACGTCTTCTGGACAATATTAGATGCTACCCGTCCTGACTTGGTCCTTGCCACAATGACAAGATCGTCTTCATACGCTTGCAGTTCTGCACCTCTTCCTACGAGCAGGTCATTCATAAAGAGTGACCACAGTAGGGGAGATAGCACTCCACCCTACGGGCAGATCCTGGAAACCTTGAAGCTAATGGCCTCATATTGAAGAGATGTAGTGGCTGTTCTATTAGTGAGCATGGCATATATCCAGCCGGTAATCGTTGGTTCAATGCCCTATCAGCCAAAGCTGAACCAATGGAGGCCGGTAGTGCATTGTCAAATGTTCCTTAGATCTCAAGAAAAATAGCCACCGCAATCTCCTTATTGTTAAGGGATTGTGTGATTCTCCCAACAAGGTAGTGTAACGCTTAATCTGTTGATTCACAATTTGATAAGCGTACTAGTGGATGCTCAGGGGGGAGTTGTATAATGCTACCCGCCTATTGTAGCAATTCAGTACTCTTTCAAGTCCTTCATGCAGGACAAATTTTAGGCTGATTGGTCTGACCGATTTAGGGCGTGGGCGGTCCTCTTTCGGTATTCGAGAACTAAACAGAATAGAGAAGAACTAAGACCTAGTTTGATACTTAAATGATATTAATGAGATGACAGCAGATGCATAACAATGCCCTTGTATAAGGTCATCTTTATCCATTGCGCGTAAGTAAGACAAAAAAAGTCAATGTTTTTCAGTTAAGCTTGGCAACAAACTTCGACGCATATTTAAAAGCATTCATATTAAAAACTAAATAAATCAGAGATGTTCTATTAAATGTTTAATTTACTTTCTGCTTTCTTTAAACAAGAAAGGAGAAAACATCGCAAACAATATCGATGTTCCCTAAACATATCAAATATAAAAACATCGATATAAACATCGAGCATCGAAATACAAAAATCGATATTTTGGAAACATCGATACATTGTGCCCATTCCTACAACCAAGTATTTCCAATGTCTTTTTTATAAAATGGATGATATAAAAGAAATTTTTTGAAGAAGAAGGAAGGAAAAAAGGAAATATTATGGGGACAAGGTTCATCGACATCGTGGTCATTTAGCACCTATTTGTGCGTAATTTTCTTTAAGAGTGCTTTATATTTTATCATATAAGCCGTTTTCCTTAATATACTGAATTAGTTTTTTGGCCGAGGTTAAATTTGGAGACATGATATCGTTGAAGGAGTGTGAGTTTAGTATATTAATTCTTTTACCTTGAAGATGGTTACAGTCTGCGATTAACTGTTTTACTGAAATTGAAGAAGCGCAGAAGGGGCAGTTTGGAGATGGATCGTTTTTGAGTAGGAATTAGTGAGTAAGATTGAAGTGACCACTAGCAATTGTTTTTAATTCTTTTTTCTTGTTGGTTCAAGAAAATCCTAAGTGCAGAAGAAGTTGTTTTTTACCTTGAATAATTTGTTTCTGCCATTTGATGTTGGCCAACGATTTTGTATTAGATTCATGGGGAACTAAACTCTTTAGAATCATAAAGGAATAAGGTAGGTGAATTCAACTGTAATTGCTTATTTCACTAGTATATCAGCTCTTTCGTTACCAATCTTGTCGAATATTTTTATTGTTTGTATCTTTAATCGTCTTGTTATTAAAATTTTTATATTTTAGTTTAGTTTAAATGCAAAAAGTGCATTACACCCCTGTCCTTCCTATATACCTATAAGTGGTCTCGTCAACATGTCTCAGATTCGCCTGTATAGTTGAATATCGAATGTTTTTCTATGGGAACGATCTCTATGTTAGTTGAAATGTTAAAAGTTATATTAAAGCGATAAGAAGAAGACATTTTACTGAATAAACCAAAGATTATATCAATGGAACGAATTACATATGCTAATTTACAATTGTTTGAAAATAATGATTTCTTATACTATATGAATGTTCATGGGTTTTTATATTAATGAGATGAGTAATTGTCTTTAATTATATAATGTCTGTAAAATATAGATCGATCTTTCATTGTTTATTAATAACTATACTTTCTTTTTTAGATGCACATCTATTGAGTAATAAACGTTCACTGACCTTTATGTCCTGTAATTATTGCTTATAATTTGTCGCACTAAAATATCTGCCTGCAGAATGCTGTAGAACGGATTGTTGAAGTCTGGATTTCTCGTTACAAAAAATATATTCGTCCGGAAATTTAAATTTGGTGAGTATTTTAATATGTAGTAATTAGTTATTAATATCTCTTTTATCGAAATTTTTAAATTCTCTCACTTTTTGTCATATTTCAAGTATCTTCGCCCATAAAAACCTCTCATCTCTTCCAAAAAACCAACTTGATCTCCTCTTGTTTTTTTATCAACAAACTTTTCTTGTCTCCATTTCACATCTCACTAGATTCTTTTTAATGTCTTTTGTTATGCAATGTTTATTGTAAACCATAAATCTAAACTTTTTAACTTCGGTCTGTCAAAATTTATCAATTTACTTATTACTTACTATATGATGCATAGAATAATAAATTTGATATTTACATATGTAATTCTTTGGATGTATCCTTTTTCAAATTACTTGTTATTTTAGATAAACCGTTCATAATAATTTAATTGTAATTCCTTCCAAGTATTTTTGTGGTATTCATTATTTACAATTGTGTCATTGACATTCAACTTCACAAACCGAATATGTCTCATTGGAATCATTCAGCTTCAAATTTAAAATGTACTCTATTTATTTACTAATAATTAATTTACTTTTCTCTATTTTAGATAAAAAATCCGTTTACTATGAGTACTTTAAAAGAAATTATTGTCATAGTATAGCTATGTATCTACAACTAGATCTAATTTATGGAAATGTTAAAGTAAATAAAAACTATATTAGAGGAGTGCAGAATACAGGTAACTTATTTAATCTTCTTTTCGTAGTTGTCATAAAATAGTGCAATATATATATATATATATATATATATATATATATATATATATATATATATATATATATATATAATTTTAAATTAATTATTTGCCAACTTAATAATCAGGATTATTTTTATTTGCCACAAACCCAATAAAAATAATCCTATATATATATATATATATATATATATATATATATATATATATATATATATTTAGAAAATTCGAGTTTTTTTCTTGGACCTTAAAGTTTATATTTTTTTCATTTATATTTCTTGGGCATTTTTGGTCCTGGATTAATTAAAACATTAGATGATTTTTAAATTTATATTGTAATACATTAACGTTTCGGTCGTTTTTGACCTTCATCAGAATATAAAAACACTAAAATAGAAATTGGTTCTTAAAATCCTAGTGTATACATTGTAAGACTATGACATACCTGTGGATTATATTCCAGCGAGTGCCACATCACATATTAAATTAAGTTAAAATAAAATGAACTTTAACGATACATTTAAAAACATTTTACAAGTAACGGTGTGTGTATCTCAACCTTCATAGTAGTACTGGTGTCTATGGCTAATGGTATTATTTGAAAATGTTGTTTTTTCCTATACGCATTTATTTCTTTTTAATAATAGTTGTTATGGTTTTTGTTGGGTAACATACATGAAATAGTTGTTTACTTTATTATTCTATTTTATTATATTATTATAAATTTTGCTTAAAGATTTTGTGTCGGTTTTGTAATTTAGGTTTTTTTTATTTCTCTGTATTTCTATAGTTTCATAAATTTCTCTTTTTCTGGTGTGACTTTCACTTTTTAAAATTTTTGTGTTCTCAAAATCAAAACTATGCTTTTTATCCTGCATATGTGTTGTTAAGGCAGTTTTATTCTTCTTATCGTACTTGTGACCATTTAACCGATTTTTTAAATATTGGCTAGTTTGCCCGATATAGACACTGTCGCAGTCCCCGCATGGAATTTGATAAACTATATTGCTCTTCTTTTGATCAGGAATTTTTGACTTTAATTTACTGAAGTTGGATTTTGAGAGGTTGTACCCTTTATGTGCAATTGTAATGTTATGGCTTTTAAAAATGTTGTTGAATTTTTCGGATAGTCCTGGTATGTAAGGCAAGGAAAGGTACTTTTGATTGTTTGTTTGGTTTTTTTGGAGGTTTTGATTATGGAACTTATGAATGCGTTTTTTAAAGATGGTGTTTATCAGTTTTTCTGGGTAGTTATTGATTTTAAGGGCTTCCTTTGCTTTTTTTATTTTTTTCCCGGAATTCAGGGCAAGACAGTTTAATTGCCCGATCGGCTAGACCAATGATTACTGACTTTTTTTGGGACATGGGGTGTTGTGAATTGAAATTCAGGTATCTGGATGACCAGGTTTCTTTCGTATACCACTCTGTTTTTATATTATTGTTTTTGTGATGGAGTGTTAAGTCCAAAAAAGAAATTTTATTTTGTTTTTCTACTTCTATTGTGAATTGAAGTTTGTTGTGGTAACTGTTAAATTTATCTAGGATGGTTTGAGTTTTATTTTTTGGTACGGCAGTGATACAATCATCTACATAGCGAAAGAAAAAAGGAGTGTGAAAATTTAAACTTTTTAGAATGGTTTCTTCCAGGTCTTCCATCACTATCTGGGCTATTACGCTGGAGATTGATGCTCCCATAGCACAACCATCAATTTGTTTGAAAAATGTTTCTTTGTACATGAAATAAGTAGGGTTAAGAGTGAGTTCTATAGCTATAGAACTCAATCTTTGTCATTTTATTTATATTTTAATTATTGTAGTGTCTCCTGATGATGCTATTGAACAATAGCGAAATATTGAGAATGAGAATATAGAGTTTTATTTCTTATACTGACCGCATACCTGACAATCATCACCTTTTGCTTATATAAATGGTACGGTCGATAATTACCACAGAATAATCATCTGTTTTGATTTTCTGATTTAAATATATATATTATATATATATATATATATATATATATATATATATATATATATATATATATATATATATATATATATATATATATATATGGGATATATATATTATAACGAAATTTGTAAGCACAATAGAGGGCGCATTTTTCGACGGATTAAAATCAAACTCGCTACAAAATTTGGTTCGGCCAAAATCTTGAACGAGTTCGTTAACGGACCAAATTGGCCCAGTAGACACGAAATGGCGGCCTGTCAAAAGGGAAAAAATCGTATTTCCTTTGTTTTTGATCTGACGCCAAAAAGTTACAGAGATTTTTTTTAGAACGTTCTACAACTTTTGTACGAAACACTTTTTTCTAAAACGTACATGAAAACATTTATTTAAGAAAATTTAAACTTTGTTTTTTTTTGTTTTAAATCTGATGCAAAAACTTTATTGAAATAAGCCGTCCAATTGGTCTTGTGCCATTGGGATTTTTTGGATTTACGATGTTTTTGATGATCAAAATAAATAAACACTAAAATTTTTTCCAATCGTTATAAAAAAACTGTTGAAACTCTCCGTTAAGTCTTGAGGGTTTGTTACAATTTTACTATCATCCCTTTTAACAGCAGAAATATATTGTATCTTATCAATTTTCATTATTTCATTAACGGTGTCCATAGCCCTTCTGAGTTATTTTGTTCTTCTTTTATTCGTTTGTTATAATAATGATTTTTGGCTGATTTTATTAATTTCTGTACCTCGTTTCTAATGGAATTATAGTTGTTTTTAAGATTTTATGACTAGGTAATTTTTGCAATATCTGATATTATATTATTTTGTAACGTGTTGATTTTGGATACGCCACTGGCTTTTAGTAGCATCAGTAATTTTGATTCATTGGTACCTACTAGTTAGGCCACCAATTGAACTTGTCGAGTAGGGGGTATTTGGTAGGTTGTGGGAGAAAGATAAATGTACTTATTGGATTGAGGAAGGGGTTTTTGAAAGGATATTTGGGAGAAAACCAAGAAACGAGAAGGTTCTACCTATACCTTGTGCTAGTTTTTGTTATTGGTTAAAAAAAACCTAAGTAGCCCTAAATCGTGATTTGTGTGGGATATAACCCTTTAAATAAGGTGAGCGGTCTATTTAAGATCTTGTATATTCAAATTTGATTTACCCATTTTTTTGTGTCGTCTCAGAATCAGGAATGTTTTTTTTGGTTGTTAAAAATAGTTTTCTTTTTAGGGTTTCACGGTATTTTAGAATTATCTTTCGTTGACTATCTACATCTATTTCTCGCTGTGTTTGACAGACGTGCATTTGATTTGGTGCATACACTCCTTGCCCAAAACTATAGAAGAAAGTCTCCATTTGGTTACTATGAAAATGAAGATATGCTAGGGATCAAGAGTGCTTATGAGGAAATGTGGTAGGACCCATAGGAGCGAACAGGCCAGAATTCTCTTTATATTTTTCTTTATTCAATTATTACTTGCATAGTCTGAGGAAAACTGTATTTTGGAATTTAAATGGAAGTAATTAAAATTAAGTAAATTCCACTATAAACGAATATACAATCTTTCGATGTATTACAGAATATTTCTTTGGAGGTGTAAACTATAGTACTATAGTGTAACAAAAAAAATCCCTATTGTAGTCATACTGAGAAACATCCAAAGTTTTATTAACTTGCTAATAAGGATTAATCAATTTTATTTTCTTACTTGAATAAATTAGCGTAAATGTATATAGCATTAATCCCACTGGTTGTAAGTAGATTTCTATAAATACTCAAACCTAATTAAAGAATTGATCTGTGCTACTAGTCAAATAATACTTTCTTTTGTTGGACCTCACCCCATTACAGAGATTTTATATTTTGTAATTTAGTAAAATCTATATCTGCTAATTGACTGATTTATGTATGTGAAACTAAAATTGCATGGCGCCGCGGGTTATGTAATATATTCCTTGCTTACGCCCGTGACTGCTCTCCGATGAATAGCTGCCGTCGCATTTATAACCTCTAAAATTTCCTTAAAAATACTTAATTGATAGTTAATGGTAATAGAGTTAACAAGCGGGGTTATAATTTTTTTTATTAACGAATTTGTAATCCAGTTTTTATTTATATATTCATATATACATTGTATCCTTTTAAATATAAATAAAAAAACTTTTTGATTATTGATCTGACAGCTGTACCTTGTAACGTCAAATAAAAATAAATACTATTTAGGATGAACTTTCGCGGAACTTGGCTGGGCATCGAGGGCGGAGTTTTATGAAATGAAACTTGGCTGGGCATCGAGGACGGACTTCCATTTTTTTGTAGTAATAATATAATAATAATATTTTATGATTTCAAAGTCCACCAATGGAAAACATAGCGTAAAGTATTCGTGGATAACTGGTATTTCAAATGCTTGCTCTGTTTCGAGCACTCCGGCTGCGCCGTCGTGCTCGAAAATTCGCGCCTGTTTGAAAGACCTCTTTATCCACTTATACTTTATTATACTATTTTATTTAATGAATTTTGTTTGATTTCTGAATACTGTTGTTTAGTATATCAAGAAATTTTTTTGTTTCGGCTTCAGTGTCAGCCGTTGGATGAATATGGGGTCATTATAGTGTTTTTAAATGAAACTGACGGTCTCTAGTTAATTCCACAATATAATACAAGTAATTGAAAATTCTAAAAAATTGACAATTGTTTCGATAAATAAATAAAGAAACAGTTAATTTCATTGTCATTATAATTAATTTTGCTAATATTTTCCTTCAACCGTCAAGACTGTGAATATATTTTTGAGGTGTATTTAATTCCGATTTAGTATGTGTATTTAATACAATTTGCGAGAATGTTACGTTGTGAACAGTGATTGATGTAGCAATAGTCATGGGAATTATGAAGATCATACCCTTGTCCCATGTATTCAGTAGATGTTAATTTCTCCATGTTTTTCTTATTTATTAGCAAATCGTCCGTTGTAGTTCTGCTCCACCTATTTCCAGCTGTTATTCCATTTTCTCCTCGACTTTTATCATTTTTAGTGATTATTTATTTTTATCAATATTTCGTCGTCTAATGGTTTCTCTATTTCTCTGGGTCACTATATGCTAATTCATCATATTATTCAATAAACATATGATGATTTTCTCAAAGGACAATAGCCATCCTACATGTCATTTGGCTTCTTTACTTGTATAAAAAATGTATGTCCAAAAAAGTCACGTTTTATCGATTAAAGCATAATAAAAACTCCCACTTCAAAAATTATATTCAACTAACCAGCAATTCAAATTATCAGATAATTATCTAGAATGCTGAATTGTGAGAAGCATGAGACCGGTCAAAAATGTAATTACAAGTTTTTCTCATTTTGAGCAGATATCATCTGCTTTCAAAAGTATCTTGAACATTTCCCTTTAATTAAAGTAGAAATGGAACGCGTTTTGAACGTTCCAATTTTTTAAATTCCTTCCGAAGAAAAAACCAGATTCGTGGCAAACAGGAACTTACTAATTATCTTTTGAAAAGTCGAAGGTCCTTTCATAAGCGAATAATACAATTCCAAGTGAATTCTCGGTACATCGAAAAGTGACTTAATACATTTGTCTGGGAACATCTTGTAATGAACTTATCCACTTATACAATATTCTGAAACTTTTTAGACACTTTGAGTATACATTTTAGAATACTTATAATGTCATAATGTCAACCTTTGTAAAAGAACAGATACCCATTTAAAATTTGAATATTCGTACTACTTTGTTAATTGAAAATAATTTACCGATACAATGCTTTTTTAATTGAGAAAATCTTTCAGCAACAATAAGCATTTTCAATATAATTTGCTTTACTAATTTGACTCTATTAGAAAATTGACGAATATTTGTATTTATTTTCATTTTCTATACAAATGAGACTTGAGAGAACTAAATGTAACGCAAACTCACAAATATTTAGGCATCACCATTGATTTTTATTTACGGTGGGATGCACACATTAATAATATTACAAGGATCTTAAGACTACTTTTATATTATACATGGTTTTAGGTACTTAAAAATATCTTATATATTCAGATCTGCAATATCTAAAAATATTATATCATTCATTCATTGAATCACGATTCATTTATTGGAATGGGGTGGTACAGCAGTATATACTCGTTTGAGAAAAGCGACATAATTTGAAAATAGATAAAAATATAAAAAATAATATGAAAAATACTAACTATACTAACAGTACAAAACATAATATATTAAATAAAAATTGAAATTAATAATTACAATACAATGTCAGCACCGTACATCATACCAAATATTGAACTACGCCAATATAACTCAAAAGTCTAGGGCAGATGGCAGAATTCTGCCACTGAATAATAATGTCTTTCAAGCAGAAACGCCGTTATCATTTTCCGGAACCTATCAAATGTATTTGCCACTTCTAATTTTAAAGGTAGCTGATTGAATAGTTTTTTGGCATTGAAGATGATGGAATTTATTACTAGATCAGAGGTGGGTATTGTTAGGTAAATATCGAAATTTTTTCTTCTATACTCTGTTCGCTCCCAAGAAAAACCGCCTGTAAACAAAAACCGTGCGTGATCTATTCTAAATTGGTTGCGTATTGGACGACTCGCTTTGAAATATTAGCAGTAGGAGAACAGGAGTTTTTACAGAGTCTTACATGCTGTGGGTGATCTGTGCATCTGACTGTGTTAGTATTAAAATTAATTATTGTGTATAGTACATATTTCTGAGAGTTAATTTACAGTATTAGTGTTTTGAGTTGTTAGAATTGTGTTATTCCTGTGTTATTTGTTCTGATTATAATTATTGATAGTTGTAAAGTTAATTATTTAAAAACAAAACTATGTCGAGTACAGACAGTGTCAGTGATAACGATACAACATAATGTCGAGTTATTTCCCTCAAGAAAAAGACCTAAAAAGTCTCATTTAGATGTTGGCACAAAACACATGATTTCAAATATTTTTAAAATTATTTCTCGCGAGAACCCTAATATGGCTGTATGGCAAATTGTACAGAAAGTCGCAGACTTGTCCGGAACTTCCCGCTAAAGTGTTATAAAGTAAAAAGAGAGTATCAACAATCACATTCATTTCTGGAACCTCGTACTAACCAAAACCGAGTGAGATCTATAGACGTTGTTGATGACGTAACAAGAAGTGCTGTTAGAAGAAAAGTACATGAATTCTATTTTCGCAATGAACTTCCTACTATTAACAAAATATTGAAAAAAGTTAATGATGATGTTGGTTTGCCGAATTTTAAAAGAACAACTTTTTATTCACTTTTAAAAACGCTCAAGTTTAAGTTTCAAAAAAGAGGAAGAAATAGCATGTTGTTAGATAAAGAGGAAATAGTAGTATGGAGAAGAGAATATTTAAAAAAATTAAAAGGTATAGAAATGAAAATAGAAAAAATTACTACCTTGACGAAACTTGGGTGAATGCTGGGCACACGAAATCGAAAATATGAGTTGACAGTTCCATTACTTCCTCTAGAAAAGCGTTTTTAGATGGTCTTTCTACAGGGTTGAAAAATCCGTCGGGTAAGTATTTACTCAGTAAACATAACCTGCACATCTAACAGGAAATGTCGCAAGTATGCTTTTTTACGTAATGCTGTGTACATAATATAAATTTTATTAATTTGTGAAACATCCTAAAAAAACATCACCGATTATTATAAGAGATAAAAAGAAAGTAGAAAAATATAGTCATTACGATAAAAAGTGGTATGATATAGGAAATAATATAATAGGTACAAATTGATATTTGTTTGTTTGACGTATTTAAATTCCTTAAATGTTGCTCTATCATCAGTATACGACAGGAACGAATATGGTATCCGCGTAAGTTGGCTACATATAGAAAACTTTGGTATTATTGATTTTATGAAAAAAGGTATCCTTCAAAAAAGTTCGGCATATTCAAAAATTGGAAATGCAATCATCTTACGCGGATACAATGTATAATAAACATTTTCAAACATATATTATAAGATGTCGCTAAGACTTCTTTGCATTTTGTTGAAAATATTTTCTGTTTATTTTCGTGTGTGTTGTATATAATTCAAAACATTTTTTAGGAAAAGGCAAAAAATTCATAGTCACATTGGCAGTGAAGATGGCTTCGGTCCTGATGGTTTGTGGGCGTTTGAATCCAAGAAAAGTGGCGACTATCACGAGGAAATGGATGGGAGGTCGTTTGAGAATTGACTATCATCCATTTTGCCTCGCTTGCAGGATAATTACGTGATTGTATTGGACAATGCTCCCTATCACTCCAGAAAACAAAAAATTCCAAATACCGTGAACAGAAAAGCAGAAATTGAAGAATGGTTACGATCCAAAAATATTACTTTTGAAAGTAATTTACTCAAGTCGGAACCATTAACCGTTGTAAAAGGACACAAGGAGAAATATAATAAATATATTATTGATAAAATGGTAAAAGCACAAAATAAAACGGTATTAAGGCTCCCGCCTTACCATTGTGAACTTAACCCGATTGAGTTAATATGGGCAGACATTAAAAGATATGTTGCAGATCATAATAAAACGTTTAGTTTTGCTGATATGAACAAAAGTATTTGATGCTGCGATAGAAACAATTACTTCTAATACATAGAAGAAACACGTTAATCACGTTAAAGAAAAGTTGAAAGTAAAATGTGTGAGCTGGATAATATACTAGATGATATGTTCGACACAACCAAACAACCAGTCAGTAGAAATTTTTTCTTGGTTTTACCCTTACTTATAGAGTGTGAAGTCGGTATCACGCATGGAAAACTGTTTTATTATGCTTATTATTTATAAAAAATTCTCTGCATTTTATTAAACTTGTATTACAGCAATAAAATATCGAATTTTTGATGTCGTGCACGAGGTGTGTCAAAAATAGATTTTTGTCCTAGAGTAAATTCATATTTTAGTGATGTTTTTTGAATTTTCAAATTTCCCAAGATGATTGTAAAAACATCAACTAAAATATTAATTTAATCTTGGACAAAAATCATATTTTAGACACACCTCGTATACGACTCAAAATTTTTATAGCTGATAATTATATTTAAAATGTTGGTCCATGCAAATCTTTTTATAAAGAATACCTCTTTTACTAAGAATTTACATTTACATTTGTTTGATTATGTATAATCTTTTTTCCATTTTGTGTAAATAATGTCATAGATACAATGCATAAATAACGTATATTTTACATTTTATGCTAACAAAACGTAATTGATTTAATTAATTTTAAAATAATTAAATAAATAAATAATAAGTAAATAATAACTTTTCTCAGCGTTAAAACAAAGCCCGTTCCAGTCAGACCAGGACTTAATAGCAATGAGATCTTTACCTATGGTAGAATGTAAGGTTTGTATATCTGAACTGCTCCAGGTTACATTATTTTCATCGGCAAATAGAGTGAATTCACCATTAATTCGTAATTATGTGACATCGGTAATCAATAACAAAAACAGTATTGGACCTAAAACTGAACCCTGGTGTACACCACTGCTAACTGGTGAATTTTCCAAACTTCACCATTTGCTCATACAAGTTGTTTTCTACATTCTAGGTATGATTCAAACCATTTTAAAGGAATACCGTGGATGCCATATTATTCTAGTTTGTTTATCAAAATTTCATGATGAACACTATCGAAGTCACAAAAAAATGAAGCCATGAAAAGTTTATTATTAAGTGAGGTATACACTTCATTATGAAAAGAAAACATTGCGTCATTAGTACATTTATTAGGTAGGAAACCGAATTGTTGGAATTTCAAGATTTTCTTTTTGAAAAGATAAGGCAATAGACGGTTTTTCATTAGTCTTTCGATTATCTTCGATAAGGCAATAGGACGATAGTTACTAGTATTATGTTTCATGCCACCCTTGTAGAGGGGAACAAATTAGAACTATTTTTAGATAGTTAGGAAAGAGACCTTTTTCGAAGGATTCATTGATTAGAGAACATAAAACGTTAATCACCGCATCAGGAATATTTAAAAATAACTTAGTTGATAACACATCAGTACCACAGGAAGTTTTGTTTTCAATGCTGAGTATGGTTTGCACTATCTCAAATTTATCTATTGGCCCAAGGAAGAAACTATCAGTGTTTATTTTAGAAGGAACGAGGAAAGAAACAGCATCACGACTTGGAGATACTTTAGAGCTAATATTCTTACTAACGTTTACGAAATAATTGTTAAGTTCGTCTTGATCGAGTTCAATAAAGTTTGAGGAACGAAACGAACGAACAGACCAAGTTTCTTTCGAGGAATTTTTAGCTCTAGAGATGCGATTGTTATAATAGTTTTGTTTAATAGATTTGATAGTTTTCCGGTACAATATTTTAAAGTTATTGATATAATTGAGTATGTGAAGATTGTCTGTGAATTTTGTATACTCCGTTTTTAAAAGGCATGGAGTAATAAATCACTCATTTTGGCCGGAACCATAGGCGTACCACATTTAGTCATTTAAAAAAAGTTCAGGCTTCTAAAATTATCTCATTTCCGAAAATAACCGTTTTGTTATATTATTTAAAATGAAATTTCAAATTATCAATGATATAATGAACTGTGGATTATATCACTGACATCAATTTTCCAGAAAATTTATTATTATGTATAAAAGGGCGTAGACGAGTCCCTCCACTAAGCTCCAGGTACATACAATAAATAATAAAATAAATGTTAATAACAATTTTATACAAATACATATATATATATATCCAAACCAACCCCATTTGCCGATTATTTCACCCAATTAGCAGGTAAATGAAGAAACTTGACAAACAGGTAGCTCAAAAATGGTTTTGTTATGGTGAAATATAGTCTTTTCAGTTCTAAGAAAATGCCCCTATAATACAATGTACTTACTAGAACTTTTCAACTATAAAAGTAGCGGAAAGGTTGAATATTTTCAATTTACAGTTCATCTGTTCTGGAGAAACTGCTGTGTTGATTGATTTCCCCATTATTACTGTTATTTGTTATTATTTTTTACCGTTATTGTTAACTGGTGTTTATTTTTGTTCATCTATACAAGTTCTCTTCTCATCACACGAGACCAACACCTAACTATACCTTCCAACTATATAGTGTTCCAACCAAATTCGACCAGATATGGAGGATTTATCACCATCTAAGCGACCTAAAGTTGGCCCATTATCGCTGAACGAAAAAAATCTGATATTAAATTGCTATTCCTCGTTGAAGAACGAAGAAATTAGAAGAAAAATTCTGAATTTGACAGGAAGTGTTGATGAAACTGTGGAGATTACTGCAACAATGATGGGTATTTCAAAAACAACAATTTATAATTTAATGAAGGAGAAAAAAAATGAAGGTCATACTGTTTTAATGTTTTGGCAAGACACGAATGTCAAAAGTCGGAGGCAGGCAGCTCTTGAAGGGTGGTCAACAGGCCTCAATACACCAGCAGGAAAAGGACGTCGACTCATCATTACTCATATCGGAAGTGCCGAAGGTTTGGTTAAAGGTGGATTATTGTGCTTTGAGTCGAAGCAAACCGGAGATTATCATGAAGATATGAATGCAGACGTCTTCGAAGAATATTTCTCACACATGTTAGATCTAATTCCAACGGGCTCAGTCATTGTTATGGATAACGCAAGTTATCACTCCAGGTTAGTGGAGAAATTACCTTCAACTGCATGGCGTAAACAATATATCCACGATTGGCTAACCTCGAAAAATATTGAATGCCCAGATAACCCGCTGAAAAATGAGCTGTTGCAACTGGCCAATTCACATAAACAAAAATATAGTAGATACGTTGTAGATCAAATGGCATCAGCGCGTGGTATAACGGTGCTGAGGCTTCCTCCTTATCACTGTCAACTCAATCCCATAGAATTAATATAGGCCCAAGTGAAAGGGGAAGTTTCAAGAAAAAATACGACATTCAAAATGAGTGACGTAAAAGTTTTATACGAAGACGCGTTAGGTAACGTAACCAAAGAAAACTGGAAGAAATGTGTTGAACACGTGATACAAGAAGAACTAAATATGTGGGAAATGGATCATATAAATGAACACATGATTGAACCATTTATAATCAATGTTAATAATGGAAGCTCAACAGAATCGTCTGATTCTGATATATAGACTAGTTTTTGTGTTAGTTATTACTATTATTTGTTAGACTTTTCTTTTATAAATATTACATTAATTCCTACTTTATTCCTGCATTTTTCTTTTTTCCTCTCCTATTGTAAACGGTATATTAGTAGTAAAGTTGATACCTACTGCAAAAAAATTTGCTATTTTTTATATAATATTTTATGTTTATTGTTTATTCATAGGAGCTCAAAAAAATGTGTTTTTATTGAATCGATATTGTGAACTCTTTTGAATAGTTTTCGTAATTATAATTTCATAGGGCCTTCATATTCATATACCAAGTTTGTTTTGTCCTGATTGCACGCCTCTAAGGATTAAATTGTTTATTTTTTTCATTCAAATACAATAGAGCGACCCTTTCAATACAATAGGCGACCCAACCGAATACAGAGTTACGGGGTGTCTACCTGAAATTCGTAACAAATGAGAAATTTTAGTACAAAATTAGATAAACTTCGGAGATATTTCATTATACACCCTGTATCGGTTTTGCATACCTAATGAGCTTTTATTACTCCATGCCTTTTAAAAACAGAGTATAATGTACATGAGTGATCTCATATTCTTAGATGAAGTACGTGTTCCTTTCGTAGACCATGATTTGTGATATTTATTTTTACGGGAGCCAAGAGAAAATAATGTATTGAAGTACCTGATAATTTTATTTAAAAAGTCCAAAAATTTAGAGTCAATATCTTCAGAAAGATCAATCCAAACATTTTCTGAACATAAGTTATGCAATTTGGTGAAGTTTTGATAAGAGAAGGTCCTCACCCACTAAGTGCTTTTGTTAAGAGATTGACAAGGTACTACAAATTTGGCGAAAAATGCTTCATGGTCAGAGAGACCTGAGTTAATTACTGTGATTCACATCATGAGGTAGAAAGTCGGAAACCATGTAATCTAAAATTGAAGATGTTGTTTTAGTAGCTCGAGT
The DNA here is from genome assembly GCA_963921935.1 of Galeruca laticollis. Taxonomy (NCBI): domain Eukaryota; kingdom Metazoa; phylum Arthropoda; class Insecta; order Coleoptera; family Chrysomelidae; genus Galeruca; species Galeruca laticollis. Next base: position 97,576,664 of record OY998181.1, on the reverse strand, counting down.
TAGTGAAAAATCGTGCAGATTTAGACCAAATAACTCAAAAATATTTTTCAAGGACCTTCGAGTGGCACAATCATTAGTAAAGTCGATATTAAACTCACCGCATAGAACTTTCGGGCTCTTACCAACAACAAGTAAATTTAGAAGGTTCTCAAAAAAAGATAGAACATTTGATTGAGGTGGTCTGTAAATATAAATTATATATAAATCCATATTTTTGTTGTAAATTATGGAAAATTCAAAAGTATTTTAAACTTGTAGAAGATCATATTTTAATACAGTCCTCGCCAGAAGATAAAATTAGGGTTCCACCGTGAGCTGAATTACTGCTGTAATGTCTGCTAATAACTCGAAATTTTTCAATAAAACCGGGTTCGTTTGCTTTTAACCAGTGTTCAGTAATAGCAAATATATGCGGGAACGCCAACTCACCCGTTTTATTGTGTATTGACTGAGTATTAATTATTAGAACCATTCTTAATTTACTGTCCTTAAAACTAAGTGGCGAATAGTTCCTCTAGGCACGTCCTAACAACTCAAATTTTTTTTGGAAGAATCGGCTGTAAAGTAACGGCTATTACACTCTCTAATTTTTGTTGGCGAATTCTTCGTTCCCAGGGGATGTAATTTCTGTCGGTGGATAGATCTTCATCCACTTCAACTGAGCTTATGTTATAAAAATCTTGAAAGTTATAATAAATTGCCCTTAAAGCTATGGGATCAACGGGCATACTCTCGGATGCTATAAACACCTCTACACTTGTGGAAGTATAACATACAGACGATGGTTGGTCATGTAGATTGGCGAAGAATCTTTTGTAAACTGATCAGGATCAGGATATTACCATAAGCCTAATAATATATAAGCTTCAATTTTTGTAATATCACATCTTCTTCTTTCTATTAACATATATTAAGTCAATCACAAGTTAGGTCACTTCTTGGTCTAGCCAAAAATAACTACTAAACATCAGGTAGGCATCAAATGAAATGTAACTTCTGTCATTCTGACGATGATATTCAGTTATCGAAACAATTGTCAATTTTTTACAATTTTCAACATTTTTCATTATATTGTGGAATTAGCTAGAAACGTTGAGTTTCATTTAAAACACTTATAGAATAGTGTCTATAAATTATGTATTGTAGCCTTGTTTTGAAAGTCTTAAAATGGATTCATAATTAACAGGAAAGCAGTTCTTAATAACCGGATATGTTCATGCTCCAAATTTTTTCCTGCTTGGACTACAATAAGTACAATCAAAAGGTGTAAGCAAAAACATTATGAGATTATTATCGAGCAAGATTTTTAAATGTCTTGGAATTGAGCTGATATCATATAAATAATTTGTCATTTCTAGTACACGTTCCAGCCAGATACTTCAATTTGTGTTTGCAAGGTGTGGACGGAGAAGCTTTCCATTGGGAAGTATTTGTACTAAGTATTGGTAGTGCCAAAGAGACTAGACAAAAAAAGATTTCTAGTAAAATTGCTCAATAAAAGTTCTTTGGGAAACAGTCATTACTGAATGTCAGTTCAAGATAAAGCTCTAACGATTTATGATACATAAAATAGCATTGAGAAAAAATTCGATTCAAATATGTTAGACAAATGCAATGGAAACAATCTTCTTATTTTGCTGTGATTCATTAATTTATTGCAGCTAGTCAAATTAGCTGTCGAAACCTAAAGTAAAGAAAAATCTTAATTACTTGCAGCCGCAGCAATAATTGACGTTTTACTGGGTAAAAATTGAACGATCATTTGGCGAAGCAGTTCTTTGAAAGCTTGTGTCGTAGTCTTTTTGGAAATATTCCTCATATTATAATGCCATAATTAGAAATAATGAACGCCAAACCCAGTACGAGTATATTATACAACCAAATTAACGAGTCGTTTTATAGTGAAGGGAACGGGAAATAAAAAAATGTACCCAAAACTCTTCCAAAAAAATGAAGAGCAAAACGGCGGCAGATCTGTCCAGCCTCTGATTTTTTTTGAGAATTCTAATTGTTAGTTCTATCTATTATCTAAATAGGACTAGGTGATAATTTATAACGATTTGTTTAATGTATGCTCCTCACTGTTATTCTATATACCTAATATTTACAAGATTTTATAACCAAAATAGGTGAAGATTTTTGCTTTGGGTAGGCCATAGCCTCCTCAACTATAGACCTCCACAACGTCCTGTCTGTTACCTTGGCACTATCATTAGAAGCATGGTTCGGAGATTATCCTAATAATAAACATAGAGAGGGTTATTACTTCATAAACACGTTCATTTTTGCGGCCAACAATTCTAAACGCCAGTAGTGAAATAATGAATGAGTTACAAAAAGTGGGTATGGTATTGTAGATACATGGCCTTGGTAATTTAGGCTGTCTATCTGACGAACTTGGCGCCGATGGACCATGAGAATCCAAAAACATCAAATTCATTAACTCAAAAGTTTATTTTGTCACGAAATGTCTTGAAAAACACATAAAAACGGAAGAACTAAATGTTTACTCTCTAGTCGTAATGGCGCTAGTAAAAACAAACCACGTTTGACGATATTGACTACATTACTACGTCGTATTCGAAATGATCGTCGATCACACTCTGACGATATTTGCATCTCTCTTTATATGGTAATTAAACAAGGACAAAACTACTAAATATATTATTATTGACACATTAAGCAGGTAGTGACATTTTGAGCATTGTTGCTACTTTTAGTTATAACCATAGAGGTATCTAAGGATATAACAAATACTAGTTTCAAATGTATATAAGAATACGCCTTTATTAAATAAAATTCAAGTATTATCAATTCATTTTAATAGCAGCGACTCAAATGCATAATTTAGTATGACTTTTTTTTATTTGCATAACTTTTTAACACATTTTCAATTAAACTTCAATTAAACTTCTAATTTCATTTTTTCTGCAACTAAAGAGACTTTGTAAATATGGGAAAGCAGTGGAAGTATCCGCAAGTGAGCTTAGAATGTGACTCAATGTTTGGGGCTATAAAAAACCAAAACAAACATATCTATGTTATTTGTTAATCTGAGATCCTTGACATTGTCCATCCCATTTTTCATTTCTTCCTTCTCTTCGTTATATAAAATTTGGCAGTCAATACTTTCTTCAACATTCGGAAGTTATCCGTAAGTTGTATATGCACAAATCATTACAGTGTTCGTGTTTTGATGAAGCAAACAATGTCTTGATTTGTCAGACTTTCATTAATTTCAGCGTTGTATCGGATCCTGTAATAATCTCCCTCTTTCACTCCACCAAATATGTTTGTAATTACCCTCCTTTCAAATTTCCTTAATCTGTCTTTGTCGTCTTCTATCAGCGTCTAGGTTTCCCACTATATGCAACTACTGGACAAATAAGATTTTCATTTTTGCGGTGTTGTTTAGTTGCTTGTTCTTCAGGAGACTTAGATTCGCATAGTGAATTCAGTTTTTAAAACGCTCTTTGATGGTGGTTGAGCAATTTGCATTTCCAAGGTACATCAAAGTTTTAACTCTCAAGAAGGTTCTGCCATCAAATACAAGATCTAATAGGTTTAAAATTATATCCGCTGACATGATCATATACTGCATGTAAGAGTATGACTTCTTTTCCTTTCTTCTCGTTTTCCTAGAACCCCACCACTGCGCTTGCTTTTTGCTATCAGCTCAATGTTATCAGCATAGGCACATATTATTATTATTATTACAATAGAAATCAGGGCTGAGGTAAGAACCTATGAAGCCCATGATCTGAGAATATAAATAAGTGCTTAAATGCCTATAAACATAATTAATGAGAAATTAACAATAATTAACAAAATGGTAGTTTTCAAGAATAACCGCAACAACTATACAGCGAAAAAAGATATAAATAAAACAAATTCAGATAAATAATAAGTTGCAATAATTCGCACTATCAACTATTGAATAGAAGTCTATCAATCCTGTTCTTAAATGCGTGAGCTGATGGTGCGTCAACAACATCATCAGGAAGATTGTCCAGACATCAAAAACTCTGTTTGGTAAAAAGTGCAGTCTTACTCGGGATCTAAATGACTCCTTCTTGAGTTTAAATGGGTGACCTCTCAGTCTAAGATCAGTGTTGAATAGAAACATAGATTGAAGATCGCCAAAGTTGTGCTTAATGATTTTTATAACATAATATCCAGTCTCCCCGAAGTCGACGGTCTTGAAACGAGATGAGATTGACCCCAGTCAGTCGCTTCTCATAGGAAGGCCTTACGCGACCGAATGCAAGTCTAGTAGCCCTCCTTTGCACGTTTTCTAATAAAACTTGGTCGCGAATAAGATCAGGAGACCACACAGGACCCGCATATTCTAAAATAGGACGCACGTAACATTTGTACAGTTTACAGTAAGTTTCAAGTGACACTCTAGAGAACGATTTTTGTATCAGATAGAGTCTGGATTTGGCGCGGTTGCATACGGACACAACATGTTACTCCACGATAAATATGAGTTCACTAAGATGCCTAGGTCATCATGGCTGGAAACCGTATTTAGTAACTGCCCATTTAAGTTGTATGATAAATTAGGATTGGTCTTGCCAATGTGAAGTACATTACATTTATTAATGTTCAGGGTAAGCAACCAATCCAAACACCACCGCTGTATAGTGTGTAGGTCATTTTGGAGGGTGAGATGGTCTCTTAAAGGGTTAGCAAATATTTTTGTGTCATCGGCATAAAAAGAAACTGAGTTTGAGACCAATATTTGAAGATCGCTTGCGTAAACAACAAACAGCAATGGGCCAAGGACGGAACCCTGTGGAACACCACTAGAAACTGGCCTGTGATTGGAGAACTCTCGGCCGACTCTGACTTTAAAAATCCTGCCCGATAAAAAATTGGAGATCCATAAATTCAGGCTACCCCGTATGCCAAAGTGATCTAATTTATATAAAAGTCTTCTTTTTGGGACTTTGTCGAAGGCCTTGGAGAAGTCCAAATAAATGACGTCAATCGGATCTCTGTTGTCTAAAGCTTTTGTCCAGTCATTAACACAGTGAAGAATATTGGACATGGTAGAGCGGCCTCGAACAAAACCATGTTGGTGAAGAGGTATGACATTTTGTTGGAGAAGGAACTTAGACATGGCTTCACTAATAATGGATCCCATAATTTTACAAACAATAGGTACCAGGCTTACTGGTCGGTAGTTGCTTGGATCCAGTTCATTGCCTTTCTTAAATATAGGAGTAACTGACGCCGATTTCCAGATTGGTGGAATAGAACATTGCGTGAAAGAGGCATTCATGATGATTGGAAGTGGATAGGAAATTGAGTCTGCACATTTTTTAAGAAGCATTGCTTGCAAACCATCAAGACCAAGAGAAGTGTTCGTCTTGATATCTATAGTTCATTTTTAAAAGGCATGGAGTAATAAAAGCTCATTAGGTATGCAAAACCGATACAGGGTGTATAATAAAATATCTCTGAAGTTTATCTAATTTTGTACTAAAATTTCTCATTTGTTACGAATTTCAGGTAGACACCCCGTAACTCTGTATTCGGTTGGGTCGCCTATTGTATTGAAAGGGTCGCTCTATTGTAATTGAATGAACAAATAAACAATTTAATCCTCAGAGGCGTGCAATCAGGACAAAAAAAACTTGGTATATGAATATGAAGGCACTATGAAATGATAATTACGAAAACTATTCAAAAGAGTTCACAATATCGATTCAATAAAAACACATTTTTTTGAGCTCCTATGAATAAACAATAAACATAAAATATTATATAAAAAATAGCAAATTTTTTTGCAGTAGGTATCAACTTTACTACTAATATACCGTTTAAAATAGGAGAGGGAAAAAATGCAGGAATAAAGTACGAATTATTGTAATATTTATAAAAAAAAGTCTAATAAATAATAGTAATAACTAACACAAAAACTAGTCTATATATCAGAATCAGACGATTCTGTTGAGCTTCCATTATTAACATTGATTATAAATGGTTCAATCATGTGTTCACTTATATGATCCATTTCCCACATATTTAGTTCTTCTTGTATCACGTGTTCAACACATTTCTTCCAGTTTTCTTTGGTTACGTTACCTAACGCGTCTTCGAATAAAACTTTTACGTCACTCATTTTGAATGTCGTATTCTTTCTTGAAACTTCCCCTTTCACTTGGGCCCATATTAATTCTATGGGATTGAGTTGACAGTGATAAGGAGGAAGCCTCAGCACCGTTATACCACGCGCTGATGCCATTTGATCTATAACGTATCTACTATATTTGTGTTTATGTGAATTGGCCAGTTGCAAGAACTCATTTTTCAGCGGGTTATCTGGGCATTCAATATTTTTCGAGGTTAGCCAATCGTGGATATCTTGTTTACGCCATGCAGTTGAAGGTAATTTCTCCACTAACCTGGAGTGATAACTTGCGTTATCCATAACAATGACTGAGCCCGTTGGAATTAGATCTAACATTTGTGAGAAATATTCTTCGAAAACGTCTGCATCCATATATTCATGATAATCTCCGGTTTGCTTCGACTCAAAGCACAACAATCCACCTTTAACAAAACCTTCGGCACTTCCGATATGAGTAATGATGAGTCGTCGTCCTTTTCCTGCTGGTGGATTGAGGCCTGTTGACCACCCTTCAAGAGCTGCCTGCCTCCGACTTTTGACATTCGTGTCTTGCCAAAACATTGAAACAGTATGACCTTCATTTAACCAAGTCTCATCCAAATAATAAATTCATTTTTGATCTAGTCTTGCTTTCCGAATATTGCGCAAATAACTTCTTCTCCAAATGACAATGTCGTCTCTATCAATCAACATTGCGTTCCGATAATTTTTTTTATATTCAAATCCAAGTTCGTTCAAAATTTTCCATGATGTACTTCGAGACATTCTCGGAAAATCTGAATCTTCTTGAACCGAAGCCATAATTTTGGAGAGAGTTGGGATCTCTTTTCTAAAGAAAAAAGCATGCACCTTACGCCTTATTCCATTCTTCAAGTCGTCATCCATTTCAAGTTTGGGTCGGCCTGAGGACTTTGCTGGGGCTGTGATGTTTCCATTTTTTTTCTCCTTCATTAAATTATAAATTGAAGTTTTTGAAACACCAATCATTGTTGCAGTAATCTTCACAGTTTTATCAACACTTCCTGTCAAATTCAGAATTTTTCTTCTAATTTCTTCGTTCTTCAACGAGGAATAGCAATTTAATATCAGATTTTTTTCGTTCAGCGACAATGGGCCAACTTTAGGTCGCTTAGATGGTGATAAATCCTCCATATCTGGTCGAATTTGGTTGGAACACTATATAGTTGGAAGGTGTAGTTAGGTGTTTGTCTCGTGTGATGAGAAGAGAACTTGTATAGATAAACAAAAATAAACACCAGTTAACAATAACGGTAAAAAATAATAACAAATAACAGTAATAATGGGGAAATAAATCAACACAGCAGTTTCTCCAGAACAGATGAACTGTAAATTGAAAATATTCAACCTTCCCGCTACTTTTATAGTTGGAAAGTTCTAGTAAGTACATTGTTTTATGGGGGCATTTTCTTAGAACTGAAAAGACTATATTTCACAATAATAAAACCATTTTTGAGCTACCTGTTTGTCAAGTTTGTTCAATTACCTGCTAATTGGGTGAAATAATCGGCAAATGGGGTTGGTTTGGATATATATATATATATATATATATATATATATATATATATATATATATATATATATATATATATATATACAGGGTGTCCCGGGACTAATGGGAAAAAAGTCAGGAGCGTATTATATGAGCCATAATAATGTTAGTATTTCATATAAATTTTTTCTATGCAGGCCCTCGTTTTCGAGTTATAGGCCTCCAAACTTTTAATTTTGAATTTGATTTTAATTTTTATTTTTGGTACTAGTTATTTGATCTTTATAAAATTCACGGCAAAGCTATAATGTACAGGTATGTTTATTCTGGAAAGGTAAACAGATTTACAGTAGTGCCTTGAAGCCAGGGACGGACTACTCGCAATGGTTAGTGATCCAAAAATTTTGCAGGGATGGCACACCCTGTATGAAATTATCGAAACTGACTTCCCCACACATTAAACTAACGAAAAGGTACTCTTGCTGGAATTCGATAAAATAAGCCGTTTGGCTAATATTTACAGTTTTATTAATGCGCTACGTACACATTTGTCTAACTAACTTATTAATAGGATGTCCAAGATTTACCTACAGTACTACAAAAAAATAATTTGATGAAAGCAGATGATAAAAACATTGAGAACTTATTTAATGGGAATTAAATAGGTACGCAAACAACGTAATTAGTTGCTTTTAATCAAAATTACGAACACAACATTATTAAACCATTAAGAAAACCTCAAAAAACAAAAGTTATAAAACATTGAACTAAAACTAATTTCTAAACAACAACAAAAAATAACGTTATTCTAATAAATGTTCAATATGAGCTCCTCCTACTTCCACGCACATTCTAAGTCTACGAAGGTTGTTTATTTGCACTTGAAAAAGTAATTCCACATTATTTCTAATAACATTGCAGTGTAACACAATCCTGTCTATTAAATCTTGCCTTGTTTGCACAGTTGTTGTGTATACCTTACTTTTGACATAACCCTAGAGAAAGAAATCCATAGGATTAACGTCTCCTGATCGCGGTGGCCATTGAAAGGGGCCTCCACGACCAATCCATCTATTAGGAAACCTTGTGTGTAAATGCTGTCATACATCTAAACTAAAATGAGGAGGGGCCCCATCATGCATGAACCATAAATTCCTACGAGTTTGTAGTAGCACATCATCAAACAGGTTCCATAAATCATTTTGCAAATACTCCAAATATCTCTGACCGGTCAAAGTACCGTCAATAAAGTATGGCCCTATCAAATGATTGCCCACTATTCCTGCCCAAACATTAACCATGAATCTATGCTGGCTCTTAGTTTGGATGATGCCATGTGGATTCACATCATCCCATAAATGCATATTATGAGAATTTATGACTCCATCTCTGGTGAAACCGGATTCGTTCGTAAAGAGAACGTTACTAATAAATGTATTGTCTGCTTGTTGTTGTCGCAGAAACCACTCGCTATACTCAAGTCGTGAAGGATAATCAGCCACTGTCATACTGTGTACTTTTTTCATGTGAAAAGGATATAACAGCTGTTCTTTTAGGACGCGATGAACAACTGATTTGGAGACGTTATGTTCTCTTGATTATTTTCGTAAACTTGTTGATGGTTCATTATCAACTGCATTTAACAAGTCTTGTTCAACTGCCACAGTACACACGCTTCGTACTGGACCTTCTCCAACTTTTTTTGGCAAAAAATTTCATAAAACGTAAGACTTTGTTTTGTATACATGGAAAATTACATTTACTTATTCATACCTGTTTCTCGTAACCTGGGATCAATACGCTCAAACATTCGTCTGTCTGGCAATGCTCTGTTTGCAAAACGTTCTGCATAAAGCCTTCTGGCCTCTAAACAGTTTCGAGAAACCAGTCCATACATTAAATGCATATCAGCGTACTCAATAAAAGTGAATTCTGCCATTGTAACTGTTAAATTAAGGACTTATGAATTATTGGCAAGTACTGACTACGAACTATTCTACACAGTATTTGACAACTAATCCTATGGTTACTTGATAAACGGTAAAAATACTTTTAATAAGTTTTTACCAACTTTCCAATTAATAAGTCGTCAATGTTTTTTATCTTCTGCTATCGTTAAATTATTTTTTTATAGTACTGTAGGTAAATCTTGGACATCGTATTAATAAGTTAGTTTTAGTCGTTGTGTACTTATAAAAATGGTGAATGCGTTAATTGGTACGTAGTGCATTCATAAAACTGTAAATATTAGCCAAACGGCTTATTTGATCGAATTCCAACAAGAGTATCTTTTCGCTAGCTTAATGTGTGGGGGAGTGAATTTCGATAATATCATACAGGGTGTGCCGTCCCTGCAAAATTTTTGGATCACTAACCATTGCGAGTAGTCCGTTCCTGGCTTCAAGGCACTACTGTAAATCTGTTTACCTTGCCAAAATAAACAAACACGTATATTATAGCTTTGCCGTAAATTTTATAAAGATCAAATAACTAGTACAAGAAATAAAAATAAAAACCAAATTCAAAATTAAAACTTTGGAGGCCTATAACTCGAAAACCAGGGCCTGAATAGAAAAAGTTTATATGAAGTACTAACATTATTTTGGCTCAGATTATACGCTCCTAACTTTTTTCCCATTAGTCCCGGGACACCCTGTATATATATGTATTTGTATAAAATTGTTATTAACATTTATTTTATTATTTATTGTATGTAGGATTATAACTACCTGGAGCTTAGTGGAGGGACTTGTCTACGCCCTTTTATGCATAATAATAATTTTCTGGAAAATTGATGTCAGTTATATAATCCACAGTTTATTATATTATTGATAATTTGAAATTTCATTTTAAATAATATTACAAAACGGTTATTTTCGGAAATGAGATAATTTTAGAAGCCTTAACTTTTTTTAAATGACTAAATGTGGTACGCCTATGGTTCCGGCCAAAATGAGTGATTTATTACTCCATGCCTTTTAAAACGGAGTATAATATTTTTGTTTTAATTTGCTGGGATGAAAATTCAATATTACTAAGGGATTCTAAGACAAGAGCACCAAATATTGGAGGCAAAGTGTCATCAATTGGTTCAGAAGTAAAAGCCTCAGAAAAACTAATGGACAACGTTCCGGAAGTTTCATAAATAAACTAACATAATACTCCATCACTTTTCCTAAGTAAAGGGACACCAACTTTAGACGAAAGACATGAACATATTGCTTAAAAACCTTTTTAGGGTTGCCACTATTAGCAATACTTTCCTCGTAACCTCTTCTGGCGTTAGCCAACCGACTAATTATTGTATTAGAAAATATTCTGTGAGTTAAGAAATCTTCATTATTGTTGGTGCGTCTAAATATTTTCCACAAATTTCGTTTATGTTATATCAAATCATGTATTTCACTATTGGTCCCTGGCTTTAATTTGTTACGGAAAATTCTTCTTTCTCTCGTATTCTCATTCAAACATTTTGTTACCGTGTCATAGAAACATTTCCATAAATGTATACAGTTATTATTATCAGGCAATTTGTTATCCCAATTGATGGACGAGAGAGTACGATTGACATTTATAAAATTTGTTATTTCGATAGTCATGTAATTCTTATCATCGTCAGCAGCGGGTAAGTTGAGTTGAATATTGTCAGTTATTGCTGCATGATCGGACTTACCTATTGGTGAACTGATCTCCAGGTATGATAGCAAACATTCGTCATTGGTTAAAATAAGATCGAGGGTAGGAGGATTATTATTGTGTCGGAAACGAGTAGGTTCGTGTACAATTTGGGTTAAATTCGAGTTTTGGACAAATTGCATAAACAAATTTTTTGCATTATTGCCCTCAAGAATATTTATTATCGGCGAGGATATATCCGGAAAATTGAAATCCCCAATGATAACTAGATTGTCAAGCATGAATCACTCATCCAGTTTATAAAGGAGAGTGACATTATCTGCCAATTGTGAGTCGCACGGACGATATATGCAGGCTAAGTGTATGGGCATGAGACTTTTGGATATTTTAATGCATATAGCATCAATGTTTGGGACAGTTATATCTATTTCAGATACAGAAAAATTACTAATTATATAATCGGAGAGGTATAGGCAAACACCCCCTCCAGGAAGGTTGGGTCTATCGTTTCGAAAAATACTAAAGCCATCAATTCGAACCACTGAGTCCGAAATTGAAGGCTTAAGCCAAGTTTCGCTGATAAGTATTATGGTGGGTTCAATTAAATCAACCGAACATACAAATTCATTAAATTTGGCACATATGGAGTCAATATTAGTATAAAGTAACATTCAGTTTTCAAAATTTTGATTTTGAGAAGAATATTTATTGGCGAAACGTAACTATTTTTGTGATCCTCGTACAAATTTTATGGTAAGGTTCTTCTCTCCATTATTGGTGCGCTTCTCCAGTTCTTTGCGCAATTCTGTAAGAAACAATTGTTGTGTTGGAGTTTTGTCATCCATAATGGAAAATTTGCTGGTTGAGCGAGTCTCTAAAACCTTTTTCTTATTTTTTAGAATGTATTTGGCATCTCATTCGGTTGGCATGACTACTTTTAGCATACGGGGAAAGCGATAAAGTGTGACCGAAGAGGTGGGACAGCAGACAGCGTCGAGCACTTCCTTAATTGCAGCTCGGTCACATTCTTTTTTAACGATGGAATCCCCGTCAGTGTCTGGTACACCTTTAATCAAAATATTCTTGGCACGGACCATCCGTTTGACAGCCTCGTTGGCGATTTTGTCGGTGACTTCAACGGAGTTAATTGCCTCCACAGTGGCAATTTTATTTTTTAACGTATTTAACTCGGCTGTAAGAATAGCAATATGATTGCCTATCTTTTTCTGCAGATCTGTCTTAAAATCAGTGAAGAGTTTCTTTAAATCGAGAAATTTTCCCAAGTTGGCCACGCAAGAGTTACACTGAATACTCAAACCTCGAACTTTCTGACGCGTTACGCGATCAGACGCAGATATCCCTGTACATTCCATGTGTAGTGATAGCTTGCAACCGTCACACTGAAGTACTGATTCTCGATCGGAGACAGACTTGGAACAGTGACCGCAGTTATTAGGCATTGCCGACCTTCACAAAATTTGACGAATATAAAGGAAAAAGTTCAACTGATAATGGGTACTTACTGTAGTTCGTTCAAAATGCACTTTTTAATTCACTGATGTATATAACTATTGTCACAACAGCAACACTATAACAATTACGTACAAAATTTTCAAAATATTTTATGTATTTATTACTAACAGCAAATTCATATTTTAATGGAGCAACGAAATGTGTGTATTTACCAAATCAAAGGTGCGCGAGGGGCCAGTTTTTTCAAATATTGTCCCCATTGGTCAAAGTGTTTCATGACATAGTGTAGAATGATATCAAACAGAGTTGCCGATAGTCTGACCTGTCACTCAGGTCATTATCTATTTTGACATGAGCATTTGATCTTTCCATAGTCATCATGATATGAGTTCTGACATTTCTAGGCACTTCTGGCTCCTCGAGTGCAGCGTATACTTTGGACCTCTTCACATTATCAGAATCTTGTTTCAAATCTATAAATATAATGGGAAAATCGATGTTAACTTCATTGCCTTTTTCTATAATCTGACGCATGACAAAGATTTGAAAATATATGATTTGGACTGTCTGCACTCACATTGATATTCTCTAATTTTAGCTTCAGATATCATTTTTAGTCTACTGTTTAAATTAGAAGGATTCAATTCCAAGTTTAACAAATATATTCATGATTCATCTTGCTTCAGATGTATCGATTTTAATTTGATTTTAAGAAGTGTTGAAGCTCCAGTTCCGAACCTTGATCGTGAGTTATCTCGGGTCTCGTAACTTTAAATGATTCCAATCCAAATAAAAAAATTTACTAATATTTCGCTCAGTACACCAAAGAATCAGCAATTTAGTCGCTCATCAAACTTTATTTTCAAAACTGAATTTTATCGGTTAACATAATATATAAGTATTCATTTATTTTCTTAATAACCGATTCTTATGAAAAAATGGAATCAAATCTGAACGGATCTGAGAACAGAAAAAAATTCTAATTGCTAATAAAAATAATTTATAGAGCTCGAACCTTCTAAAACGGAATGTATTTTAGCAGGAGTTTGTCGAGCTCTAAAACCGATAACGATTCAAAATATGTCGCTGCCGAGAGTGGCGAATCCCCCGAATAAACGGCGTTAATCAAATTTTATTGCACAAAATCCAAAGTACCATTTTCCAATATTATTATTACCCTTCATCTTTTACTTTACGTACGTACGTACTTTATCATGGGCGTCTCCCTTTAAGGAACCGAAAAAATAAAGCCATAAAAAATGTGAGGAAAATTCAAATACACTGTTAAGTTGTCAATCAATGTTTTATCTTAGAAATATGGAGGGTAGAACTAAGGAGGACCAACTCAGTGTATGAAAAAGTGTCCGCTGACAGGGAGCAAATTAAGGTGGCGCCATAGTAGCACGTGGAAAGATTTTAAGAACAGCGCTATAAATTATTAGAGTAGGATACTAAATTAAAAAGGAAAGACAGACTTCCGCTTTGTTACCGCGCATTTTAAAATAGATTTCAGAAAATCTAGTATCTGTATATAGTGATTCGAAAATATTTTTAAAAATTTTATGAATTAAAAAAAAATAATTATTATTGTAATATACAAGTTTCCAATAATTTAGGCACACAATTGTGTGCTGAAAAAGGGTCACAGGAGTTTTATGATTGAACAAATTTTTTTTAATATAATATTTATTTTATATAATATTCTTTCCTCAATATAACATTGTTTAAATATAATATTTCTTTAACATAGAGTTCTTTTTAAAATAATGAGCCTTACATTCAAGAGGCGTTTTTTCGGTTCATTTTTGTTTTTTTTATAGGTTCTATTTACTAATCAACACTTGACTACGTAAATAGTTGACGTTTTATAAACTGCAATATGCTCAACTATACTAGTCATCAGAGACATTAAATTCTCCAACTCAGCGCACTTCACTCCGTTCACAACTGCTAATTTCATGTCCTTTCCACTCGCTACGCTAGCATTATTGTGATCGGTTATTGAACTGTAATTTGCTACTTACAGCTGGACACTTTTTCAACTTGTCCCCTATACAAGACGGTCCTCCTTACTTCTACCCTCCATACTTAGAAAGAAATATTTATATTAACGTGTTCCTATCATTAGCGCACATCAATTATAAACACAGCACAGAACCAAATACCAGAAATTTATTTTTTAGACGACTCCATCTGAAAGTTGCTCGTTCTGTATTCATTTACATATCGAAAGTTGCGTTTTGAGTGTTCCATGTAGTGGAAGTGACAGTTTCGTACTGCAAAACACTTCCTAGACGCTCTGGAGTAGACAACTTTAACTTCCTTAAATGTGACTCTAACCACTTCAATGTTGACAGTAGACATCTAGTAGAGATATACATATTCCATCTGCATCCAATCCAATGAATATTAATAATTGTCCTGGAGGTACAATCAACATAACTATTTGCAAATAATTGATAAATTAGTGTTTTAAATCAAACTCGCGGTTTCTAGTTAATACCACAATATAATAAAAATTGTTGAAAATTCTAAAAAATTGACAATTGTTTCGATAAATCAATATCATCGTCAGAATGATAGGAGTTACATTTTATTTGATGCCTACCTGATGTTTCGTAGTTATTTTTGGCTAGACCAAGAAGTGACCTAACTTGTGATTGACTTAATATATGTTAATAGAAAAAAGAAGAAGATGTGATATCACAAGTATTGAAGCTTAGATATTATTAGCCCTATGGTGATATCCTGGATATCATTTTTCCAATTCAGATCAGTATAACTGTGCAATGATGTAGAAAACCAGGGAAACTATATCTGCTGACCTTTACAATTATCACTAAAGAAGACAGTTTATTAGTGGAGAACTCCCTAGATTTAACCGTTCCTTGACAACTTCATATTGTGGGTTGCTTAAATGTCTTCTAATTTCCAATTATTCGAGGAAATCCAGTTCTTGTGTCTTTTCACAAATATGCAGCACTTCTAGTTTTGTGTTAGGTGTCAATGAATGATTGGTGTCAAGTAGTTGTTTTGCGTAGTGGGATTTATCTGGTTGTTCTAATCTGTATGCTCGTAAGTGTTCACTGTATCGGATTTCAAAATTCCTAAGGGTCTGACCCAAATAAACAGCATTACATTCTGGACATTTGAATTTATATATACCTGACTTCTTCAATGGTGGTATTTTTGTTTTTACATTTAACTCAAATGTCCAGAATGTAATGCTGTCTATTTGGGTCAGACCCTTAGCAATTTTGAAATCCGATACAGTGAACACTTACGAGCATACAGATTAAAACAACCAGATAAATCCCACTACGCAAAACATCTACTTGACACCAATAATTCATTGACACCTAACACAAAACTAGAAGTGCTGCATATTTGTGAAAAGAAACAAGAACTGGATTTCCTTGAAGAATTGGAAATTAGAAGACATTTAAGAAACCCACAATATGAAGTTGTCAATGAACAGTTAAATCTAGGGAGTTCTATACTAATAAACTGTCTTCTTAAGTGATATTTGTAAAGATCAGCAGATATAGTTTTCCTGGTTTTCTATATCATTGCACAGTTATACTGATCTTTATTGGGAAAATGATATCCAGGATATCACCATAGAGCTAATAATATCTGAGCTTCAATATTTGTAATATCACATCTTCTCCTTTTTTCTATTAACATATATTAAGTCAATCACAAGTTAGGTCACTTCTTGGTCTAGCCAAAAATAACTACTAAACATCAAGTAGGCATCAAATGAAATGTAACTTCTGTCATTCGGACGATGATACTGATTTATCAAAACAATTGCCAATTTCTTAGAATTTTCAACAATTTTTGTTACATTGTGGTATTAACTAGAAACCGTGAGTTCCATTTAAAACACTTATATGAGTAGATTCCACGAGGTAAGGGTCGAGACAGTTAATTTAATTAATAAATTAATATTGACATTCCAAATATCATTGCAAGTACATTATATTGATCAATAAATGAATTGTTCATAATTCTCTATTATATTTTTTCTTTCCTCAGTGTAATTAAAAAGTTTTGGATCTTATGCGTCGTCTAATTTTACATTTAAGCACCAACATTATTGAAATTTTATACGATCATGTATATTGAATTTTTTCCTTTTGTAATCTGTTATTCCAAATATATAATCTATATTACTGTATTGGTTTCAATATCGACCCTATCCTACACATGCTGCTACTCAAATACATATTTACACATAATGAATTCCAATATCAATATAAGAAAATGAAAATAATTTTATTAAACAATAGCATGTCATTTTTAGTAATGAAAGGTTCCTCAAAAACAGAAACTTAAACTATGTATAAAGAAATACTAAAACATATTTTTCACAATATTTGTTAAGCTCAAGCGTCTCGTTAAATTAACTTCATCAACCGACAAATTAAGTTTAACAGAACGTTTTCTGTTTAATAAATAAACGGTTTTAAAGATCAAAACTTTTCCGCATCTGTTAGACACCCTGAAGAATATCCTATTATAAAATTGTCACTTATATACACTTCGGAGGCTGTATTGTGCTAACAAACCAACATTTCTCCAAAAATATAGTATATATGGATTTATAGGACCCGTCGTTCTCGCTCTAGTGAGCTGAAAATCAATACGGTTCATCAGTGATACACACTGAAAAATATCCAATTATAATATTGGTCACGTGTATACACTCTTGAGGCTGTATCGTGCTAACAACCCGAAATTTCTTCGAAAATGTGGCACTTCCAATGGCATATCACCAGTTATACTAGCTCCAATGAGCTGAAACTCAATAAGTTTCATCTATGACGTTCTGAACAATATCGAGTCATAAAATTGATCACTTGAAGATACTCCAGAAGCTGTATCGTGCTAACAAACTAAAAATTCTCCAAAAATGACTAGAATTTGGTACTTTAAATACCTTAGCACCCGTTGTACTGGCTCTAGTAAGCTGAAAATTAATAGAGTTCATCTGTGAGACGCCCTGAACAATACCCCATCATCAAATTGGTCACTCCGGAGGCTGTATTATGCTAACACACTGAAATTTCTTCAAAAATTACAAAAATGTCGTACTTCAAGTACCATAGCACCCGTTGTACTGGCTTTTGTGATACTGAAAATCAATAGGGTTCTTCTGTGAGATGTCCTAAACCATAGTCAATTATAAAATTGGTAACTTGTTGCACTCCGAAGGCTGTATCGTGCTAACAAGACCGTGTTACAGGTTTTTTATGCTTACATTTTTTATTGACAATTAATACTTTCTCGGAATAATGTTCTGGCAATACATTAGTAAGCAATTATTCTTTGGAATGTTTGGTTTACATTTTTTTCTGCCTGTAAAATATACCTTCACAATTTTTTAACCTTTTTCTCAGTGTAAATATTTATTAGTTTTCTGTCAACTTCAGTTTTACAAGGTCACGAAATTTTGCCCCCAGAACATCGGAGGATTTATGCCGGCTTTCGCTTCTTGTTGTTGGCGTATTTTTTGCTAAAACGTTAATAGTGTTCTCTTTGGTGCCCCCTCTGCGTTATCGCTCAAACTTTTGGCACAACTCTAAGGATTTTTCGCAAAGAACTCATTTTTCGACTACACTATTTTGTGCTATAGCTGAGACTTCTTTTCACATAAACCTATACACCATCATTTTTATAGAGAAGTAGCATCTTAAAATGCAGTTAAATTTTTTCAAGACAAAATTAAATAGAGCATCCTTAAAAGCTAGTTTCATTTTGTTAATTAATTTAACAATTAAAACATGATTATATAAATATAACTTCTTATAAGATTTAAGCAAAAATAATTCTAATTATGGAACTACTCTCGTATATCTCGTTAGCTTCATAAAAAAGCAATGAGTCGGCACATATGTTACCTAGAGTATTAGACAACGAAGCAGGCTATTTCACAATAAATGATGATTGCTCGAAGGCAGAGTGGCAAACTGAATATTTCAAAGACGAAATCGACCCCGAAACGCTTTAGAAATGTTTAGTTTCCTCTATTTTCATGATATCGTTTTAAACTAGTGATACGAAACTAAAAATTCTGCATGCTATCTAGTAGCTATATGCTAGTAGGAAATTATGAGCAATACGTTGCGAAAAACGAGTTACACGAGTATTACTTTGTCAACGTTACGAACCTATTTATGTTTTAAAATATCTACCACGAATCCAGTATACAGAGTAACTCTCTAGTATAGAATGCCTCAATTATTTCAGAAACAGTTTGTATAATTTCTATGAATATTGGTTTGTAGTCTTCTGTTTTCTCTCTTTCATCTACAGTTCCTATTACGGCTTGTTTTTGATAGTGACTTTATCATGAAAAAATAGGTTAACGAAAAATATGGAAATCATTTTTTTAAAATAGGTACGTTATTGATCAATTTTAACGTAAATGTACTATGCAAAAATGAAAAGTCATCTAATTTGATAGAGCTTACACCCATATTTCGACTAATTCACTAATTGCTCACTCGGTAGATTAACGCGAAGTAATTTCACTAACCCACCGGATTGATTTACGATTCACACACCCCGCCTAAAATGGGCACTAAAACAATTTGTATTTAAATTGGATGCATCCATTCGTGCAGCATAACAATACAATGTTAAATTGATGACCTCATTTTTCTTGACGCTATCAAAAGTTATATATTTTATATCTGTAAATAAGAGATTTCTTTTTAAAGATATCTTCCTTGAAAAAGGTTAAGTTGAAAACTTCAGAATGGGATGTTGATCGTTAAGATTACCTACTCAAAATTAGTTTTGTTGATGTTATTCTCATCTTGATCCAATTCAGTTTTATTGTTGAGAATTCGACATTATAAAATGATAAATTTAAAAATAGTATGGAAGAATGTTTGAACAAAGAACATGGATAAGTTTCTGGCCACAAAAACGTTATTAATTTAGACTGTTTAAAAGCATTCGGAATGATGCTAGACATTTTATAAACACAAAATAACATCTTATTGAATAATGGTGAGTAAGTATTCTATGAAATTGTATTAAGGATGTGAACCCAATATTAAATTTGAATTTCAAGTATGTTGAAGAATAAATAAATTTCGTTTACATTGAAAAACCGTAGATATAAGAGAAATAATTCAATTTAAAAAGTGTCATTTGACTATGGATATTTTCTTCCGAAAATATTATTATTTGGAATGAAACTTGAATTTACAGTTGGTCCCGTGAATATTTTCCCATGCGTCATCATTCATATACGAACACAATACATTAAGTAACACGTAGGCATTGGCGTGTTTAGAATCTTGCTTTGGGGAGGGCCGAGGAAAAAATAAAAAATGTTACCAAAATTAGTCGTGGTACTGATTGACCAAAATAATTAAACGAAACAACACCAGAGCAACCATTCTTTTTTATTTTGGCTAAGCAATGAACAAACAAGGAAAATAGCATATTTATTTTTATAGTTCAACTATTTCAACCTGACCAGTCATTGAGGCTCATTCGTCTAGGTTTACTTGTAGCGAACCTATTTATCACATTTTCAATATTCAAATCAGCTTCCTTGTGAATATTGAGTAAAGTTAGACGATGCAAACGCTTTTCCGCCATGATTGACCTCAAATGGGTTTTCAGGCGCTTTATGGTTGAAAAGCTCCTTTCCGCTGCTGCCGTTGATACAGGTAGAGTCGCAAATATCTGCAGTAAAATCTTTATTGCAGGGAACAAACTCGCCCCAAAACAAAGTTCTTCGATTGCTGTAGAGGGCAAATCTGGTTTATCTCCCCCTTTTTTTGCCATATTATTATTTCAGCTCCTAGTTCTTGTTTTGATATATTAATGTCTGCTTCATATACTAAACAAGCCTTGTTTCTTGTTTCTGTGTTGTAAATTTTATAATTTTTTGGGATAAGGCCTTCGATAGATAATATTTCAGTTAATCTGTTATTGAATCGTGAATCAAGCTGAGTTATAAAGTGATCAATATAAGGTATAAATACCGTACGTTTATAATATTCTTGAGACGAACTTCTACCTAATGAAGGTTTTCTCTTTGAGTTTGTCGTCCATACACTATATCTATAATCTATATTATTTCATAAAGTATACAAAATTATTTAGACTTACCTTGGCTTAGTTATTTCTACATCGCAGCAAGTCGCAATGGATTGAGCTTATAAAAATATTGTATTGAATTCTCTTTCAGCATTTTCCCTCATCTCTTGGAAAATTATTGAAAGAGTCTGAATATTTTCCAGTGTTGCAGAAAATTCCAGTGTGGGACTTTGCAATAATTTAGTCACCCTATAAGAGAAGCAATATGCACCTAGAACCAAACGTATTAATAAATCACTTCTCCTAATACAGGCATTAAAGCTCATTGAATTGGAGGCTGTATCACGGTCTTGATCATGTTCTAGGTAATCTAAGGCCTGAGCTATGAAAGGGAGCAGCTCTTGAAAGATAAAAAGTGTATCGTGCCTTTCTACCCAGCGAATTTCACACTACGATTTTAATCTTTTTTCTTAATTTCGCTACTGTTCTGATTTTCGGTGATTATTCTCTGCAATAAGTCAACCCGTTTTGGTGAAGCACTCAAGAATGTGAAAATTTTGCCAACAACTATCATATTTTTCATACAACTTATATCACAAGATCTTGAAATGCATAAATTCAGTGAATGGTTGAAACAGTGAGTATAGAGTGATAGAGGATAGTCTCTTTGTATGCGTGCCTGTAAACCTACAATAAGAAATAAATTTTTATATCAAATAACAAATTTATCAACTGATTACCATTATCTTTGCCTGCCATATTTGAACCCCCGTCGTAACCTTGGACTCTGCAGTTATAAAGATCCAAATTCATCTTCTTTTATGGCAACTCCAGTCATGGTTTTACTCTCTACAAAACTCACGAACGCTTCTCGGATCAAAAAATTATTTTCTCAACTGCCGATATGTACATAACGAATGTATATTGTCATTTGTTCCTTCCGCGAAGAGTCAGTAGTTTCATCTACCAATATGCTAAAGAATTTTGATTTTCTGATTCTTTTTAAAATTATTGACTGTAATTCTTCTCCAATTTAATGTATCACATCATTTTGTATAATATTACTAATCATAGTCGCATTTTTTTCCACTTGTTTCGAAATATTGTGATAAATTTTTATCCCCAGATCCAATTCGGAATGCCAGAAGTGCTCGAAAAACTCCATGAGCACTAGAAAGGGCTTCCTGTAGAGTTTTTTCGTTGCTCTATGTACCTTTTTCCCTATGACCCCTTAGAGGCAAATTATTACGTCTACAAAATATGATTGTTTTAATAATCGGCATTAAACGCTTTCGATTCTACTGTATAATAGTTCTTTGATCATTAGCACAGATACGCTCTCTCCAGGTTCAAATGTTCTCAGGAATTCCCTTGCACGCTCAACACTCTTAATGTGATATTGCGTATAAGAATGATCTTGCAAATATTTTGTAGCATTTTTATATTTATGCATTGGTTCTGTTACTAACGTTTTAATCGGCTGTAAAAAGGTGACAAATGAGCAAACATAAAAATTGCAGTCAGTAGATACTTGGACTTGGAAAAAACAAATATATAACATAAGTGATAACACTCACCTGGAAATTAACTCCAGCTCCAGCCGAGGCGAATAAATAACAGAATTTACAAAAAGCTCCTTCTTTAGACTTGCTGTAGGTTAACCATTTGTGTTTTCCCAACCAGTCTCGTTGAAACTGTCGAGTATGATTATTTTGAATTTTAGAAGGAAATTCATAATTATCTGGAGGTATCCATGATTGTTTCAGATATTTATATATTTCGCTGTCGGTTAAATGTCTTAGTTTATTTATTCTGTTCTTGATCGAATTTTGCAGCCTTTTGTACGAAAAAACTTCTTATATCACTTGCTCGTTTCATTGCCACTCGAGATTACTCATGCAAAGTTACCACCAACTACCTCACTCAGCAACTGCAAACTGAACAGTGAACACTGAATCACTGAACACTGAATTTAACACGATTCGTCATTGGCAGCCACGTTACAAAATCATTCTCGATCGCCACCGATTTAATACGAATATATGAACGGAAACAAAAATGCGGTCGTCGGACTGACCGGCGGGTGGGCGAAGAGAATAATAATAATTCGTTTTTTCATCTGGTCGTGGATTCACCGCGGAGGTTTGACGAGTTTTTCAGTGCATAAAATATTCACACCGTATAGCATGGAACGATCATCATACATTATTAATTAATTGGTAGATTTATTTCAATAAATAATAATTAAGACTGGATGGACCGAAATTTTCGTTTTTTTTTCATTCGAGTGTAGCTGCTTTGGGAGAGGGGGGCGGTATTTTATTCAATAAAAGAATATAAAATAATATATGCTGGAATCCAAAGAGTAGAATGAGCCTCATGCTCCCAAATAAAAGGAACTGAGCTAGCTAAACAAATAAATGAAACAAATAAATATCTAATCTATAAATATAACATATCTAATAATAAAATCGATAATATAAAATAGAAATAGAATAGAATAAATTAAAAATAAAAAAAATATAAATATTATAATATATATATATATATATATATATATATATATATATATTATATATATAAATCGTTATTTTATAGTTTTAATAGTTATATTTTAATAGATATATGAATATAACAATATAAAATATTATTCGTCGACGTTTTCACAATTTGTGATTGTAGCGACACTATTGCACACACACCATTAGCAGCGTATGTAACCTAATTTACTTTTGACAGTAGTTGTCAAACAATGCCCGGCTAAGATAAATATTAATTTCTGTGTTTTGAAAGATAAATTAATTCACAATTGACTTAATCACTCTTGTCTCAGGGTGGGATCAAAAATTTTTGAATAATAATAATTCAAATTTTATAATCTTTAAGTATTATCCAAATCTATATTCAGAATCTCGAGTAACTGTTTATTCAATATAATAAAAGGCACTTGCATTATCTTATGACATTTACAATTATACTGTCACTGGAAATTAAGCAAATGTCACTGATTAGATCAAAATTTCTACAGAATGCAAAATGTTAAATACGATGAAAATAGATACTGAATGAATACCACAGTGAGTTGGAATCAAAATTATATATTATACGAGCAGATAACAAAATTACAAAAGTATTTATTGTTTCCCAAAAATATTATAAACGAAACAAAGATAATATTTTCTACCAACCTTAAAATTAGTACAACCTATTCTAGAAATCAACTAATTAAAATTTTTAATCAAAAGTTCAACTCGTCTAATATACACTTGACGTGTATCAATGTCAAATAACGCAATTTTCTGTTCAAATTGTCTATTAAAATTTTTTCACTTGATGTAAAATCTTATATGCGTAACGTTAATTTGGTTTAGCTCAAATTATGATATAGTTGCATCTATTTTCGAAATATATTTAAAAAGGCCTGTTAATTCTCGAGAAATAATTTTAAACTGGAGTGGACTCACCGAATAGGACAGAAAAACTCGTACGTATTCTAAATGTATTTAAAATTCTGCAAAACTTTCTCAATATATGATTTAGAAACTGGAACCACTTACACTTGATACGTTGCAATTCTTCTACGAATTATGCACGCACTGGCTTTATAATGTATGGCTGTATGATCTGATTGTATAGTTATACAATTTCTATTAAATTCTCAAAGAATTTGAGACAACTCTTATTACGATGTTGTCTCGTGGGGTTTCAAATTCAACTGCCTAAACTTTGTTCAAATAAATAAATCTCTTCTCCTGTGGTTACGAAAAATTTCTTTATTTAAAAAAAAATACTAATTTATGTTTCCCTATAACAAAGAGAGATTTGAATTCTTTTATTACAATTGTAATTGTGTTAGCAGAGACATCTGTATTTTGAAATTTCAAATATATTTTCCAAATCGTAATATATTCTATCTATCACCTACATAGATGTCATCAGAAATTAAAATGTCAAATTTGATTTGTATACTGAATCTTTCAAAATTATTGATTATACATATAATACAGTGTGTATCGAAAGTATTGCATACAAATATAAATAGTTTTCCTTATTTTAATGTTTCTTTTAAATTTTAAATAGAGGAAATGTATTAATATATATATATATATATATATATATATATATATACATATATATACATATATATAGATTTTATTTAATTTTCCTCATAGTCAGAATCATCAGAGCTATCACCCGTATTTACATCAATTGTAATTGGTTAAATGCTAATATCAACTATATTCTACTCTCGGACATACCACTTTTGTATATTTTCATGGGTATGCGTAACACATTTTTTCCAAATTTGTTGATTACATTCATTGTATTCCCATTTTTACCAATATATTTATTATAATATAATATAATATTGCTTGCAATTTGCTAAAATTAATTCAATAGCGTTGAATTCACAATGCTATGGCGGTAGTCTCACCACTTCATGACCATGTACCCGCAGTAACTCATCAATTATATATGTTATGGACCAAGTGATTTTTAGGACATTGTAAATAGTGCCCGCGCAGTTTGAAAAATGCCCAATATGAGAGCGTAGAGTGATAAATTTTTTTGAAATAATCAAATAGTCCGGGCATTATGTTTAATGTGTGTCACCTATGGGGCAGGGTAATTAAAACGAGGTTTTAATACTGTATTTATTTCAAACAGAATTCGTATTTAAAAACCAATAAAATCTTTCCTTTCGTAGGAACTCTGCTAACCTATCATAATAAAATTGAAAATCAGACTAATCAGACTTATAATTTATACTTACTAGATAGAGATTGTAAATCTTCTAGTTTTCAGTAGTCTTAATCATAGTTATTTTTTTTAATTTAATAGTTAAACTGTTGTTAAAACTGGTTACAAGTAAATAAAATCAAACTTCAAAAACTCCACAGAATAATCAGACTTATATACTTAGTATATATTCTAGGTTGTAAATCCTTTAGTTCTTACAAGTCTCAATCATAGTTACTTTTTCTATTTAAAAGTTAAACTGTTGTTAAAACTGGTTACAAGTTGATGAAATTATAATTTTAAAACTCCAAAAATAACAAAACTCCATATAATCACAATAGTATATTGTTTTATTAGCAGTAAAAGTATAACTTTTTGTGGCGAGTCTGAATGTTTGATGGCCGAACGTTAGTGTAGCCGACAATTTCAGACGAGCCACAAAAAGTGCTTTTGCTCCTAATGAAACATGCTATTTTTTCCGCTAACGGCATCCAGACTATAGAACTGATTAATATTTAAATAAAAATTCAAAACGATTGCAACGAAGTTGATAAATTCAGAGAATAATAATTATAAAACTGCGCACTACATTTCCGTTGTTACTGGTTTTGTGATTGCCAAGTCAAAAACAAATTTGACAGTTCAATAATAATTATATGTCAGAAATATTGTAGGTGATTTAAAGCAACAATTGGACTGTGCGTTTTTGGTAAGTACTTGAGCATCAAAATTTCGTTTGTTGTAGTAAAGTGTACTGAAATTTTCTTTTAGATTATATTATGTCGGATTCAGAACCCAACTGTACACCGCCCGACGTTGTTAACATTGCTAAGGCAGCTACGAATGATTTAATTCCAACTAAGTCAAGTAGATCTTATAATCATGCTTACGAAAGATTTCTCACATGGTGCAATGATAAAAACATTTCAAACTATTCGGAAAATGTGCTACTAGCTTATTTTTTTGAAATGACAACTAAATTAAAAATGAAGAGTTCAACAATGTGGTCTCAGTATTCCATGATAAAATCATTACTGAATATTAAACATGGATTAGATATTAGCAAATGTATGAAACTACGTGCTTATCTGAAGAAGCAGAATGAAGGGTATACTCCCAAAAAGTCAAAGGTATTCACAAAAGACCAGTTTGAAGATTTTTTAAATAATGCACCTAATGAGCAATATCTAGGAATTAAGGTTAGTTATAATATTCTAACCTGCATAAATACAATCAAGTTTTCAAATACATACTACTTTTAGGTTGTTCTAATAATGGGCGTATCTGGAGCATGTAGATGCGATGAAATGGTGAACATGACAATAGACGATATAAAAGATTTAGGATCTGTTATTCATATAAAGATTACTGATAGTAAATCTAAAAAGCTACGATCGTTCACAATTATTGGAGAAAAATTTATAAATCTTTACAGAAAATATACTTCTTTACGTCCACAAGCTATGGAAAGCCGACGCTTTTTTTTGAAATTTCAAAAGGGAAAATGTTATCGCATGGTCATGGGAATTCATACAATTACTAACGTACCCAAAACAGTAGCAACTTATTTAAAACTACCGAATTCAAAAGATTACACCGGCCATGCGTTAAGAAGAACTTCAGCTACTTTGCTTGTGGATGGAGGAGCTGATATTACTTGTTTGAAACGGCATGGAGGTCGAGCACTGTCGCTGAAGGATAAATTGAAGACTCTTTGTCTAATAAAAAACAAACTGCAGAAAAAATCTTGATGTCGAATTCTTCTTCACTGTACCTGAATGCAGCTTCTCATGAGCGAAATTATGTCGACGTTGATGTAATAGAAGCAACAACAAGTAAGGAGTCACGGGAAATTTTGTCAATGAACTCTTTCAACTCTGCACAAAATTCGCTTGAATTGGAAGTGAATAAATCAGATAGTGCATTAAATATGTGCGGTGCAACCTTAAATAACTGTAATTTTACTATTAATAATTATTATCGTTAATAGAGTTTAAAAGTTCAACTAATAATTATTTTCCCTGTTAAAAATTCAACTTTTTTGTACGGCCGTCAGCGTACAAAAAAGTACTTTTTTGTCCGCTCATGGCCGTACAAAAAAGTGGCGTCTGTGAAATCATACTTCAACATCATGAATTGACGTTAATAATGTCTACTTTTTTTGACGTTTGCGGAAAAAAACTTTTTTCTTTTTATAGATGCTAAGACTCACAGATAAGTTTTGTATAATCTAATTGAAAAGGAACTGTGCCTTAAACAATGTTTATAATCAGGCTTATAATTTCAAGGAAAACTTGAAGAATTGAACAATGGAACAAAATAAATGTCATAATTATTTGTTAGAACAATTGCCGCTTTGATGGCACTTTGAGTTTCTTGTTTTTACGACAGCTGCATTTGTCAGACTTACAGTCACTTTTGCAAGTACAACGACTGTTTCCTTGCCCACCACATTTGGACGACAATCTTACACACTCTCTCAATGAAATTTTGGTCTTTGGAACATCTCTGCAGGCGAAATAAACTTTTCCTTGCACATTGTAAACTGGTTTCTAGAATAAAGTTGATTCAAAACACCATGCTTATTATAGTAGCAAGTATATTTCTTCCGTCACTCCGAGCTCGATCGATATCTGGAACCCGGGCCCTTACTGTATCGCCAACATTAGCTACGGTATATTTAGCATTAGATGCATCCAACATTTTTTCGGCTTGTTTCTGCAAATTAATTAAAGCTGATTTTTTAAGAAGCATAACATTTTCTGTCTTGCGCTTCACATTTTGTTCTGATGAAAGCATTGCGTCTTCAAATTTTGAATTTAAATTCAAAGTTTCTTCATCCTGAGCATCGAAACTAATAGGTGATGAACATAAATGTATTGCATTGTCGGTGGATTCTACATATTTTGTTTTGCTGGACTCTATAATTTTCAATGGATTCTCTTTGGACTGTTTCATTTTCGATGGACTCGATTTGATCATCTTCAGTAGTCTCTACTTGATTATTTTCGTTGGGTACAACTTGCTTATTTGTGATAGCAGTACCCTCGGTGGATGAGAGTTTTTCTAATTATTCCTCTGAATTGATATCAACCAAGGCCTCATTTGGCATAGAAGAACTTTTGAGTCCTACTTTTAACTTCGTCCCAAACATGGCTTCATATGGAGTACCGGTAATGCCTGTGTGATGCGCTCTGTTTTTCATTATTTGAACGAGCCTGAATCCTTCGGACCATTTATTGGTGTTGTTATCTTCCAACCATGTACTGAGGATATTCTCTATATCTTGGTTGGCTCTCTCCACCGACCCTTGGCTTTGAGAGTGCCTCGGTTTACCATGTACAATTTTTAATTTGGGCTACATGCTACAAGCTTCCTGGACAATTTTATTCGCAAACTCTCTGCCATTATCGCTTTGAAGAATGCTAGGTGCACCGAATATTGTAAAAATGTCAAGGAGTACATATGCTACTTCTTCGGCCTTTTTGGTCTTGAGCGGACGCAGCTGAACGAATTTCGTAAGATGGTCTTGGTATACCAGTATAAATTTATATGGACCATCTTCTTGGGTCTGCATGTCTATTAAGTCGACTGGACATTTTGCATTAATTTCGCTGCTAAAAATAGGTTTGACTATAATCCTTTCTTCGGAAGGTTGCGTTTTTTTTACAATTGTCACATAAGTTCAAATAAATGACAATCATTTCCCTCGTAATATTTTTATAGCGCAAATTCAACTCTTTCTCCATCCGGTTCCTTCCACCACATCCAATTTTTAGGTGGGTCTCGTGTGGAATCTGAAATATTTCGTTTGGATTTACGTAATACCTGATTGTGTTGTCTTCTTTGACCGGGACAATCAAT
The DNA here is from genome assembly GCA_963921935.1 of Galeruca laticollis. Classification (NCBI taxonomy): domain Eukaryota; kingdom Metazoa; phylum Arthropoda; class Insecta; order Coleoptera; family Chrysomelidae; genus Galeruca; species Galeruca laticollis. The sequence continues at coordinate 97,547,235 of OY998181.1, read as the reverse complement.
TTTTCCGCCTCTCCAATAGTCATAACATCGAATCTCCCCAAACCTTGATAATCGTCTGGTTTCATATTTGTCACTTTTGATTTTGAAGATTTCACCTTTTCAATTAATTCTGTGTAAGTTTCGTAACTGAAAAACTGAACATTTTTTCCTTTGAGTGTAATCAATTCTCTTAATCTTTCGTCAAATCTATGATTCATGTCGACTAATTTCGATTTATCTATTGTAAACTAACAAAATGATTGCGAAGTAACAACCTTTCACAATAATTCAGCACAGAATGACGAAAATATAACCTTCCACGTTTGTCTGTATTCGCTTTGAATGCAAAACTAAACAAAACATGACGTTCGCTCGTAACCGTCCGCCGTCGCGGGCTCTGATTGGTAAGCGCGTGCAACGTGTTTGTTCACTCTCCCGCACCCCATGCAGTATCAAATACACAGAGTATTATTAGATTGCCCGAAAACTACATGACAATATCACAATGTCTAGGCAATGTGATAAAAAAGGAACTTCAAATTATAATTAATTACTTCGCCCTAAGTAGCTTGTCATTATTCATAATGCCCATGTAACAATCTCATTTTTTGTAGAATTAGTAGAAGGTTGCTTTTCTAAAAGAACACTATGATATGGAGCATAGCATAGTTATCATAACAGAATGTCGTAGATTTGTTTGTTTAAAAGTGATTATTCGGTTATTTAAGTGGTTATTGTACCATTGCGTAAGTGTTCTATAACTCAAAAACATAGTTCGTCAGTATTATATTTGCAAAAAATTGGATCATTTGAACCCAAATCTCTATCTTCTTCTTTTTCTATGCCAGTCTCTAGACTTATGGAAAGACGGCGGGGTTAGCAGGTATCCATGTTGTATTAATCCATTTTGTTCACTAGTTTGTCGATTCAGTAAGACCTCTCATGGCTGGATGGAGGCTGTGACGTTTAAAGATTGGTTCTACTCTTCGTTTGTTCCGCACGCCAAGCGACTAGACGGTGAAAAAATATTTATTGGCGACAACTTAAGCTCCCACTTTACGGAACGGGTTCTTGACTTGTGTGAAAAAAACTATATTTCATTTGTGCCTAATTCTACCCACATTTGCCAGCCGCTCGATGTGGCATTTTTAAAACCTTTCAAAGTACCGACTTTCAAACTCAGAAACCATTCTCCTGAAATTATCAAAGTAGTCTTTCCTGGATTAATTAAATCTGTAATAGTAAAAATTTCAGCACCAGGCCCTTTATAGGCCGGTACATCGCCAGTAAGGGTTGGGAACCAGGAATTCCCATTCCAATTTCTCGGAAATCAAATATTTAAAATAATAATATATCACAGATTGATCTAGTATAAAAGATTTAAATTAGATTTCATATCTTCATAGGGAAATTTCCAAATTAGTTATTAAAAACGTAATAAATATATTGAACTAAAAGAGAGAGTTCTAGGTAATTATTAATTTAATTAATTGGAATACGTATATGTGTAACGACACTGGCGTCAAACCAGTACTCCAACACCACGGCGAGTAGATGCTACAACATTTACCGAGTCGCAATACCAGAACAGAGCGATACTATAACAACTTTGGACGTCCCACACCGAGATGGCGGTACTCTCGCCGTAAAACGATAGAAATTAATCACGGACATACCTTCGAGGTAATTCGAACACCAGACAAAATCGAACCTGACCCCAGGACGCGTATTCTTGAAAGAACGAGAAAGGAGTACTCCCAGGGAGAGCTCCCTCACTTGAGCTCCCCAATGAAAAAACGCCATATTCTTGAAAAGTGAAAAGTACCGGAGAGAAGTGATGAGGGAGCAGAATCGGGGAACAGCGTTGACAGTTACCTTAATCAATGAACGTGCAGAAATTTTGACAGACAAGATAACCCAATTAATTGATAACCTCACTATTTTGTCTTTGTTATTTGTTTGCTCCTGCTTAATATTTTGTCAAATTTTAAAAAAATATAACATGGATGTTAAAAGTAAACAGCTGAGTCCTAAACAAAAAGAAACTTTGGTTGATTTTGTTTACGCGCGACCCGAAATGTACAAAGGCAAACTAATCGCCACTTATACAAAGGCAATAAGTGTACTAATGTGGAAAGAAGCCTTTTGAATGCTATGCTTGGAGGAGCAACTAAAGACTGGAAACAGTGGAGAAAGGTGAGGTTTCTACATCTACTCCTTGTCTTGAAATGTTTGTTTTCCTCTCATTTGTAACCACTTTTTTAGACATGGACGGATATTAAAAAAAATGTTAAATGCAGAATATGAGCAAAGAAAAAAACACAGTCAAGAAACAGGTGGTGGTCCTCCGATGTCCCCCCCAAATGACACAGAGAAATCAATTGAAGAAAAAATTGTTGAAATTATAACTCCAGTTGCCATCCAGGGAAATGAAGAGGTAACCGAATCACAATGCATATTTGAGTTTGAAGACCCTAGAAGTACCAATGAAATTGAGGTGAGTAGTCAAAAAATTATGCTAAGATATTTAAAAAAAAAATTAAAAAGGTTGGGTACTCAATTCACTAAACAATTCTAGATGAGCCTCTGTAACGAAACAAATAAAAACATGACCTTCAGTCATCTTGTATTCATTAATTCAGGTATGTCCTTTTAAACAAAATCAATGTCATCTAAATATACTTATTTTGAATTTGGATTTACTTTAAAACATTTGATACAATCTTGCAATACTTTGCAAACTAATAATCATCCTGAACTTATTCTCTTATTGCCATCAGAGTATTCATGATTGCTAATGTCTTATATTGTTTTTCTGGTATGTTTTAGGAAGTTGAATATCCTGTGCAAGATTGGAATGTAGACCATATTGACTGTGAGGAAACGGAAGGTATATATGTAGGAATTGAGCACACATATAGTACTGTACCTTCACCTAAAACAACCCCATCGGGCAAAGCCGAAAAGGTAGCTATGGCACCTAGAAAAAGATATACAAAAACCACAAGGTTTATGGATTCTAAAGGGAATCACAAGCAGTTCCTCGAAATCAGCCAAAAAGGCATACTTACTACAGATAGAGAAAAAAAATAAAATTAATCACAACACAAAATGATATGAAGAAAGACTATTACAAAAAAAATTGGAAGGTAAAGAAAAAATTATCAAAAAAAATTGAAAATTCTTAACGAAGTTTCAAATTCATTAAATAGAATTGCAGCTGTATGCGAGACTGTGAAACATTCCATTCCTGAGAAAGCATTAGGTTTAATGTAGTAGTTGTATTATTATTTATTTTTATTATTCTTATGTTATTAGAAAATTAGTTATTTTGTTCATTTATTAAGCCCAGTTTAGATTACCTCTAGTACTGTTACTGTTGATAAATAATTAGCAATACTTATTTAAAATGTTTTATTTTCCTCTCAAAATGAAATCTTAACCTAATTAATAATTAAAATGATTAGCAATAATGTTTTGCTGCAAATTCCTCCCAGCAACCAAATCAGGATTGGTTAGTTGCGGCATGTTATCAATAAAATTTAGATAATTATACATGCTTTTCTACATGAGGTTCATCTGGTTCTGGAATATTTCTCTCCAAGCACAGATTATGGAGAACACACCAGGCATTTACAATTTTTCCAGTAGTAGTTGGGTGGTAATGTAGAGTGCGATATTTCAACAAACACCTAAATCGGTTTTTCAGAACACCATTACATCGCTCAATAATGGATCGTATGGAACAGAATCTTTCATTATAAAGCTGTTGTCCATCATTTTGAGGATTCACAATTGGAGTTAATAACCAAGGACGAGTAGGATAGCCTAAAATAATATCACCGAAATCTTATAGCGAATCATTCACAAAGAAGTAAAAAAAACAAAAAAAATTATAAATTTTATTTTTTACACCTATAATCCTTACCCGAATCGCCCAATAAGAAGAAAATATTTGCGGGATTCCTCCTGTATACTTGTTGAATCATGAGTGGACCCTGGGAATCTTGAGTTTACATTTAATATTTTCATATTGTTATAAAAAATCTGGAAAATAATGTATGTATGTATGAAGAGGTATCTTCAAAGGTTTTTTTTTACAATTGACTCACTGTACATTAAGTGAATGATAATTCTTTCTGTTCACATAAACATGCTCAGGAAAATTCTCATCATTAACCAGAGGAGCTACAATGCTTACGTGGGTACAGTCAATACATCCAATTATTCCGGGAAACTGGCGTTTTCCATGAAACCTAAAAGAATTAGACTCAGTGCTAGTAGAGCAATAGAAAAAATAGAATTATACAGACAAAACATTTTAACAATTTTTCTTTCTGTTGTTAATATCAACTTACCTAGTGCGAAGACTTTCCAACTCTACAGTATTTTGAGGAAACCTTATCACATTATTTAAAATGTCAGTAATTTCCTGGCAGCTGCCTGAAGCATAAAATCTCAGGGCAGCAAGTACCTAAAAACCATGCAAATTACTTTTGAGAAATAGGTATTAACACCTACTTATATATATATATATATACAAATAATCAATGAAAAGATGAAAGAATAACGCGTGAAATATAAAACAAAAACAGAATTAGCGGGCATATTACGCAAAAGAGGTTACAGAGAATGAGTGGTAACCGTAGACATGCATGTTTCTGGCTCATTAGCCTTCATCGGTACGGCATAACCAAGAAAAGGTGTACAACTTGGGAGCAAGGATGTTAATTGAAACATGAGAAAACACAAACAACGGATTTCAACAAGATAACCAAACGCACATTTGTGCCTTCAAATGGAAGATCCCGAGTTTTCAGGACAACAACCAACAGAGACACGGAGGCGTCTATAGCTCTCCTGTCTGAACCTTCCGACCCTGGAAATAGACAAATAATCAATGAAAAGATAAAAGAATAACTGTTTTTGTTTTATATTTCACGCGTTATTCTTTCATCTTTTCATTGATTATTTGTCTATTTCCAGGGTCGGAAGGTTCAGACAGGAGAGCTATAGACGCCTCCGTGTCTCTGTTGGTTGTTGTCCTGAAAACTCGGGATCTTCCATTTGAAGGCAAAAATGTGCGTTTGGTTATCTTGTTGAAATCCGTTGTTTGTGTTTTCTCATGTTTCAATTAACATCCTTGCTCCCAAGTTGTACACCTTTTCTTGGTTATGCCGTACCGATGAAGGCTAATGAGCCACGGTCTACGGTTATCACTCATTCTCTGTAACCTCTTTTGCGTGATATGCCCGCTAATTCTGTTTTTGTTATATATATATATATATATATATATATATATATATATATATATATATATATATATATATATAGCATGCCTTGCCTAATTACTATATTTGCTTACCTTGGTTTGTATGGATAGAGCATAGGTTCTTGTGGGTTGTGGTAGAAAAGGGGTAACCATATCAATTATATTTTGACAGAGGTCTTCATCGACTCTAAATAACTGTACACATTTTCTGTTTGATAGCTGGAACGGATTTGTCTGGTGCAAAACATCCCTACCAATACCCACTTCTTCTAACGCCTCCTCCACATTCTCGTTAATTATATTATTCCACAGAATTTTATTGAAATCTTCAATATTCATTTTAGTATAAAAATTATATTTAAAATATCTTCCAAATTTTGAACCACAGTAAACCAAAACAAAAATATTCCTCTCATTAGCTAGTAGGAGAACTTCGAGTTCTCTTGGGAGATGCTCCCTCCCTCAAATTTATTTCAAGAATACGTGCTCTATCTTTTTTTAATAGAACCACGCCTACTTCTCTCTCAAAGTTCTACTCCCTGAAATTCAAGAATAGGCACCCAGGACTGATAGGTAGCTTCACATTAAAGGTTAAGCCTTTACGCGTGAAAGCGAAAAGGAAACCAGATACCGGAAAGTTAATCCTGGCACCTCCGTTGCAAGGAAGTTTCGTGATAAAAGTCAACACCTCGCGTTGTAAGATGAGAGGAGACCCGTCAAATCTCTGTTGAGTATTGATCCGGAGTTAACAGTTGACCCTAGGTACGAGTGCTACCCCTCCGTCGAGTATTGATCCGGAGAGTAGAACACAGACCAACCCTATCTATCGCTAAACTCCCGGTGAAAATTGATCCCGGGACAGAAGCATTCCTCGCTGGTACGAAATCTCCGTCAAGTAGCGACTCGGAGATATTGACGAGCTCCCACCCTACCGAACCCCGCTGAGTATTGATCGCGGAGGGAGGCACCTAGAACCTATATGTTGTAGATTATCCAGAGAAGACGCGGGTATATCTCAGAAGTCGGAGATATCGGAAGAGCGACCATTATTAAACCCAGAATACACCACAGAGCACTTTATGGGCGAAGCACGTGAACTTTATAGAAGCTGACAACCCAACCGACGACCGCCGGCCAAGATTGAAATCCCGGAAACAGCGTGGACCAGAAGCGGTACGTTTTGTACATAGTTGTATAGAAAATGTTATCGCACATAATTTTATTATTTCTATAAATGAGTTTATTTAATTTTATTTCCAGCATAACTGTAACTAAATCTGAATTAAAGCAAATCTAATCAAACAGCCCCTTATGTTCTACTCTACTACCCACGGCACTCACATATTCACAAAATCAAATTAAATACGTATTAAATCTAATTAAATACAAATATTTCGGTGGAAATGTAATGAAAATATACAATAATGGATTTTAATGCAAATTCTGCATCATTATAGTGAATATGTGCGGGTCCCATTTCAGCTGTTTTGTGCAAAATTGCACTAAAGGTTGCCTGTTCAGTGGATAGATTGTAGTCTTAAATTTGGTTCCGATTATTCAACCAAACATACGTGTGTACGTTGCACGTCGTTTGTTTAGCTAAGGGGCATAAAATATTAGGTGCACCCCACCATGTTTCTCTGCTATCACAACATAAATTTGGGAAAAAGTCATGGCGCTATTGCGAATGTGCCATCAGCGTACCCCGTATTCGGTGTATATAAATGTTGGAGCCAGCTTTCTCGACAATAAATTAAAATAGTGCTCGTTCCATCTGCGCTATCGCCTAATAAAAAGTTTTCTTCTATACCTGGTTGAGACATATATGTTTTATACAGTTTGTCCCGTAAATCTTTTCCCATGCGTCATTAATATCTGATAACATAACCGACATAATTTTCAAGTCGTATCTCTTTCTATTATTAGTGAAGAACAGAACAAAATAATTTGACATTTGTCGGTTATGGTATCAGATATTAATGACGTATGGGAGAAGATTCACCGGGCCAACTATATGTATCAGTCAATACCAATTGATGACGGTCTATGGGATCAGCAAGTGGAGCATTTATTTGATTCGTTTTCGGCTCATTATTTTTCCCATGACTGAAGTGTTTAGGGTTGAAGCTTGAGCAGTTTGCGACCAATTTGTTATACATTCATGAATAACTTCGATTGTGTCCTCCACAGTATTTCCCACAGGACGTTTTATTTTTGTCACTACATTTGCCACTTCTGCGTTTATTGCCGAAGAAACGTGAGAATAACCACTAATGTCCTTGAGAACTTCTCCAGCCATTGTGTGGATCCCTCCTTTGAAGAGTCCCATGATTTAACATCCCCAAAATTTTATAACATCGTCACTTCTACTAAACTTTTCAAAATTCTAAAAACATCCGTTATGGGAAACCTTCTCATGTCCTCTATAATAAACAACGAATAATTATTAATTTAGTAATTTCAGAAATTTAGCAAGTAAATAAACCGAATTTTCATACATTCTTATTACTATTCTCAATAAAATAATTCGGCTTTACTACCGCATACTGCATTTCTCTCCTTACAAACCAACTTCTAAAGTCTCAAGCTGTTGAAGAGTCGATATTTTCCAAAGAAGACTATACTCAGGGTTCCATTATAAAAAATGCAAATAAAAATTCTTAAAATGCCATTTTGCTGCCCTATATTTGGTAGAGATGTCAGATAACACTACATGATCATAACGCAATTTTTCAAGTTTTCATTTGTTGGCGTTGCACGCTTTATTTCATTGACATCAAGAAGAGTGTATGAATTACATAGTTACAGATGGAATATAGGTTTTTAATGTTGATACAAACAAATTGCAGTGAAAACGAGTTTCGCTGGAATCGTAAATAACGTTATGTCACCCAGTATAAATAGATATTGTTCCAAAAATACGAGCATTTAACTAAAATTAATTTCTTTGATAACTTTATACATTTCTGTGGAATATCACAGATATTTTCAGTTCTTCACACGACTGCATGTTAGAGGGAATCAAGAAAATGCCATATACTTAATTGTATAACAACAAATAGTTAAATTTGGACAACGATACGTGATTGTACTAAAACATCCATATCAATAAAGAAAAAAATAGTGCTGACAAGGCAGCCTTTCGAAATCAGGCACATATTTTTTAAGTAGATCCAGAAATTCCTATAAATTCAATAAAAATAATTATATATGTTTCTACTAACCGAAAATTTACAAGAGAATAAAAAACAACAATAACATGATATAATACATATCGTATTTGTTAAGTATTTTATTTTAATAGGATATGATCATTGTTTTATCTATATTTAATATGTAACCTAATTTAATAAGAAAAGTTAAATGTGGAATTCCCATGCAAATCGTTGGTGGTATTATGTTCAATTCAAGTATATTAACGTTTGGTTCTACTTTTTGGAACCCGCGTTATTCGATCTATATTTCAAAATTAGTAACTGTCCAGAACAAGTTTATTTCATATTGTAAAAGAAAATTTTATCCCGATGTGGGGAGGCAACGTATTCGCTCTGATTTAAAGATAATTTCACTAGAGCATGGGAGGCAAATTGCAGATGTACTGTTTATTCACAAAATCCTCAATAACAATAAAGATTGCCTGGAACTTACAATTTTCGTAACACTTCGTATTTCCAGCCACTCAACTAGAAACAATTATACCTTTATCACACATAAGGCATTCATCAATTATTTTCTAAATTATCATGCTCACAGGATAACTAATACTTAATACATAAACTGTCAAGTATTGTTGAAATTGAGATTTTTTACCACAGCGCAGATTTGGTTAAAAAACTACTGAAAGACTACTTTTTGCAAATTTAATTTTGTGCGGTGGTCATTTCATATATGTTCTATTACCTTTACTCCTGTTTTTTCTATTTTTTTTTGTATACTTATATTCACTTTTATTTGATGTAGTTATATGATTATATTTATATTTCATTTTTTAGTTAATTTGTGAAATTATGTGTTACTATTAGTGGATACTTTTGTGTATTTGTCCTGTTTGTATCCCAAATAAAGTAAAATAAAATTTAAAACCCAGCTCTCCAACGGAGAGAGAATAATAGCAGTCGTCGAAGTGAACAGTTAGTAGTTAATATTTAACGCGCTAGTGCCAGGAACTTTAATAAAACCTCATTGAACCCCCTGATACAGTCCACAATATCGCTTCCAAGAAGGGTTGCAGCCCCTCAGATCATCCGAGACCTTCAGGTAAGAATACCATCTTGGGCGATTTGCTTACATCATATCTTTCTTATATATAATTTCTAACCTTTCATAACTTGACGAAACATTTTCATTCTCCGGAAACAGTATTGATATACACTCACCGGCAGAAAAACTCGGCCACCTAAAATTTTGCTGAAGTTCGTTGTCCAAGAACTTCCGTAATTTTTCATCGATTTCAATTGTTTCTACGCCAAATTGTAGATAAATTCGTTGGTATTAAACAGACTCCAGAAATGTTTTCCGAAAATATTGATAGCTTATTTATACAGGGTTGAAAAGCCATGTCCATTTTCTTAACACCCTGTGGAACAGTTCGGGAAATTTGTAGAGTGTAAGCTCAGTTTATTACAAAGACCATCCTTTTCGCCATCTTTCAGTTTTCATTTCTCCTTGATTTCTTTTGATATACATGTATTCTCAAATATAAACCTGGAATTGTTTTAGGGAAAATATCTAATTTGTAATGCTTTAATATGCAACAGTAATTTGAAACAAAAAAAAACGTATTTTCTTCATATACCTTTTAAATCAAATAAAAAGACTCTCTAAGATTCTACTATTAAAAAAGTACTGTCATCATCTGCAAGCTCGATGGTTGGCGGCGTCAACAACTTTTCAGAGAGAGGAAAGGTCAGTGTTCAATCCCCACGGCAATTATTTCATTAATTTTTGGAAGCATTTAGCATTGCCCCCAAGTTAAAACATAGTTCGGTGCGTGTCAACTAGATTTTAGGCGAAAACCTGAGAGTAGCGTTTGAACGGTGCACAGTACATGACGTCGATCATGGTAAAAACTATTTTTACCTTTAAATTAAGTGTGTAACTCCAGATTTTAGAATTCACGTGGTGGTCCTATCTTCATACTCAGTCAGTACCGACAAGAAGACCTACTGTCATAACAAGGGTAAGTGTTATCTGCTTCCTATTTTTTGCATCACTTTATTGCCAAATATAAAGAAAAATAATACAGTCCATTTATGTCCCGCTCATAGTCAGGCTTCTGATTACTGCAGACTATTGTCTCATTGGCTATACCGAACGACGAATGCATTCAATAACCAATCAGAAAAAACAGTACACCGACTACCGTAACTAGCAGATGCTAAAAGACATCATGTGAACTGTGTCAAGTATCGAATATGATCGGTGCATACTTTGATGTGATAAACTCATCTCTCGGCTGAAATTGTAAGTTGTTTTATGTGTACGATGTAATTTGTTTTAAATAGTGAAAATGCAACTGCGCTTAATTTTTAGGAGTTTATCAATAGGCGTTATCTGTCAGACTCATCTGTGAAGCGAAACTGCGAAAGTTTAGAACGCTTACCTAGAACAGACGCTTCAAAATGTGAGTTCATTTGATATAAATTACAATGGATCGTTCGAAAACCTTAAACGTTAACTCCAAAATTTAACGAGTCTGTTTCTAAAATCACTAGTAATGGTTGTCGTAGTAGCCCTTACTTTTTCTCAATTTAACTTCCAAAACGGAGGAGTCTAATATTGAACAATGCAATAGTGCTTGTCAGTGGGGCTGAACATTGACCCAAACAAGACCATAGTAATTCCATTTACCCGGAAAAGAACACTTCCATCCATGAAACCCATATCCTTGAATGGGGAAATCATAGAATGGAAATCAGAAGTTAAATATCTAGGGATGACCCTAGACAGTAAGCTTCTGTGGAATAAGCATGTTGAAATAACTGCTAGTAAGAGCTTTGATGGCGTGCAGAAATCCAGCTGGTAAGACTTGGGGCTGTAACCCAAAAATACTGCGATGGATGTACGCCATAAATGTGAGACCAGCAATTATGCATGGGGCAATAGTTTTACATACAGAAGCAAGTCAGTACAGCACGAGGAAGACCATCGACAAAGTTCAAAGGCTTGCCTGTGTGTGCATCACTGGAGCTACGAGATCGTGTCCAACTAGGGTACTTGAGATCATTACAGATCTCACACCTCTACATCTGGTGGTAGAAAGATCTGCACAAGAGGCCATTCTTCTAATATCGAAGGAAAGGTTCAGGCAATGAGAGTATTAAAAATCAGGGAGCCTGGTCCTCTCTAACAACATACATCTCATCAGCGAATCTTGCCAGTGACGTAATGATCAAGAAAGTAAGTATATAAGATAGTGTCACTACGATGCTAAATAAGATGAGAGACTGGGAAAGGGAACACACCACCCAAACTCTCGAAGAAAACAGCATTAGATGGTATACAGATGGTTCAAAAACTACCACTGAAGCAGGCGCTGGAGTATTTGGGCCTGGCACCAGATACTCATTATCGTTAGGCTCCTTCCCGAGCGTCTTTCATGCAGGAATACTTGCTATCGAAAGATGAGTGGAAATGAACCTAGCAAGAAACTACCATAAATGTGACATATCGATCCATTCTGATACTCAAGCAGCTCAAGGTCTCTTCAGTCTGGGTTCCTGGCCACTCGGGAATCACGGGAAATGGAGAGGCCAATACACTTGCCAGGAAAGGAGTACTAACGCCCTTTATCGGCCCGGAGCCTTTCCGTGGTGTAGGAAAATGCTCCTATGAGAAAGAATTTCGGGAAAAGAGGAAACCGAAAGGTTAGCGGTATCTTCCCGGGCTGGAACATTCTAAAAAGTTCCTGCGGAACTTTTACACCGTTAGATCCAAAAAATATTTGGATCTGAGTTAAAATAAGCTACATCTCTTCACGGGATTTCTTACAGGACACTGCCGCCTTAGGAAGCACCTAATGAGAATAGGTCTAGCAGAAATTGACGAGTCTAGATTCTGAAGGGAGGAGGATGAAAACTCCGGATCACCTAATTCAGAAATGCCTCGCCATTGCAAGCCAACAAGGCAACGCAAGAAACTTGTAAGAGTGAGGATCTAACCTCGTTGAAGCCGTCCCAAATACTAGTGTTCCTTAGGAACCTGGAACTGGACGGCGAGCTGTAGTAGTAGCGAGAACAGCTCTGATAGGGGGGGGGCATAATAAACCTTAGGTTTCAGTGCATTGTAACCCTATTAAAATCTAATCTAATCTTTGCCGAAGTTATCATAACTTATTAGAAATCATAGTGGACTTTTGAAGCACAATGTGCCCCATATTGCTGTCAATGATCTGTGTATATTGAATATTGTACAGGTTACAGAGATTTCCAAACTGAATGCACCAAGTTCCCACAATGTTATAAAAAGGGTGATTTTCCTGTTGCTGTCTAATCGGTTAGCAATTAGTTATAGCTTGGAATAAAGGTTGAGTCACCTTTTCATCAAACCAAATCGGCAATGTTATTAGTCGTTAAGGTTTCAAAAACCTAATATTTTTATTTGGTCAGTTCTACAAAATTGCTGGCACATATTTAGTTTGGCCTAGAGAAATTTTGAGTGAAGTAAATCGCATAGCACTGAATTTGGTACCTCGGGAAATAGACTACTTCATATTTTTTTTTCTGGTGAATTTTGTAAAAAAAATCAAACAAATTTTAAAAATGAATATAAATTTCCACTTATATGAATATATTCTTATGTGTTATTTTATTGAAGGTACTACAGGTAGAGGAAAGGTGTCAAAGTCACAAAAAGAACTGGAAGCAGCAATTAGTTCATGTGGTTGAAAAGAGCCAATAAAACAGAAAAAAATTATGAGTCATGCAGGCAACAAAGAATGAACTCCACGGGAAAAATAAAATCAAATGGCAGGAAAAGTTTTATTAAGTTTTTAGTTTTATGAAGTTATAGTTCCACAAAATTTGTTACTAAAAGCATTGAATCTAGTTTTTTATACAATTTTTGAAAGAATTCAACTACGGATTGTACGCGGAAAGGTATAACTAACAATTAATACTTTTTTGTATGGGGTGTAGTGACCTCAATGATTATGGTAACTTGGAGTTGGTTAGAAAAAGGTCCAAATAACTGTTAGCGACGTTTCGACTTTTATAAAGACATCCTCTGGGCAATGAAAAATAGAGAATGTATGTTAGAAAGAATATTTACATGTATTTTAATTTCTCCTACTTGTATCTGATGTAAATGAAACATTTAAATTATACAACCAAGAGGAATTCAAGTATATGTAAATTTCCCTTGTAACTAATATTTTATTACAACAAGGATGACTTAATAAAAGTCAAGATGCTGGCATCAGAATATTTTGACCTTTTCCTAACCAATTCCAAAATACCACAATTATTTTATTTCCTGGTACGTCCAATTTCCGCGCTGTCGTATGTCCCCAGTACGTCAGTTTTGAGCCCTGGAGTACCTAAACTGGTCGTTTTGGTTACATACTCAAAATGTGCTGTTTAGGTACTCGAAGACTCAAAACGGACGTACTGGGGACATATGAATGCGCGGCAATTGGACGTCCCCAAAACGTACCTAGAACGGCGACCGTACCAAATCTGGACGTCCCCAGTACGTCTTGGTCCGACGTCCTGGGGAGATTTTGGGGACATACTTGTGCTAATATTCGAGGGTGATCGAGCAAGATCGGTCCGATTTCCAGTAACATCGCTGCGACCTCCTATCTCCCGCCAGTGGCGTCACACGTTATTCAATTTGTATTTTATCGATAATATAAGAATTCCGCATATTCCTAATTTGAGAGCAATTTAAACATCTGGAGACCCGCTTCACGGGCCGCAAAAAATAACGTCATGGGCGCATGCGACCCGCGAGCCTAATGTTGGACAGCCCTGATTCAGGGTATCAAGGAATTTGCCATATTCGAGTGAAATTTAAGTTCCGTTTCCCTTTCTCTCTAGTTCAGTAAGGATATCATCGGTAATTTTTAACAAAGCAGTACCACAACTGTAGCCTACTTTAAACCTTAACTGTTCATCTGGAATTAAAAAATACTTATCTATATGGGTATTCAATTCTGTTTCGATTGTTCTATCTATTGTCATTTATGGGATGGAAACAATTGATTAATAAATACTTATTTAGATGGGCATTTGATTGTGTTTATATTGTTCTACCTGTTGCTATTCATGGGATGGAAACAACGACTATGACTATACAGAGCGCAAATAAGTTAGAGATGGCAAAGAGACCGATGGAACGAGCAATGCTCAACATCTCCTTGAGAGATAAGATCCGAAATGAAGAGGTGAGGAGACGAACCAGATTGAGATGTGGGCAGGCTATATAGCCTGACAAAACTCAGAGAGATGGATAATACTGACACTAGGATGGAGACCACGAGAAACAAAGGAAAGTCAAGGTTGACCACAACGCAGATGGGTTGACGATATATTAAAAACAGCAGGTTGAATGTGGGAACAATAAGCCAGACACAGTCAAAAATTGAAAAACATTGAAGAGGCTATCATCCAGGAGTAGATGGTGAGAAATAGTCAACTCAACCTTGAATTTCGCTCCTAATGTTTACTGCTGTTATAGAGACGACGTAATACATACAAGCATTTTGGGACAAATTTAAGATATAAATGTAAAATAAAATATTTTTCACAAAATTTCTCAATTTCATTCCAAAATAAACGGTTTTAAAGATTAAAACTAACTTTTCCGCATCTGTGGCCCTGAACAATATTGTATCATAAAATTGTTACTTGTATACACTTCGGGGCTAACAAACCGAAATTTCTCCCAAAATAACCAAAAATTCAGTATATCTGGATCTATAGGACCCGCTGTACTCGCTCTAGTCAACTGAAAAGCAATATGGTACATCTGTAAGACACCTTGAACAATATTCAATCATAAAGTTGATCAATCGTATACTCTCTGGAGGCTGTATCGTGCTAACAAACTGAAAATTCTCCAAAAATAACAAACATTTGGTACTTCAAGTACCATAGTACCCGTTGTACTGGCTTTAGTAAGCTGAATATCAATAGAGTTCATATTTGAGACGCTCTGAATAGTATCCAATCATGGAATTGGTTACTTATATATACTTCGGAGGCAGGATCGTGCTAACACACTGAAACTTCTCCAAAAATGACAAAGATATCGTACTTGAAGTACTGTAGCACATGTTGTATTGGCTCTGATAAGCTGAAAATCAATAGGGTTTATCAGTGAGATGTCCTTAATAATATTCAATAATAAAATTGGTGACTTGTTGAACTCCGGAGGCTGTATCGTGCTAACAAACTAAAATTTCTCAAAAAATGACAAAATGTCGTACTTCAAGTACCATAGCACCCGTTGTACTGGCTCTGGTGAGCTGAAAATCAATAGGGTTCATCTGTGACATACCCGTAACATCATAAAATTGGTGACTTATTGCACTCCGGAGGCTGTATAGTGCTAATAAGACATGTAAGGAAAAGTGGCCGACGAAAACGACGACGACGACATACACACAGGATTTTTTTTCTAAAAACAGTTTTTTTCGTGTTGATGTTGATGGAAAACGTGAAAATAACTTATAAAAAATTTCAAAATTCCAACTTTTTTTGGGGTAAACCAATACTTTTCTCGCATATTAGATAGGTTGGGCGGAAAAGTAATATGATAATCCGTTTATATTATATTATTACGTATTCCAATAGACAGCTTCACTACTTGATGAATATCAAGGTACTTGGTTCTGATTAATTAATTATCTATCTCTCAATTCAAAAGGATCATCTCGATCCTGTAAAAGTCGGAAAGTCGCATTGCTATCTTTTCAATTTTCTATTTAATTTCTTCGAATCATACCGATCGTTTAGTTTTTCATTTAGAGAATGAGATTACTTTCAACAACTAACTTCCCAGACAAAAATATCGTAGATGACAAATATTTTTAGAAACTGGATATATGTTATTGCTGTACTCACTTTCTTTTAGAACATAAAAACGGTGAAATACGTAAAGTAAATAGAGTTCTAGACAAAGGAAACGAACGAAGCGAATTGATTTTAATTTCAAAAGGATAGTTTTCAGCTTAATTGAAATACATCATGAACAAATAATGGAACCAACTGAAAATTTTCAATGTTATAGAAACAAACGTCAAACAAATATGAAGTATCATTGGAGCGGCGTTTTTGATATATGAAAAATGAGGTATTTCGAATATGTATCAATGGTCAGGCGGACGATGCTATTTTTGCACAACAAAGAAATCATTTACATTTTTAGGTAACGGAAACATTCTAGCAGGCAGTTATCGTTGGCTTGTACAAATACACTGAAAAAACTGTCAAGATACTATTATTTTTGATAACACGGAATAAAAATAACCAAAATCCGCATCGATATAAGCAAGTGTAACAATGTTAACCTTTAACCGCTACTCTGAAAATTCATTACGCAGCCACTACCATCGGTATGAGATACCGCTATACGTATATGTGTTGAATACGTCATTAATTAGTTGTTTTTTTTTAGAAATAGTGGAACCATATTTTCTTCAATCTCTCCCATCTATTT
The DNA here is from genome assembly GCA_963921935.1 of Galeruca laticollis. Lineage (NCBI taxonomy): Eukaryota > Metazoa > Arthropoda > Insecta > Coleoptera > Chrysomelidae > Galeruca > Galeruca laticollis. Next base: position 97,530,323 of record OY998181.1, on the reverse strand, counting down.
TAATCAAAGAAATATATAAGAAAACTGAAACATAACCCTTACAAAATGGAATAACAAAATTTGAATTCCCATTTTTTTTTAGTTTATAGTTTTCGTCTATTTATACAATTAATACACATTTTTTGCACGTTCCAAACAAATTGGCTTTCCACATTGACGACAAAGAAAAAATGTCTTCCGTTTCAAATGATAAGAGCACAAATGGCATGTTTTTTACATTTGAAGTCGATCATCATTTGGGTCGTTTTCTTCAGGGTATTCTGATATTTCCAATAGAAATGCCATACAATTTTTCAGGTCTTGTTACTTCCTTTAGTTGATAGGGATTAAATAAAATTAAATACACGACAAATTATCTCAGGGATAGTTTTTGGGTAATTCTGCCACTGTAAACAACGAGTTGGTAGGTACTATTAAAGAAAACAATCCAAATGAATTTGACCCAAGCTTTATCAATTGTGAATTTGAAGAGAATTCAAGTGTGTTACAAGAAAGTATACATACAGTTATATACAAGGAGTATATCTACAATACCGTTTATTTATATATGTTATATACATATGACTTGCAGTTAAGCCGAGATAATTTTGTTGGAGCTTACTGTGTGTAACGAAACCTACATTCAGAAGTCTAGAAACACTGTCCAAAATTGTGCAGAGATCAATTAAACTTATCTGTTATGCCCTGGGATCCTTCGTCAGGGAAATATCATCCAGAATATGCCCAGTTCCAAAGTGGTGTCCCGTAGAGCTCACACAGAGAAAAGTACTCGTGAATTTGGGAGAACAGAAATTAACGAGAACCAAGAAAAAGTGAAACTAATAAGAAAAAAAGGCTTGAAAAGAAAAAAGTAATTGTAATAAGTATTTAAACGGATAGTTATTTTTATTCATTGGGTCATATTTAGCTGGCGACTCACATCGGTTGGTATGGGGCCTTAGCATGTGGCTTCCAATAGAAGTTTCGTTTAAACTGGAATTTTGCTAAGTGTTATCAGAGAAATATATCCAACTATCTGTTACTGGCTTTAAAACATATATCCAAGCCGCTTCCTCCTTGATTGCACCACAAAATTCCTTTTTATAAATCCGCTTACAGCGTAGCACGTTGTTCCACAATCGTTGCTTTCAAAAAGGGAAAACGGAAATATCTGTCACACAAAATATCTTCTTTTCCTTTAGGCCAGTACCACTGTTGACCGTGGGAGCTTCCTAAGCAAGCTAATTACCCATATAGATTGAGACCATTTTTATATCAAATAACAAGAATACACTAATTGAAGGTCAAGTTTATTTGTTTATAATTATTAAATGAGTAGTGGAATATCTGAAAGTTTTATTTATTTTTCAGGTGATTTCGAGAGACAAGGATTTCTTTTAACGAGATTTATTTATCCATAAGGGAATTCGAGAGTTGAACTACTACAAGGATGAGACCCATGCTAATTAAATTTTATTTTAATATCATTCACTTAGAATTTTCCTCGTTTTGTTATTGTTTTCAACAACCTAAGCAGGTAAGATATTAAACATGTAACAGTCTCTTGGTAATCTAGGGTTCTCTCTATATGTCCGCTGCATAAATGATTCAGAAAGACATTTTGCAAGTGTTTTCAGGAAGTCCCTACGATCTATTGGTTTGTTGTTTTAATAACTTTCATACAAAATGTATGCTTTGACTGAACACATATTCACCATTTGTAAGAATACGGTCATTGGCCACCTACGGGTCCTTCTACAAGGAGAATAATTCTCGCATTTTTTATCTAAGCTATCCACTCCTCCCTTGGTCAGATTGTAGTCTGCAATCATTTCTGGTTCTTCTGTGTGGAGATCATTATATGGAGAATGGTGCATAGAAGAGATTAGCAACACTGCTTTGTTCTTCTTCGGTACATGAGAAAGCAGAGTAATATTGTCTTTATATGCGTATAATGTACTATTAATTTCTCTTTTCTTGTTTGGCAAAAAAGAAGAAGGAATCATCAGCTTGTTTTTTTTAGAGTACCCAAAAATGTAAGTCCTTTTTTGTAATTCGGCGACAAGTTCCATACTACTAAACCAATTGTCTGTTATGATATTTCTGTTGCTGTTTTTTATGGGCTTCACTAACCTTACAACAGCTTGAGTTGTGACTTGCAGTTTTTTTTATGTTGCTGATAATCCTTGGCCATCGGAACCTTTTCCACAATAAATATGAGCATTATACATATAATTATGTCTGGCATCTGTGAGGCACATAATTTTTATGCCGTATTTTGCAGGCTTTTTTGGCATGTACATTTTGAAGCGGCATCTTCTTCTGAAAGCTACTAGGCTTTCATCTATGCAAACATATGCCCCCAGAGAGAAATTCTTTTGAGAATTGTGAATGAATGTTTTGAAGAGTCCTGAAATGGCTGCAGCTTCATCTTCTTTTATTCTTTCAGACCTATCGAAGTCACTGTCGAATCTCAATACGATTAGTAATGTCTCAAATCTCCTTCTTGGCATCGTACATCTGGAAACATATCTCCCAGTGCCATCAGTAGCAAATAATCCCTCTATACTCTCTCTTCCTGCCTTGAAAACTTCCGTGTAAATGAGCAATCCCAAAAAAGCTTTCATCTCCACAGTATCTACATCTCTCAATGTTGTATGGTCTGGTTTTTTGTACTTTGCTCGACATTGTGAGAGTTTACGGTTTGTCCATTGGATAACTTCATGCAACATATCCTCACTGAATAATGTATCTCAAACTTGAATGGGGCTTGCAATATCACCTAATGCTGCTGAAGGGCCTCGTAATCCAAGTAAATGCACTATCAAGTTATGACGTCTAGTTCTAGAATTGGCTGGAGGTGGTTGCTTAGACCTGAAATAATAAGGAGTAAAACAACAAAAATAAGATCATTGCTATAGCGCTTACCATTTAGTTGGATTTTTTTTCTTGCGCCCATGAAAAAAATTTTGACTAAAATTTTCTACTGGTATGATATTCTTCTCGTTTTCTTCTTCAATTTCTTCGAGTCCTGATTGTTCAGCATCAGTGGCGTGGTCACTTTCAATGATGATACTTTGGTCATCATCGCTTATCAAATTATCATCATCACGCAATAGGCCCCTTGCAGATATTTTTTTTATTGCATTAAAATGATCAATTATACGTAAATATTATCCCACAGGAATATTTTCAAATGTTGTGGAATATTAAAATCGTAATAAATAATTGAAATTCAAACAGGCTAAAATCCCGCCAAAAACCGAGCTTTCACATTTCATGCAACGGTGACGTCACGAGGTTTTATTGTTTTGACGTTCTGTTTAAGTTAACATTATCGACGAAGTTTTTGGTGATTTTTTGAATAAAAATGGTTTATCGTTATTGTATCGTATCAGGTTGTAAAAGTACAAGAATCTCCACTACTGGAAAAACATTTATTAAGCTACCCATTGAAGAAAAACTACGAAAAATTTGGCTTAAAGCCATGAGAGATTTTTCATTAAAAAGCAACGTTTACCTATGCGAAGACCATTTTTGTGTAAGTATTTAAATTTGAAATGTTAAATTAAATCACAAATTTACTTTGGAGAAAAATAAGCCCAGAATTAAATCTAAAATCTGTAATGAAAAATTAGCCTAACCTCACTTTTTTGTTTGTTATTGGTAATAAACATTGCTTCTTTTTAGCTAGAGCAGGACATGGAAAATTATATGGAATGGAAAATGATGGGTATTCAGAAGAGAATGAAAAAAATGTAGTTCCACACATTTGCTTGCCAGGAAGATAGAAAGCGGACTTGTCCCAAACCCGAGCGAAAGGCTTTTGTAAAATGGGCAAAGCAGAGTACCATCCAAGATATTTTATGCGAAGCGAGTACTTCAAAATCTGGTTTACCTTTGGATTTACCCACACAACAAGAAGAATTTACTTCTACACTTTCAAATATTGAGGTAAATGTGGATAAGGAACGTAGCACAGTGAGAAATAAATGTCGAAGCAAATCTATACAGTGTAATATTTACCCACCTACAGTGTGTAAAGGTTCTTCACCTATTGACCATCCAAGTACAAGTGTTGCCCTATCCCCAATTAGGTTGCAAAGTGTAAAAAGGCAGATTTATAGCTCCTCTGAATCAAGTGCTTCCGAATTTAATGTGAGTACATCTTCGAACTATAGTGATTCAAATGATTCCGAATTAGACGAAGTTATAAACAAAGACAATAAAAAAGGTGTAATAAAATTTACACTTGAAAAAATAGAAACAAATTCAAGACTATATCTAGGGGTAATGAGTGAAACTTTTTTTATAATTGATATAATTCAAAAAAACTTGCAAATAGATGTTGTCAACATATATTTGGTTTTACTAAAAATTCGCCTTGATAAAACCTTTCAAGAGCTGGCAGATGATTTTGGCTTCTCTGAAAGTAATGCAAGCAGAATATTTGCTAAATCAGTAGGTTTAATCAGTAATGATCTAAAAAACTTAATAGTGTGGTTTTCTGCCGAGAAGGTAAAAAAATGTTTGCCATTGCCTTTCCGAGCAAGGTACTCCAATGTCTACGCAATCATAGACTGCATAGAAATTCAAAAGCCTGAAGATCCTGTAAAACAAGCTTCAACATGGTCGGAATATAAAAAAGCCAACACAATAAAATATTTAATTTCTTCAACCCCAGATGGCTTAATAAATTTTATTTCAAATGGTTTTGGTGGACGGACATCGGATACCCTCATTGTAGAAAAGACTGGGTTTCTAGACAAACTTCAGCCGAACATGCATATTATGGCTGATAGGGGTTTCAAGCATATAGATAAAATGCTCGCAGAAAAAAACTGCAAATTAGTGAGACCTGCGAGTGTGGCGAGTGGATCTAAATTAAGTAGAGATGAAGCTCTCCAAACCAAAAAAATTGCAAGTCTCATAATTCATATAGAAAGAGTAGTAAGGCGTTTAATAGAATTTAAAATGTTAAGACCTCATGCATGCTTTCACATCAAGTTGATATCTCACTTGGATTATGTAATAAATATTGCTTGTGCCTTAGTGAATACTCAGGGTCCGTTAACAAGTTAAAAACTAAATTTTTATATTGAAAAATTGTGATATAAAGTGTTATGTAAATGTTTCTTACCCATGTATGTAATATAGTAACTTCCTTTATGATATATTATTTTTGAATGTAATAACATATTGGATCTAATCAGAAAATTTTATTTCAAAGTTTATCACCTTTAGAATGCATCTATAACATGTATAATAGGACACTACTTTATAATAAGTTGTAATAGTGGATATTTATAGAATCAAAAGTCAATAAGAAGTATTTGTATCATTTTCTTCTTCTTACAGTGCCATATCCGTGATCGGACGTAGGCGACCTCTCACTTCTACATGTGTTGTGCTCTCCAGTTACCACAGATAGAAGGGACCTACAGTTTAACGACGGATCCGAACGTCTATGTTGAGAGGCTGTACTAGGCAGAATACTGTCGGTGGTTTGCCATTGCCTTCCGACAGGTGGCTCTCCGAATTTTTAATTATGATGTTAACTAGGCCCGGGTTTGATCCCGGGGCCTCTCGGTTAGCAGACAGAGCACCATTCCACTAGCCTACGGAGACCATCATCATTTTAGTATCATTATTTTGTTTTACATATGGTGTCGAGTTTATTAAAACCTAATTATACTATATCCCACACAAAATATATAAATTTTATACATCGGTTACACCAAGCTTGTTATAACCTCGCATTTCATTTAATATTCAACACACTTCGATTGTGTGCATTCAGCTCCATGTCTACTAATAACACATACAAGCGGGTCACTTAAATCATCTGGAATAAATTCAGTGACATGTAATTGACTGTCTCGACCCTTACTTCGTGGAATATGCTCATATTAGTGTTTTTAAATGGAGCTCACGGTCTCTAGAGACCGTGAGTTTCATTTAAAAATACTCAATGACAAGTATTGTTAAAACAATGTTATAGCACATATGAAAATAGAAATTTATAGACAGTAGAGCTAAGATGGTCTAAGTAACATTTAAAACTAAATGTAGGATAAACCAGTTTAGCAACATATTTCATATTTACGGGTAATGCCAAAGTGACATATATAAATTACAAAAGTATGAGAAATTTATTTGGATATAGACCATCTTAACAATTACATTTGATTTGACCATAAGTGTATACAAAAATCCATATTTACAAAAATGTCACTTAGACTGGTTTAGCTCCACCGTCCTTGACAATCAATAACCATTTGATATAAAATAATTGTGGTACCCTTATAATGTATGTGATGTATTTGGAATCATTCGGCACACACCCATTTTAAGTCACATTAAACGTTTAGCACTGCTTATTGAAATTATTCAGTATTTTAACTAGAATAATTTTATTTATGTGTAATTTTTGAATTCATCACAATACCTATATACAAAATCCTATCTACCACTAAGCAAACTTCAATAAATGATTAATTTTCACTTATCTTTATTGAGTACATTATAAATGTTTGTTTTCCAAAATTCCAAGGATTTTTCTAAAATGGGTTTTAAAAAGTCTTCATTATAACTGATATGAATTAGTGTCACTCCACTATTTTGTTCAAATAAAGGGTCCGCAACACAAAACAATCCCTTATTTTTCTGCATTAGTAGCATTTGTAGCTGTATTTGTACGAAATACCTTTTATTTATTACCCCATTAGATACCGTTTTTTCTGATGACGAACATTTTATTTCAACCACAATTTGATCGTTATACGCATCAGGTGAAGCTCCCAGAATGGGATACTCTTGTGAAAGCATAAGACCTCCACGGAAAAGTTTCATTCGTAATTTTTTTTCTAAAACTTGTATAACACTCCCTTCCAAATCTCTTGCTCTTTTCATCGCAGAAGTGTCATATATTTTAGAAGCACCAATAATGTTTTCTACAAAACTTCCCTCGACGGTTTTACACCTTGATGCTTCAGACATTTTGGAAGCCGTTATTCGACCATATCGCAAGTCACCTCATGAACTGCACTCACTTTGTTCCTTTGTTCTGCTGAAAGCTTCATTACATAAAGCTGTGGACATTTTGGAAGCTGCATATGTAATAAATTCATCCGCCGTTGGTGTTTTTTATCATGAAAGAAACATAATAGCTGATGAATCCCCAAATTTAAAAGTTTATCCTCATAAAAGTATTTTAACAGCTGACAGGAGACTCCACGTTTGTTGGCTTTTTCAATAAATTGCTCCAAAAAGTTAGTATTTGGACTATTTGAATGCCCCTTCTCCTCTCCTGCATTTTTCGAGATGTCCTGTACTGTTACAAACTGCAAAGATGTCCCTACACCCGACAGCTTTGGTTTTTTCCAGTAGGATACAATATCTGTTCGACTTGGTTCTTCACTTCTTCGGTGAACCCACATTACAAATGCTATATCATGTTTGCATCCACCTAAAAAACATTAAATCTGTTTATAAGCGTATGTTTAATTTAATTGGATAGCCTACCTTCTATAGCTGCACAGTCTCCACAGTAACGGTATAATTCTTTGCACGTACTCTATGTTCAGGACATATTTTACATTTTATAATGCAAATATTATTTTCCCGTTTCAGTTCTACATAGCCTACTGCAGAATCTCCATAACTCTCTCTTTCAGCCCTGAAATAATACAAAAAAATAAATTATAGCTATTGTTAACCTAACATAACCTAACTAAGTGTGTTTGTTTACGTGGTTTCCACAGTATGATTGTTAGACTTTTTAAACCATATTTTATGCTTGGATTAAAGAAAATATCCATTATATTTTACTAACCTTTCAGCTTTAACTCCACGTTGCTCAGCAGAAGTAAACAATTCGCTTTTAGAAAAAAAATTAGCAACCATCAACGAATCCACCAGAGGCAAGTTATCAGATTGTGCTTTTAAAAATCCTTCAGACATCGTATAGCCTAATAATAAAAAATAACGACACACAAAAAAATACACAACAGTAAACGCGATTAAACAATCAATAAATGCTAACAGATATCAACTAAGAAAACTTTTAAAATGAGTAAATGGGAAAGCATGTATAAAACCTACATATAGCTGGCGCCAGTTCATACGTCGATACGTCACGACCAATGGCATTTCGTTTTCGTGTGGCGTCAAATTTAAAGGGCTTCGCGGAACATTCCCAAACAAATTTTGGGTTAATTACAAGTTCTTCTTGGAAAACAAATTGTGAAAGGACATTTATGATATTTTAAGAGGCTTTTATGACACTTTCAGGTAAAAATTAAAATCTATGCAAGGGGCCTATTGCTCTAAGCACCAATCATCATAATTAAGATCATACGGATGCATTCGCGATGGTCCCGCTATTTGCGACATTTTTATGGGAGATTGCAATTGAAGAGAAATACGTTAAAAGGGAAAAATGGATAAAATGATAAAAATGTTCGTAGCATTTACACTACTATCCGGTATGAGACACCGCTATCGTAAAATATCGTAGAGATCTCACCCGTGCTACTTCACAGAACGCCACAACGATACTGAAATCCGTGTTGACCTGACCCTGGAAGGTACTGAGAGTCTCAAGGTCAACAGGCATGCATAACTAAAAATAGCAGGAAAATATGAGAGCAGAGGGTATATGGGATACCGATATGTAGCGGTTGAAGGTTAAAATAACTTGTTATTTCGAATGTGAGCTAGTACTATGATATTCTGAAAATTTTCCGACCTAATAAATAAACCATCGAAGTTTTTCTTAAAATTCAGTTATATTTTTCAACATAATCTCCTTTATGTCGATATATTTTCCCATCAATGCTCTAGTCTTCCAAATTATAATTTCTGCAAAATAGGCATTGAAGAAAAAAGCAATTATTGGGTCATTAAACACCTAAATTATATAATATACTACCAGAGACAGTAAAAAATGAAAATTCTTTTGTAAAATGTAAAAATCATGTAAAAAACTTTATTCGGGAATCAAACAGAAGATATAATAAAGTATTAATAGAGGGTTAAAATAAAAATTCTCCGGAGTAAAAGTAAAACAAAGAGCAAAAGGAGTATGAATATTTTATTTATTCTAATGATTCTTGCAGTGCCCCTTGTACAAAATGTATTGACTAAGTTAAAATTATTGGTTTTTGTTTGTGTCATCAGATTTATTCACCTCCATAATATATTATTTTAAAATAGATCTTCCATCTTGTGAAATGTGTTACAAAGTTCAATTAGTTGAACACTTCTAAAATATTACAAACTGTTTCAATTCAACGGAACAATTCTGTTAATATTATCCTATGGAATAAAAAAGTATCTATTCAAAGTATGTTTACTATAATTAATAGTAATTCACCGAATTTTTAATCACTATTGCAGTATGCATTATGCACGTATAGTCAATTGTTTCCAATGTTCGTTACAATCGAATACCAATGTTTCCATAGTTTTCGCGCCCACTGTACGCTTTTAGTTATTTTTGCGCAGATGTTGTTTGAAAAAACATTTCACTTATCGTTACTTCATATTTTTTTCAAGTTGACGTTTTTATGACGGCAGAAACAACGTTAGGAAAAAAATTCAAACCGTTCTTCCCATTCTGCGTGCCAAAAAATATATACTGTTAATAATTTTAATATGCGAAAAGTTTGATATCTAAATGGATTTTCGACAGGTCAAAATATTATATAATTGCCTTTGTGCTCATTTCAAAAACCGGAGAACTGAAATCCATATTTAAACTGCCAAACGTTATTGAAAAGTCGTAGAAATAATGCAGAGTCAAAAAAGTTCCGGTAATCTGTTGAGGAAATACCAAATTTGTATTAGGGAAAGTAGCCAATATTGGACCGGTTTCTAATTTTGGGCGTTTATTTATTATGTGTATGAGTTAGCTATAGTGGCGCTAGTCTGGTGTAGGAGTATTAAACTACGCAATATACACCTAATAGGATACATTATAATTAACGAATACACAGCCAATCAGAGTGAGCGATTTTTCTGATACCAAATGACAACGGAATTGCTGTCCGAACACATTCGTTTGTAACTAAAAATGTTTCTGGTTCCCACTGACACAGTGTCAGTCGCCGTTTCTAATTTTAACCTAACATTTTGCATTGGCTTTTTGAGTTGTTCGCAACTTTTTGGTGCTCTTGTGAAATATATTCTGAAATTCGTTTTATCATTGCCAGTTAATTAAATTTACATTACAGTTAATCTTAAAAATTGGTACTCCATAAATTATTGTAGAAAAATTAATGTGTGGACAAAGACAGGTAGTTAGTTACGGTGAAATTGGATTACTTTTTTAGGATTATTTGTCACTATTATTATTATTGCATTTAGGAAGAACCAAGTAACTTTTTCAATATGTCAGGTGAACTATACTTCCAAAGGGGTAAAGAATCGGCATATCGAAAAATTCCACCTAGACTTAAATAATAAAAAATCAATAAAGAAATATATCCTTTGTCCAATTTGCACAACAACAGAGTCATTTAATTCATACAATCAAATAAATGAACGTTTTCATGATAGTCACAATATTACTATCAAAGAATATGTTTCAAAGTTTAGGAAGTTTGAGGAATTTCAATTGTAGCAATCACCGGAGAAAAGGGAAGTGAACTAAGTTTGTTCTTCAGCTACTTAGTACATTAATAAATGGGAGACGGAGAATTACATTATTTGATTTAAATTTTTTAAGATTTCAAAGTTTATCACAAAAACGAAATTTGAAGACATTCTAGGAGTATGTCCATCAAGAATACTTTTAAATATTTCGAAAAATGGTCAGTTATATCATTGTCTACAAATTCTTTTCATTAGACAATGATTATATTTTTTTCAAAAAAAGACTGTGTTCATTTTATTTTTTTTAGTAGAGGTAGAGGTCAATAGGATGAAGATTCATGTGGGATATGGAGAGGAGTTAAGAGAACAGTGGTTAACAAAGGTTGAAGAAATTAATATAATGTGATATATCGTTGGTGGAGTTTCAATAAACAGGATATTACAAGATGCGAGGACAATTGAAAATGGAAAAATTGGAACCATTAAATGTTATTAAAAGAAGAAGAATTAGAAATTAGAAGACTCTTAAGGATCCACAATATGAAGTCGCTAATGTCCAAATAAATATTGGGAGCTCTGCACTATTAATCTTTCTTTTTTAGTAATAATTGTAAAGATCAGCAGATATAGTTCCTGGTTTTCTATATCATTGCACAGTTATACTGATCCTAAATGGGAAAAAGATATCCAGGATATGCCCAAACAGCCTCTTTTTCCCAAAAAAATTGTTTTCAAGAAATTCAATCTGATTCGTTGTTGGTGCCGCACCTTTTATATTTTAAATATAAAAGCTTATAATATACTTGTCAAAAAATGCGAAGTACATTTACTCCATGCATAGGCAATTGTTAAATAACCATAAACGTAGGAAATTGTATAAATCTCAATACCTAAAATAGGAAAGAAAAAAACAAAATTCAAATATCTATCGTGAACAGAGACCATTTCAGCGTTCGTTATTTAGAGTAATTCAGAGGTTGTCTCGTTTGCAATTTCAAATAGATTTCTCCGAAAAGTATAAAAACTGAAAAATTTGAATTTTATCCACCGGAAAACTATGAAATTCACTTTGATATGCAAAAAGGGAAATAACAATTGAAAATAAACAGTAAATTTTAACTCGCGTAAAATTTGCTACTAGCTCCCAGTCAGCACATACACATTTTCAACGAAGCGATTCCGTTGATAATTCTAGAGTATTCTGAATTGAACTTTCAAACAACAATACGGGTTCTGATGAAATCGGTTAGAAACTCTTCGTTGAGTCAGGAAACTATAACACATTATTTGTATATGAAAATGTAGTAATGCAGTTCGGTTCAAATCTCTCCAGTTAATAATTAGCTTTTTTATATTTTTTATACTTAAAACTAGTTCTATTTTGAAACTTTTGAAATAATCAAGCGGTTTTGTGGTAATAGAAAACAATAACGGATTGATGCAATCCAAAAATATTAACAGAATAGAGTAATTTGCCAAGAAGTTCAATTAAGGTTTTCACTAGATGTTGTTATAAAAAACAGTTTGAAAAGCAATAAAGAGTAGAGAAAGACAGAATAGGCAACTAAAATAAATGTTTAGGTTCAATGAAATTGAAGGAAGGAAAATCGGTCAGTGAAATCATGGAAATTACCATCCTAGGAAACAGAGTCAAACCTGACAGTGTTTACTTAGAATCAGGTGGTCTTACTTATTGTCATTCAAGTGCCAGCCACTCAAGGCAAAAAAAATATAACAATAGAAACGAAATTTTTGCATAAAGTTGATTGTATACTTGAGGCGGAAAATAAAGACAAATATTAGACATTTACTGTCTTGACCGTTACTTCGTGGAATCTACTCATATTACTGTTTGAAATTAAACTAACTGTTTCTAGAAAATTCCACAATATATGGAAAAAATGTTTGAGGTTCTAAGAAATTGACAATTGTTTCAATATTAAATAGCATCGTAAAAAGAAAAGAAGTTACATTTCATTTGATGTCTCCCTGATATTTAATAAATATTTTTGGCGAGACCAAGAAGTGAGCTACCTTGACTTAATATGTATATTACTAGAAAAAAGAAGAAGATATGATAATACAAATATTAAAGCTTAGATATTATTAGCCCTATGGGAATATCTTTTTCCTATTTAAGATCAGTATAACTGTGCAATGATATAGAAGTTACTACAAATACGTTGCAAAGCATCATACAACATTTGGTTTAACCAAGAACGCCTTAGAAAAGAAGTAATACCAAATTATGTAAATATAAAATGCCATACTAAAACATCTCAATCATAAAAGCTATAAAATATGTTCAAAGAGTATGGCTTAAAGAAGAATGTAAAAAATGGTTAAGAAAAAGAGACTTCTTATATTATTATATAAAAGTTGTACATTTTGAACTCACGTTCCAACTACATCCAGTAGAATTTGACTGTTTAGATTACAAAATCAGAGAAAGTGTCAGCACTATGAAGCACAAGAAATTTAAGAAATAAGAACAAGAACTACAAAAAATTGAACACACACAACATGGAATTCAATACCTAAACCTCATTTACATACCAACACACTTTGCACCACGATTTGAAAACTTTTCAGACACTAATTTTACAAATAGTGAAATATAATTTTTAAATAAAGGTTTGAAATAAAGCATACTACAAAACTTTACGAATTATAATAAACAAATATTGGCTACAGAATCAGAAATAGCTTTAAAATCTAATTCAAATCATTTCTTTATGAGAAATTAAAATTTGCCAATTTAATAAAAATATTGAACCGTCAAAGGTTAAACGTCAAACAAAAAATTACATTACAGTTTTAAATTCAATCAAAAAGATAGTAGAAAATAATAACCTAACAACTACATAGTCTGAAAAGGGTAACGCCACTGTTATATTAAAAACTGAAGACTATAATTCAAAAATATATAACTTTATAGAATCTAGCGATGTACAAATTCTTAGAGCAGACTCAACAAAATAGTTTTCTAATAATGTAACAGATAATAACGAATGTCTAACACTTGTGAGAAAATTACTAGAAGATAAAAATATCAATCCAGGAATAATGTCAGATATACTTAACTTATTTGATGTATATATTAATCAGAATTATTTCACTTTTGATAATAAGATTTTTATAGACAGTTTAAAAAGAAAAATCTTTGAAAGTAATATTTGAAAATATATCTTATTTTGGTATTTATATGTAGATGAAATATTAGCTTGTTTTATAGGTAGTTAACGACAATTAAACGTATTTTTCAACCATATTAATAATGAACACTCAAAAATTAAATTCACATTAGAAGTTCATGAAATTAACTCAATAAATTTTCTTGATTTAATAATTTAAAGCGTTAATAATGTACTGGATTATTCAATGTACAGAAAACCAACGCATACTGATGTGACTATTCCATATAATTCCAATCATCATGTCACATAAATTAGCATATAATTCAATGATACATAAAGCATTTTCAGTACCTATGAACAGATGTAATTTTGATACAGAAATTAATACAGTTAAATAAATATCAACATCCTACGGTTATCCAGTACATATGATAAATAAATAAATTAATAAAAAAGAGGAAAACGTGGCATTACAACTAATATTTCCTAAACAAACTAAAAAAAATAAAAAATTATAAAACCATCACTGCATATAATATTTCTAATAATATTTCAAAGATAATATCTCTAGCAACAAATACAACAATTTCTTATAAAACAGAAAGTATTGTAATAAACACGAAATATGGCAAAAGGAAATTTAGGGACACCCTATATAGATATAATTTTCTTGATAATGAAATAAGTCAAACTCAATTTAATATAAAAACAAAATTTGACCTACAGAAGAAAAAATTTACACAACCGACAAGGTCGATAACAAAACACACGATGGTTTGTTTATAAAAAAATATAGACAAATCTTGCAACTTAGTATAAAGAAATTAATTGAAAATTAACCTTCAATTACGAAAATAAAAAAAAATGAGACAAGGGCAACACGAAGGAAATTAAATAACATATCCCAAATCTTCTGAAATAAATAGAAAATTTGGTAACAGAGGCAGTGAGGAAGTAACCCTCATAGAGTGATCAGGTACCGTATGGCCTGACACTCCCCCATCTTCGACGGCTCGTACGTGAAGAAGTGATATTGTGTTGTTGTGTTTTGTTATATTTCAATGATAAAACGTAAGTTTTTTTCTGTCAATATATTTTTTTTTTGAACAAATATCGTATCGACATTTATTTGATTTGTCTGGGTGTCCAAAGATAAATTTCCTGGTCATATTGAGTGCACTATTGACATTTGAGCCCCTCACCTAACATATTTAGGAAATAGTACGATTTGCAATCGATTTAATAATCCAGGGGAACCCTAAATTTTAGTCACGGGAATTTAAATATTATACAGGGATATTCATATGTAAGAAATATCTTATTTATATCATAACCAGGTCAGACTACCATCAGATTTCGAAAGACTCTTTGCACTAATCCTGATAGTTACTTTTTTATATTATACAGGGATATCCATATGTAAGAAATATCTTATTTATATCATAACCAGGTCAGATTACCTTCAGATTTCGAAAGACTTTTTGCACTAATCCTGATAGTTACTCTCTTATATTATACAGGGATATTCGTACGCCAGATATCTTTCATTTATGTCATAGTCAGGAAATACTACTTTCAGATTTATGGAAGACATTTCTCCCGAGTCATATTAATTGTAATCATACCTCACACAGGAATAGTCATACGCAAGACATCTTTTGCTTTCGTCATAATAAGGAGAAACTACTTCCAGATTATGAAAGTCGTCTTTTCCCTAGTTAATTTCTAGTGTATTGTACCGGGACATTCTCCCCCGATTAACTTTTATTTTGTCTCAACCAGGGCTGAATTACTGTAATTAATTATTTTGTGTTTTCAATATACATGTACACATTATCCACCCAGTCTGTTTCCTTTATCAACCACCCCTACCCTCGAACCAGCAGGATTGAACGGGTTGACGCGACCAGCCTTAGAACTCAGGCTTGGCACATTGTATAAGCTCAAGAGGCCCCACGGAGACCTTGTCCGCCCGCGCTAGGAAACCACCTCCACCGAGGTTACCCACAGTGGTGAAAGTTCACATTATTACAGTATTGTGCGTAAAAAATTGTTATATTTGAAATCAAAAATATCCCCGTTTAGGAAGTCTGGTATACCGGGTGGCCCACCACATTCGCCTCGGTATTTCTACGAGAAATGAAGAGACTTAGGGGAAAACATTTAGCACAATCATATGTGGGTATATAGGGCGATCCCCAAAAAAATAACATACTAAAGTTATATTTTTTCTTATGGGACACCTTATATTTTTAGATACTATAGACAAAATCAAGGTGAAATACTATTATATTTCCAATACTTAAAACTGACCGTTTCTGAGAAATTATGAGAAATTGAAGAATACAGACCATAATTTGAAAATTGTTTTCACCCTGTAACGTATAACGAGCTGCTCGTCATTAAATGTACTGCTCAGCTCAAAGGTTGAAGTTAACTACTACATGAAATTTTTAATGCAATATTATACAGAATGGCGAAAAAAATTGCCTCAAAATTTGGACACACATTTAATCAAATTACTTCTTAAAGTTGAATGGAACATCCCATATTTAGTGGCGTAATTTGACGCAGAATTAGATTCCCTTCAAATCTATATTGGGGTTCCCTATACCTATCTCTGCCGCTTTTTACAAAAAAGGCGTTCTTAAAATTTACTTTAGATATTTTATGTATCTTAAAATTGAAACACACTGTATTGTAATGAGAAGCAAAAAAGTATAGTTGAAGTCATTTTATCGAAAAATTAAGAATCTTAAATAGTTTATTATTTTAATAAATGCTCAAAATGGTGTCCATTATTCTCGATGCATAGGCGAACTCTTTCTTGAAATGAGTGCTGAACTCTTGATAACATATTTTGCGCATTTCATATTCGTACTTTAATATCCTGAGCTGTCGTTGGCGGTGTATCGTTAACAATATTTTTGATATATCCCCATAAAAAATAGTCGGGACTTGTAAGGTCCGGAGACCTGGCTGGCCAGCTCTGTGGACCTCCTCGTCCTATCCATCTATTTGGATATTGTCGATCTAACTCGTTTCTAACACGTCTATCAAAGTGTGCAGGAGCACCACCTAGCTGCATCCACATCCGTTGACAAATATTAATAGGTATACTTCCCAATAGCACAGGCAAATTGTCCCTAATAAACCCGAGAAACATTTCGCCGTTTAAGTGACCATCAAAAAAGTAAGGACCTACTACTTGCGTTCCAATTATTCCACCCCGCACATTAACAGACCATTTGTGCTGGTGATCAAGGGTTATAAAAATATTACGGTTTTCGTCACTGTAATAGTGAAAGTTATGTCTGTTAACTAATCCGTTGTTATGAAAAGTTGACTCATCGGAAAAGAGAACATAATCAAAAAAAAATTTCTTCATAACCAAACTTTTCTAAAACCCATAAACAAAAATTCAGTCGTTGATCATAATATTCTTGAAAAAGCTATTGATGTAGTTGAATGCGATACGGGTGGAATTTGTACTTTTTAATTATTCTTTGGATACTCTGTCTGCTTATTCCAGTTGTTTCACATATTTTTTGCTGACTTGTGTGAGGGTGTTCAACTAGAGTATAACATCACTAAATATCCATTTTCCTCATTTCCAATAACCGGTTTTTGCCGTTCTTGTATATTATAAGATACACAGCCTGTTCTTCGGAAAAGCTGCAACAACTTTTCCAATGAACGCTTGTTAGGATGACTCCTGTTAGGATACCTTTGGGCATATACTCTTGACGTTAATAAACAGTTTTCTTCACACTCACCGATTATCAAAATCATATCAATTCGTTCTTCCTGGGGATAAGTTCTCATTTTACAATATTTCAAAAAGACAATAATTTTAAACTAGTTAAAACAATGATAATGGTTTGATTAACAAGTAGTGTCACTGTCAAATACTTTTTGTTTCATAACAATAATTAACGTCATCCAGGCCAGAGCCTACTATTATTGAAAATATAGTATAATAAGTTTCACAGGAAATCGTAAATGTATGTTTTTATTGACCCCATATTGTAATTTTGGTATTTATTTCAATATGAAGCGAATTTAACATATTTCGCCTCAATAATTAAGACACGTGCATCTTCTTATTTTGAAGAATGTTTCAATATTTCAGAAATGGCAATAAATTTGAGTTTTTACATTTGTCTGCATTTTACTTTAGATACACAGTATTTGCAAAAATTTAAACTTGTGCTTCTAGCGAATCTAAGTATTCCTTAATAAAAAGGTTTTTAAAACGCTTTTTAAGTTTTTCATTACAATACAGTGTATTTCATTTTTAAGATAAAAAATTACTCATAAGAAAAATAAAAAAAACGCCTTTTTTGTAAAAAGCGGAAGAGATAGGTATAAGGAACTCTAATATAAATTTGAAGGGAATCTAATTTTGCGTCAAATTACGCCACTAAATACGGGGTGTTCCATTCAACTTTAAGAAGTTATTTGATTAAATGTGTGACCAAATTTTGAGGCAATTTTTTTCGCTACTCTGTATAATATTGCATTCAAAATTTCATGTAGTAGTTAACTTTAACCTTTGAGCTAAGCAGTACATTTATTCACGAGCAGCTCGTTATACGTTACAGGGTGAAAACAATTTTCAAATTATGGTCTGTATTTTAAAATTTCTCAAAATTTCTCAGAAACGGTCAGTTCTAAGTATAGGAAATATAATAGTATTTCACCTTCATTTTGTCTATAGTATCTAGAAATATAAAAAATTATAGGGTGTTCCATAAGAAAAAATATAATTTTAGTATGTTATTTTTTTGGGGATCACCCTATATATTTCAAAGTAATTTAGAAATATGCTCCTCATGGACCCACATATGACTGTGCTAAATGTTTTCCCCTAACTCTCTTCATTTTTCATAGAACTACCGAGGCGAATGTGGTGGGCCACCCGGTATATAAACTCAAATGTCCAGAACGTAATGCTGACTATTTGGGTCAAACACTTAAAAATTTGGAAATCAACTACAGTGAACACTTAGGAGCAGATATATAAAAACAACCAGATAAAGCCCACTACGCAAAACATTTATTTGACACCAAATTTTCATTGACACCTAACACAGAACTAGAAGTACTACATATTTGTGATAAGAAACAAGAATTGTATTTCCTTGAACAATTGGAAATTAGACAACACTTGTTTTACTATCTCATTTTGTGTAATGAAACAGCAAAATGCGGCAAGTCATCAATCACTATTATTTATATCTCGAAGGACCAACAGCCTATTCGCTGCAAATAATTACTTGTAACTTTGTGAGAATCAGATGGTTTGTTAAATAAAATTCGTTGAACACTTGCACTTTACGTATATTGCAAAAATAATTCACATTTTGTTCACTTTGCGGAATAATTAAGACTGTCACGAACTGTTGACGGTAAGATGTATTATTTTATCACTTTATGATATTGATGAATGGTTGTAAACTAAATGTTATACCCGTAAGACGCCGGTCGGCTGTTAAAACGAGATGACTGGTAAGTGTGTTAAAAATGGGCCTTATTCGTATTTATATGTTGGTAGCGAAGTGGGAAATCGTGTGATATATCAGGGAACATCGACCAATGGGACGTCAGGGTTTAAAATGTAACGGTCAAATACAGCGAGTGTAAGATGCACACTGGGGTCGGTTTTTCTTGCATGAAAAAAATGTTGTTCGTTACAGATAAGGGAATTTCTACGATAGTTTTTATGAAGCGATAAGGTTTAAATGATATAGAATGCTTTGAAGTTTTGAATGGAGATGATTTTAAAGCAATAATTATCTGTGTTTTTTATATGAAAGGAACGTTGAAATGGATTTTTGCATATTTAAAGAAATATTTGGATAGTTGAGAAGAATGATATTTTATTCATGATGTATGTGGGATATATAAATTATGATATACAGGGGGAAGAATAAGAAAATTTTACAGGAAGAAGTTGGATGTTAATTCAAATTCGTACAACACTTAAGGAACCCACAAGTCGTCAATGAACAGATAAATCTAGGGAGTTATCTACTTTTAATCTGTCTTCTTAAGTGATAATGGTAAAGATCAGCATATATAGTTTTCTTGGTTTTCTATATCATTGCACAGTTATATTGATCTTAAATGGGAAAAAAATATCCAGGATATCCCCATAGAGCTAACAATATATAAGCATTAATATTGGTAATATCATATCTTCTTGTTTTTTCTATCAATATGTAATAACTCAAGGTAGGTCATTTCTTGGTCTAGCGAAAAATAATTATTAAACATCAGGTAGATACCAAATGAATTGTAACTTCTGTCATTTCGACGATGATATTTAATATCGAAACAATTATCAATTTCTTAGAACTTTAAACATCTTTTCAATATATTGTGGAATTATCTAACAACAGTTAGTTTCATTTAAAATAGAAACATCAGACATTTTATAGAGTCCATAGAATAGTGAATTGAAGGAAAATCAATTCAGATAAATCAGGAATGTTCAAATTATAGGTGAAGAATAATACATTCTTCAACGAGCGTATAATGATGCCTATTATTCACGAGGATGAAAATTACAACACGTGCCGCAGGCGAGTCTTTGAATTATCCAAATGAGTAACGGCTATTATAAGCATGTAGAAAACTATACTTTCTCCACGGCTATACAAAAAAAAATCGCTCTTTGAATAAATAATTGTTTTATTTTCGCTTAGCCTTTTCTAATCATTAATTAAATATTTTTATTATAATAAAATCAGCTGAACAAAACGGATATCATATATAGATATATAATAAATAGGTGCATATAGTTTAAATTTACCTTCTGACAAAAAGCATCGTGACATTAGTACTGTTGGTAATATTAACTACTGATGGTGTTGACACGTGAATAAAATTGAGTGTATTTAAAGTATGAGTATTTGGTGATGTTTGTTAAATATTATTGAGAGTTCTTGTATTCATTATGTTTTTTTATAGAATCATCCACGTAGCCTTCTGCTACTGACGTGCTCTTCCAGCCACCGTGTCGCTTGAGAGGAGAAATATCTCCACATGCATTTATAATGCGAGAAATTAGCAATTAATGTTTGACGTTTTAAATTGTGACTTGTCTGACTAGCGACGTGTGACTTTTTGTTTGCAAGGTAATGTAATTCTGACGATCCGCACGCAGAAGGCCCGAAAATACGAAGAATGTGATTGGCCGGCAGGCCGTGGATTCCAAATTAGAATTTACGGGGTGTAGAATTTATATCATTCTTTCATTTAATATCTAACAGGAATGTATATATTATTGCATAGTCGTGAATAAAGAATATTCAATTTTATAAGGTGATACCATGACTTAAATACCAAAAGAATTGTAAAGAGAATTCTACAGAAACTAATTAGACTAAGTAGTCATTAGAAACCATCAAATAGGGGGTTGTGAAGGAGCATTGAATCGTAGATGACGCAAGAAAGAAGAAGGAATGGAGCAAGATTGTAACAGAAACTGAGTCCTGGTAAAAAGTTCATTATACAATAGTGGGAGCGAATATGTAGATAAACATTGGCCATCTTATAAGCCCATGGAACAGTTTATTGAATAAAAAACAATTTAGATAAATTGGACATGTGAAAATGACACATAAAAAAACAAGGTTCTTTAAAACGAGAAATGTGAAATTCATACCTAAATCATGTAATTTCATGAGGTGATATCATGACCATAATCCCGGAAAAAATGGATAGATAGAAACGAATTGCTAAGTAGTTATTCGAAGGAAGTAGGGATCTGTAAAGTTCCAATAAAACAATGAAAACGCAAGAAAGGAACAGAAACGAAGCAATGTTCCAACAGAAACGAAATTCTTGTGAATAGTTGATTAGTGTTAGTGTATACGATATTCAGTGTAATTTATGTTCGATAAAAGAATGTTCAGCCATTTCGGCAGTGAATTTGAAATTGTGAGAGAAAACTTTTTTCTGGTATAGTGTACCTTTATTAGGGTAATTAAACATATATACATATGAGTTTTGCAAAAATTACTTGGTTTTTTTTAAAGAAATGTGAGATGATCCACATATGGGACCAGACCCGTATCTGAGGAGAGGTATAAAATCTGTGGATGAACATGAGTGTATAAGAATACCTATAATAGTTGGACGTCAGCAGAATCGTTCCAATGTCATGGTAGCCCCTGCAGAAGAATATTTTCTAATAACAATTGCAATTCCTTTTTTTCGATGATTTCGTTGAAGAGCTATGTGAAAGATTTGCAAGTCATAAAAAACACTTTCATCATTATATTGTCTAGTGCCAACTAAGTGTGTTCCACACACACACACACACTAAAAATAGAAGACTTCTTTTTGTACGAAGAATTTTTGGACCTCGATACGTTTTCTGCAGAATTACAAATATGGAAACTAAAATGAACTGAGTTGCATCAAGCAGGAATACCAAAAAATTCTATTGAGTCATTATCAGCATGTAATCCATCTATGTTTCCCAATATATACATCCTTCTACAAATTCTTTCAACGTTTCCTGTATCTACAGCTTCGACGAAAAGATCATTTTCAACGCTGCGACGTGTGAAAGACTATTTGCGCAATTCAACTGGTCAAGAGCGACCAACAGGTCTTGCCCTTTTAACCCTTATAATACCAAGTGGGGTGCAAATGCACCCCACATGTACTTTTTTGTATATATCTAATCCAATTATATTTTGTTTTATATCCACTTTTTAGTAGCTGCATTGAAATGCTTTTTACTAGTGACCCTGCATATTGTCGGCCTATGATAACAGCAACTTTGTCTAGAAATCGATTCCATTTTTGAGATTCGATAATGTTGAGACCAGGGCTGAGAGAAAGTTAGAAGACAAGCTTGCACCAATAAGGAAAGTATTTGATAAATTCGTATCAAACTCTAAAAATGGACTATATCCGAGTACGCACGTGTGCATTGACGAGCAACTCGTGTCATTTCGAGGAAAGGCTCGATTTAGGGTCTATATGAAAAGCAAGCCAGCAAAGTATGGAATAAAGATATGGGCACTGGCAGATTGTGAATACAATTATACTTTGAATATGCAAGTGTATTTAGGTAAGTCATTTATTTTCATTTATGCTATGTTATCTACCGATTTTTTTTGTTAGGCAAAGTAGGCAACACGCCTGAAAAAGGACAAGGTGAACGGGTTGTTCTTGAGCTTTCTGATTATCTAAGTCAAGGATATGGTATCACAACTGATAACTTCTTTACTAGTCTTCAGCTGTCTCAAAAATTGTTGGATAGGAAGCTTACATTATGTGGCAATCTGCGCCAAAATAAGACGTTTATACCAAAGAACTACCAAAGGAACTACTTCAAAAAAAGAATATTCTTCAATGTTTGCTTTTACAAAACATTGTACATTAGTGTCTTATGTACCGAAAAAGAACAATGCCGTTATTTTGTTATCAACCGAGCATGACGATGACAAAGTAAGTAATAAGCAGTCAAACTACAAACCAGATATTGTTTTGCATCATAATAGTACTAAAGGAGCTGTAGATGCAACAGACCAAATGGCAGCAAAATATACCACTCAAAGAAAACTCTTAGATGGCCCATGGTACTTTTTTACCATATTATCGATATTGGAGCTATAAATGCCTATAAAATATGGAAAATTAAAAATCCAAATTACGGGTCTGGGCACTTAGATGCAAGAAGAAAATATCTTCTTCAGTTGGGAAAGGAACTGGCAAAGAAAAATATGATTTATAGATTTAGAAATACTAATAGTTTGCAAGCAAGCATAAAAGAAAATATTCTTACAGTTGTTCCAGAATTGGAACAAAATATCCCTTCAACAAGACCTGTAGGAACTCAAGGTAGATGTTTTCTCTGTGAAAGAACCAAAGATAGAAAATCAAGACAACGTTGTGTGAAATGTAAGCGTTTTGTTTGTGTAAATCACTCTGAAAAAGAAACTTTTTGTATCCCATGTAAAGCAAAAAATTAAAATTAATTTTGAATACCTAATTAAGGTTTGTTTATTTTTTAGTGACTAAATTGAAATAAAAATACAGACAAAATAATTTATTTGCATTCTTTTTTTCATTTTACTTAAAAAAAGTGTAAAAATTACAAAGATAGACAAAAAAAATGGAGTGCAAATGAACCCCGATTGGTATCGCACGTATGTAAAAAAGCTTGGTATTATGAAGGTTAAGCGTGCATAGAAACATTAAAATTAAGACCACTGATGTGTTAAACCATTTTTGCGAAGGAAAAGCAAAGAAATATTCCTTTATTATTATAATTATTTTCAAAATTTTAACGGTAAATAAATTTATCAAGTTGAACTTGTTTTTTTTTCGTTAAAACCCATTTTAATATTTCCTTTTAAAATCCTCAATTTTCCAAATGCCACTGTCATGACTCCCTCCGAAATTTTGGTATAGATACGGCCCTGTATGTGACCAACAGGGTTTAAAAGTAAAATCGATAGCAGGATAATACATACATTTATTTTACATGAAACAATTAGAAACAATTATTTGTTAACGATAGACAAAGATGGACGTTACATTTTTCGCAAAATATTCTAGATCTAGAAGAAAAAAGTTCTTTTTTACATCTCTGAGGTGTTTTGTTCATCACAGGTCAATGACCTATTCCATCAAAACGAATATCGGCTCGGGAGCGAATATCTGGATGAAGTCTCTTCTTATGTGCAAGGGGGATATTTTCCGAGCTTGGTCTTCTTTTTTTTTTAGGTTGTATTAGTTGACGTCCGCTATTAGGTAACGATTCACTAATACTTATAGTTAATGAAAGGAGATCCATGACATCTTTCTGTTTTGCTATCAGTTGATACTCCAACCAACTGTTTGTGATAGCCAATGACACGTTCGTGAGAAGGAAGACATTTCTAACGATTGCCACCCTGTCACTCGATACCGTTTCGTGAAGTCATACATTTATTCTGTCCTCTTATATGGCACGGAATCCTGGACAATGGGAAAGAGGATAATGCAGCGACTGGAAGCATTTGAAATGTGGATCTTACGCAGACTTTTGAAGATACTTTTACAACAAGTGAGACAGCGCAAAACTGGTTATCTGGGACATGTATACAGAGGAGAAAAATATCAATTTTTGAGACTGCTTATGGAGGGACAGATAGAGGGCAGAAGAGGACCCGAAAGACGAAAATGCTCATGGTTTAAGAATATAAGAGAGTGGACAGGGTTAGACACATGCACCGTATTGAGAGCAGCAAGAAATAGAGAGGAGTTTGCTGGTATTGTCGCCAACCTTCAGTAGTGAAGAGGGCACTTGAAGAAGAAGAATGACACAAAATTGAAAATAACGCGCCAAGTCCATTTTTTTGTACGTATAAATATACGATATAACTGAAGAAGGAAGTCTGTCTTATCCACATCAATTCATTCCATAATTATAATATTTTTTCCACTACTAGCTGTGAAGTTTACAATTATTGTGTCATCTAGCCAACTGAGAAGTTGAATTTCTCTATTAGTGGTTAATAATTTTTTCTATTGTTAACCTAGGTCAATAATGGACAAATTCGAATGTTTTGAGAATTCAGGGATAATACCTTAACAAAAACTAGTGCAACATAATTTTGTATGCCCAGGAGTTTGTCTTTAACATATTTACTGCTTGAAATTACCTAACAAGATCAAACTATTTCAATGAAGCTGTCAGTAGTTTGAAATTCGCGCTGAACCAAAAATTTTTGATGACAAAAGGTGTGCGTTCATAATATATGGGTGAGGTGAGGAGCGAAAACAGTGTCAGTCAGACGACGGAGTAAACGCGAAGGGAGGAATCAGTTTGAACGATTTGTAGATCGACACTATCAAAATTTGATATTGAAATGTGTTGTTTATTTTCCGTTAATTTTAGAAAAACGAGGATAGAGGAATGTTTTTACGTTCAACATTATCGACAGTGGAATTTGAAAATCTTCTGTTAATAGAAACTGGTAGCTAACCTTGACCCACATTGACAAATAATATAATACTTTCTCTATGGTGAAGCATATGTTAAATGTTTTATGAACGCTCACTTCGTACCCAAGTGTTGTGAACGCACTACCGCTGTAATTGTTCAAACTTCAAAGTAAAACATAAACCACGTTTTGTGAAATTTTTGGATGTGATTGTATAATTGGTTTCGTTGATTCGTTGCTCGTAATATTGGTGATTATGAACTATAGGAATAATGGTATTCTATTGCTGTGTGATTAAATTATACCTACATGATTTTTATAAGACATTTTTTATATTTCTGATTTTTGTCTTAAATTTGGCTAGTACTGGAAAAAAATGTATATACACAACGGTGGTGAAGACATTTATAAACCTCGCACCTTATTCCGCTCGGGGCAAAGCCCCTCGCGAAATAATTTTGGTGCTAGGTTGTTAATAATAGTCTTCACCACCTTGGTGTATAATATACTATTATAGGGTAATTCCATTACTCAAATGCCGGAAGAATTGGGATGAGAAATCAACAAAAATAATTTTATGTTAAGTTGTTATTTAGAAGTAGAAATAGAGGATTGTAAAGATCCAATGAATTATAGATGACGTGAGAAAGGAACAGAAATGAAGCAAAATTTGAACAAAAACGAAGTTTAACATAAAGGTGCCAATGCCATACTGTAAGCAAAGAAAGTAGATTAATATTAGGCATTATATATAGTCCATAGAACAGTCTATCGAAGAAAAAAATTTGAATAAATCGAGATGTGAAAATTATACATGAAGCAAGAATAGCACGAAGAATATTTGAGGCCAGAAAAGTAAAAAGAAAAACATGGGAAGGGAAAGAGATGCTTAGAAGCGAAGCGTCAGAGAACAGAAGTGAAACCTTTGATGAGGTGATTCACGACTCAAATACTGGAAGAAATGGAAGAAATATCTATAAAAACTAATTAGATTGAGTAATTATTTGGTAGTATGAAATAGAGGATTGTCAAGGTCCAATGAATCATAAATGACGTAAGAAAGGAACAGTAATGAAGCAAGATTGCCGTTAGCGAATATTTTGTCTTATATCAAGAGTGACTACTCGTCACTCGCGCCATGTCACGTCTCGACTCCGTCCTCTTTTATATATTTTTGCGCTAGACGACAGACACTCTTATACCGAAAATTTCGTCTTTCTCCTCTCCCCGCAATTCTATTTTTTTTTAATTAGTTAAATAGTATATTATCTACGGGCAAAGTATGCATACATTTGCCATATAATTCATATATGATCTTCCATTTGCAGCATCAATGATAATTTTCCATGTATTTATTAAAAAGATATTCAGTTCTAAAAAATAAAAGTTTTAACTTTTGTAAAAATATTTCTACAGTTGAACGTTGGTCATGTGTGGTCTCGATATTTCGGAAAGAGAATTGATGTCGCTACCGGTGATTCATTTCTTGCAGGTGTGGTGGTCGATGATTGAGTTTCATCTGCACTGATGCCCTGAATATGGAATCAGGGCGTTATTATTAACGTCGTTCCCAACGTCATGCATACGCAAGCCTGTGAATGCTCTATTTGCGAATAGTTCCTGAAATTGATATTCTCGAGCACCTTTTCTAAAATCATCGAATATTGTATCGTCCTCACAACAGCGTCAGTTGACGTAACAACACAAATGTCATTTGCCATTTTGTAACGTCAAATTTAAATAAGTGTTTCAAATATGTTATCAATGTCTCCTATAAAAATTAATTCTACTATCAGTTAATCAGTAGCATTACATCCAAATTGAACATTAGTATTCCGAACAACTTATGAAAGCCAATTTGTTAATTATAAATACTAAAAAATGTATGCCAGGGATGAACGAATTTACCTCAACATATGTTTCGGTAAATAAGAAAACACTATAATTATACATAAAATCTATGAAGTGGATAGACATTGCAGAGAATGAAGAGATATTTCAGATATTAAGTTCACAAAACTTTTGTTTGAGTTAATAGGAAGAATTTCACATAAAGATTTTGTCTTCATAGGAGCTTCATATAAGTGTTTATTTTTGGATTCATATGTACGTGTAGGCAACTTGATTTTATTCTTCATAGTATGATATTTTAGAGATACACACAGAAAACATAATTTGTTTAAGTCAAAGATTATATTATACAGTGCGTCACTAGGGCACATGCTACAACTAGACATAATAATCTAAATAAAGATTATTTGTATAATCTCTAAAAGGGACATATGAATGTTCTGGAAGCACATCCCCAAGAAAATAGGCCATACCTGAGATGGCTTTCCACTAGACCGTAGTACAATATCTGCAAGTATTGACATTATACATGATACATAAATATTTTAAACACTTAAAGTTAAAAAGCATAATCTCTAGTTTTTTTCTATAAAAAAATTGTGAAGCTATTCTTATAGTCTCTGGAATTAAGAAATGGCAAATTATGTTTTGTTAAAATTTAGAGTAAGTAATTTATGATGAAACCAATCCTTAATTAATCTTAGATCATTTTCAACTATTTCAAATCATACCAATTATCTATTTCATAAATAATGGCTATATCGTCTGCGACTCTAATTGTATATATCCAGTACTGCTCACTGAAAACAATTCATTTATACAAAGTTTGAATAACACAGAATCCAAAATGGTTCCTTTGTTATTATTATTTATTAAATAACGTATATTTTGCTGTTTATAGAATTTTAACAATATTAACAACAAGTTCGTTGTTTTTAAATGTGAAAAATTTAAATTTCTGGGTTGTTGGTCTCGAATTTCATCTTTCAGTGGTTAAAATTTTTTTTTATGTATAGTTTAATAATCATACCTCAAAAATAGAAATCTTAATAGTCTTTTCAAAATGGATGAGAAGGTTTTCCATTTTAGGCTGGCCACACTTTATATAGTTTAATCACAGTTTAAAGCTTAACAGAAGCAGTTGGCTCACTCGATGTCGGCGTCTTTGATGTGCATGGTTCAAATTTTCCACTGCGCAACCGAAAATTGTAACCCACGCGCTTAGGGGCGTATCCAATTGATACAATAAAATATCTGACAAGTGTGTGTGAAAAATAACAAACTTTCTGCGCAACGGTAAGTTGATTCCCATGAGTGTGTATGAGTGAGATATAAGTTGTAACACAAAAATCGGTAGAGTGAGCTAACTGCTTCTGTTAAGCTTTTAACTGTGGTTTAATATTCATATTTCAAAAATAGAAATCTGAATAGTTTTTTCAAAATTGAACAGAGGGTATTCCAGATTAGTTGTGGTTTTCTAGGTGAAATCAATAAATAATTCTATTATGAAGTCTTCGTAAAGTTCTTTTATTACCATTATTCATCCTTATTCTTCAAGTAATTGTTCGATAACTGTTTACATTATTAAATAACGTATATTTTGTTGTTTATAGAATTGTTTATAACAATATTAGCAAGTTTGGGGTTTCTAAATGTGGAATATTTAAATTTCTGGGTTGTTGGTCTCGAATTTCATCTTTCAGTATTTTAAATTTTTTTTATGTATAGTTTAATAATTATATTTTAAAAATAGGAATCTGAATAGTCTTTTCAAAATTGAAGAGAAGGTTTTCCGTTTTAGTTGTGGTTTTCTAGGTGAAATCAATAAGTACCTAAGTGTATTATGAAGTCTTCGGAAAGTTATTTTATTACCATTATTGATCCTTATTCTTCAAGTAGTTTTTCGATAACTGTTTACATTATTAAATAACGTATATTTTGTTGTTTATAGAGTTTTTTGTAACAATATTAGCAAGTTTGGGGTTTTTAAATGTGAAATATTTAAATTTCTGGGTTGTCGGTCTCGAATTTCATCTTTCAGTGGTTAAATTTTTTTTTATGTATAGTTTAATAATCATACCTCAAAAATAGAAATCTTAATAGTCTTTTCAAAATGGATGAGAAGGTTTTTCATTTTAGGCTGGCCACACTTTATATAGTTTGATTAAACAATATTTAAACAAGTGAAGAAAATATTTTGTAGATATGAAAAAAAAATGAAATGTAACTTCTGTCATTCTGAAGATGATATTGATTTATCGAAACAATTGTCAATTTTTTAGAATTTTCAATAACTTTTATTATATTGTGGAATTAACTACAGACCGTGAGTTTCATCTAAAAACA
Organism: Galeruca laticollis; assembly: GCA_963921935.1. Lineage (NCBI taxonomy): Eukaryota > Metazoa > Arthropoda > Insecta > Coleoptera > Chrysomelidae > Galeruca > Galeruca laticollis. Next base: position 97,500,460 of record OY998181.1, on the reverse strand, counting down.
CCATTTTGTAGATAGTCTAGTTTTAGAAAAAAAATATTTTCGATTAAAAACTATAATCTTGTCACACGTTGAAGAAATGATACTAAATGAACAATAGAACGAATTAAAAGATTAAAGTACAAAAATAATTGAAATACTACCAAAACTGCTATCTACGGATATCAGTAAAACTTTGCGCCATGTACACGTCTCAAGTGACTCTAGAAAGAATAAAATTCCATTTAATAGACAATTCAAATACCTAATTGAATTGAAATCACAAAAATTTTTGAAATCACGTAAAATACCATGTCGTATATTAAATTTATCCACCTTTTTCTATTTTCAATTGATACTTACAAAGAAACATACTTCCAAATAATTCTCAATTTATTGACTGAAATTTATTCAGATAAAATTTTTATATATACATAGTTATTTTCCAACTAATTTCAAGCTGATCTAAAAAATCATTTAGCAAGAAAAAATTTTTATAAGACTGAGCCCAATTTTTTCGGCCTTATACCAAACATTGGGCCAAGTCTTATACATTTTTTTTGCCAAATGATTTTTTAGATCAGCTTAAAATTAGTTGGAAAATAACTATGTATATATGAAAATTTTATCTGAATAAATCTCAGTCTATAAATTGAGAATTATTTGGAAGAATGTTTCTTTGTAAGTATCAATTGAAAATAGAAAAAGGTGGATAAATTTAATATACGACATGGTATTTTAAGTGATTTCAAAAATTTTTGTAATTTTAATTTAATTAGGTATTTGAATTGTCTATTAAATAGAATTTTATTCTTTCTAGAGTCACTTGAGACGTGTACATGGCGCAAAGTTTTACTGATATCCGCAGATAGCAGTTTTGGTAGTATATTATCCACCGATTATTTAATTTATTTAAATGTCAGACAAATTATTGTCGTCGTGAACTCAATGTCTATTCTCCATCTGCTCTTGGCAGATAATTGAAACTGTGGTATTCATAATCTAGAATGAAACAGCTACCTTATGAAAATAAAATTGAAACCTTTAAGAAATCACGCAACAAAACACAATCAAAATAAAATGACAAAAAAACACCAAACAAACTAGTTTAGACGATAATATATGCAAAACTAATTTCGAACGATGTTAGTCATAAAAATCTAATAAACTTCGGCTTGGCTTTTCGCACAAAAGGCCCTTATTTGCGGAAGTAAAATGTAGCGCTTGATATCGTCGGGGGTGAAATGAGGCCACCAATCAAACGGCGCGTTGTTATTTTGCATTTTTGGTCGGATGCGTTCAATTTAAATACAAATTGTTTAGTTCAAGCTTTAGATTGTGCTTGAAATGTAAAATCAATGGGGGTTTTTACAATTAAAAGGCTTCGACGAAGCAATAGAAATTCGATAAATAAAAGTAAAATGTTTTGTGGTCAACAGCAGTTATTTTACAACTGGTAAAAATGAATATTGCTATATTCTGATGCTGGATATATTTTCTCCGACTATTAGTGAAGGTAATAATTCCGAAATGAATGTGAACAATCGAATGTAAACATTTTCGCTCTAGAGACGGAAACGCATCGGCGCATACAGTTGTTCGATGTTCTATATATTAACTTGAAAACAGAATATGCAAAAGGCTTTGTAAACATGTAGAAATCAAAATTCTTCAAAAAATTCAAAGTAAACTAACAAAAACTTAAAAGTTGAGTACAAACGAACTATCAACGAAGTCTATATTATTGCCAAATTTTATAACTTGCATAATCCAAAATAATTCTGGCAGAAAATTAAACAGTACCATAACACATATTTACAATTACAGAGCTGTGCCGGAACAGATTCGCGAATGATTTAACCAAAACATATATCGTCCTACAATGAAATTAATTCTTGGTTTACAGGATGCGATCCCTTTTTGCATGCTTTGACCTTTTTAATAGGAAAGTTGCCTCTTAAGATATTAACTGATGTATGCATTAAATGTTTGTCACCTCAAAATCAGAAATGTTTTCTTTCTTTATTAAAAAGAGTTTAGGGTTCTAAGGTAGTTTTAAAATAGCTTCCATTGGGTAAAAATATGGCTATTACTTTTGTTTTAGAAGTAGAAGAAGGTTGATGGGTGCATTTTCTCAAAAGATGAAAATGTGTAAATAAATTTTATTAAAAAATTAAGCTAAGCGCTTTCGGCAAAAAACATGCCATCATTGGAGCTTTCGTCAATAGTAAAAAATACCTCTAAAAAAGGGAAACATTGAAAGGGGATCGGCATCACAGGCACAATAGTTAGATGTACCTTTACACAAAATTAACAAATAAAATGAAACTAAAAACCCCCTTTTTTATGGGGTGAAATTATTCACTCAGATCATTTTTATATTTTAAAGATGGAGCAACGAAGTATGCAAAATGATTACTTTTGTTTTGTTTCGTAAGACAGACATATGTGCTTAATCTTGAATATACACTCCACGACCAAAACAACAACAAAATAATGTCTTCTTATTGGAACAACATTTGGTTGTTGATTCACCCATTATACAACACATGAGAGTATTCCAAAGACCAAGAGAGTTTGAAGGAAAAAAAATTGCAGACTTTTGTAGAACGCAGAAGGACCTATAAGAACAAGCATGCCACGAGTTTATTTATTTTACCAACTTTATTTTACTCTCATTAATTGGATTATTATTAATAAAAATTTAGGGAAAATTGGATTTTGGTTTTAAATAATAATTGCTAAAATTAATTAAAATCTCGTCGTAAATAAATTTACAATCATACAAGATAATACTTATGAAAATATAATGTTTTATGAAATTGTAAACTATTTTCACATACTGTTCGATTAACCAATTTTTACATCAAAGTAACCAAATTCCGCTTGCTTTGAATATGTAAACTCACCTCTGCATCCCTTGAATATATTAATTTTTGAACCTAAGATAATTGCAGAATATATTCGGAGTATATTAAAATTGCGCTGTTTTGAATTAAATGAATAGTAGATTTGTATTCCTTATTGTACTTGTACTTATTGATCTAACATTGTTTCAGAAGGAATAATGTGTTATTATTATTATTATTATTATTATTAATATTATTATTTTTGGAATTCACAGGGTTTTTGTTCCCTGGATTTCTACTTTATACGGGCGGACCAAGTATTAACGAAGTCTATTGTGCTCTAAGAAACGAGCGGACTATATTGCATGTGTGTAAAATGACGCTTTTTTGTATTTGATTGTGTGTAGTTTCAGGTATGTCGAGTTCTGTCAGATGTTCTGTGAATTTTTTGTGGGTGATACCAGTAGCAGACATAGTCAACGGGATTATGGTGACCGCGTTTTGCTTCCAAATTCTCTCCAGTTCGATTGCGAGGGGGGTGTATTTTTGTATTTTTTCCGAATATTTGTTTGTTATATTGTGATCGGTAGGGATGGAAACGTCTATGAGGTCTGTGTTTTTGTTGTCAGTAAATGTGATATCGGGCCTGTTGCATGCTAATGTTTTGTCTGATTGTATCGTTTTGTCCCAGTATATTTTGTATTCCTGGTTTTCTAGTATTTCGGATGGCGTGTACTGGTAGTGAGGTACGGTTTTGTTTATTAGTGAAAGTTTATATGCCATTTGCTGGTGGATGATTTTTGCTACTGTGTTGTGTCGATCCAGGTATTTGGTTGGTGCAAGACTGTTGCAACCGTTGGTTATATGCTCTATTGTTTCTCTGTCCGAATGGCATCTCCTGCATTTGTCATTTGTAAATGAGGGGTCTTTTAATATGTTTTCGTTTTTATTACTTTATCTTGTATAGCATGCATGAATCCTTCCGTTTCGGGGAAGAGGTCACCCGTCTGGAGCCATTTATGTGTTAGTCCTTTATCGATGTCTTCACCTTGTGTCTGATTGAAGTATCGTCCGTGTAGTTCTTTGCTTGCCCATCTTTGTATTTTCTCTTTGTGCGCAGTTTTCTTGTCCTTCAGTGAAAGGTCGCTGTTGTGTAAGTCTAGTGGAGTGTAGTTTATGTCGGCGTTTACTATTGCTAGGTAAAGTTCGCTTTCGGACTTTTTGTCATGAAAGTATTTTCTTAGGTTTGAGATTTGGGTGTCGTGTAGTTGGTGGATGTCAAGAACTCCTCTTCCACCATCTGCTCGAGGTAAAGTAATTCTTTCTATACAGGCGTTAGTGCAGTGCCTATGGTGTTTTGTCAGTAGTGTTCTGGTCTGTCTGTTGATATTTTTGAGATCTGTCGGCGTCCACTTGAGAATTGAGAATGAGTAAGTGAGCGTTGGTATGGCATAGGAGTTTATGGCTTTCGTAAGGTTTCTGGCTGTGAGTTTACTTTTTAGTAATTGTGTGAGTCTCTTTGTATATTTTTGAATGAAACTATTTTTCAGTTCTGTATGGTTGAGTTTGATTGTTTGTTCGATGCCAAGATATTTGTATGTGTCGTTTTCATCCATGTGCTCTATTCTGTAGTCCTGATGTCCTCGGTTTTTGTCCACTTGCCACGCTCTATGCTGTTAATTTTGCATTTATTTAAATCGAATTCCATTTTTATGTCGGACATGGTTTCTGTTATTTTAATAAGGGAAGTTCATTTGTGTTCTTGTCGAGCTGAATAGTTTGATGTCGTCCATGTAGAAACGGTGATTGATTTTATAATTGTTGTTCCTTTTGAATTTGATGGTGAATCCTTGTTTTATTTTAGAGAGGGCCTGAGATATAACATTGAGACACATGCAGAACCACAGGGCACTCAGTGTATCCCCTTGAAATATTCCTCGTGTAATGGGTATCTTGTCAGTTGTGAATTGTGTATTTTCTGTTTGCACATGTATGTTGGTGCACCACCTTTTCATTATGGTTTGGAGAAAATTAATGATGATGAGGTTGATGTTGTAGATTCTAAGTACGTGTGTTAACCAGCTATGTGGTACGTTATCGTATGCTTTTTTGTAATCGTGTAATGTACGTGACGGAAAGATTGCGGAATTTCTTAAGTGCTTGTTGTTGGATTACTGCATCTATTGTCAGCTGTTCTTTGCAACCTTGACTCTTCTTTTTGCATCATTTCTGTTCTTCTGTGAGTATGTTATATTTGTCTAGGTGGTGCTGTATATGTTGTGCGATGGTTGATGTGATTATCTTGTATATTGTTGGTATACATGTGATTGGTCTGTAGTTGGCTGGGTTGAGAGTGTTATTGTTCTTATGTTTGATGTATGTGACACCTTGTGTTAAAAAGTTTGGGAGTTCTGAGGGATTGTGGACGATGTGTTGTGAGTTCTGCAAGTCTGTTATGCGTCGCAGTAAATTTTTCAAGCCAGAAGTTTTGTATTCCGTCAGGGCCGGGGGGCTTCCAATTATGTGTTTTATTGATTATGCCTTTAAGTTGTTCAATGGAGATGGTGATATTGTTTTGTGTGTCCAGATGTTCGTATTCTTGTTGGATTTCTGTGATCCAGGTGGCATTCGAGTTGTGTTCAACAGAGTTTGACCATATTGATTTCCAAAAATTATCATTATTATTATTATTATTATTATTATTTTTTTCTTTGGGTCACGTGTTTCCACGGTGTGTCTTGTAGCCGGTGGGGTGAGTCACAAGGCGTACAAGCGTGATGCGTATTTTAATTATCTTTTGCAGGTTTATTCAGAACTTTACGGACTATGTTACAAGTTCCCAATATTGCGGCTTTTTGCAGTTCCTTATGTACTCCGAAAGGTAAGTTTAGTTCTTCCAGGTGTTTTCTGAGCTTTTTTGAAACCTCGCCATTATTATTATTATTATTATTATTATCTTCTTCCTTTCTCAGATATTCTCTGGTTAGTTTAGGAATATATGCGGACGTCAGGTCAAGCATAGTTTCCATTCTGTTTTTATTATTCCCTGTAGTTCTCATTTAAAAATTTTCTAGTTATAGAGCAAGTATCTATTATAACGGACTTCTGTAGTGGTATGTATGTTGTTGGATGAAGTTGTAATTTCTGAATGCTGTCGTGTAGATTTCTTGGTATAACTCCTGTGTTAGATAATATTATGGGTATTATAATCACTCTGTCCTGGTGCCACATGTCTTTAATTTCTTCTGAGAGACGGATGTATTTTTCAATTTTCTCTCCAATTTTGTTTTGTAGATTGTGCGTGTTAGGTATGGAGATTTCTATTAAGTAAGTGGTTTTGTTGTTTTTTGTTATTAGTGTGATGTCCGGTTTGTTCTGCGGTATTGTCTTGTCTGTGATGATTGATCTGTTCCAGTATAGTTTAGCATTGTCGTTTTCTAGTATGTTTTGTGGTGTATATTTGTACGTAGGGGTGATTTCTTCTATAAGGTTGTATTGCTTCGCAAGCTGTTGATGTATGTGTTTCGCTACATTATCATGTCTTCTGGTGTATTCTGTATTTGCTAGTATGTTGCAGCCTCCCGTTATATGGTCAATTGTTTCTATGTGCTGTTTGCATAGTCTACATTTGTCTGTTTGTGTATTTGGGTCCTTTATTATATGTTTGCTGTAGTATCTGGTGTTTATCGTTTGGTCTTGGATTGCGATCATAAACCCCTCTGTCTCACCGAAGATATTCCCCTTTGTGAGCCACATGTTGGATGCCTCTAAGTCTATATGTTGCTGTGCTAGATGTTGTGGATGTTTTCCATGTAGTGTTTTTCCTTTCCAGTTTTCTTTCTTTGTTGCTGGTGTTATTATTCTATCTGTCGGGTTGTATGTATGGCTGGAAAATTTTATGGGTGTGCCTGATGTTTCAGAGTGTATGATGGCTTTATGGATTTTGCTTGTTTCCCCTCTTTCTACAAAGTATTTTCTCAAGTTGTCTACCTGAGTGTAGTTCATATTTTTAATGTCTATGAAACCTCTTCCCCCTTCTCTTCTGTTAAGTGTAAATCGTTCCACTGCTGAGTGTATATGATGTATTCTGTGTTTGTGACATTGCGATCGGGTTAAGGTGTTTAGGCTTTCGAGATCTGTATCACTCCATTTATTATTATTATTATTATTATTATTATTATTATTATTATTATGTTCCACAGACTTATGTCTGGATACGGCTCTTTCCTTGCTTCGGCATATGCTGCAAGAAGACAAGTAGGTTTGATTTTTTTTGGTCTTGTGTCGTTTAGCACGCGTCTAACAATTTCACTGGTTTCTATCATTGCAATTTTTCATAGAAGGTTTTATATTTGTTCCTTTATGTCTAACTTCTTTAGATTTTCGATGAGTGTATGTGGTATTTCTCCAGTTGCACCTATAATGATTGGTAGTACGACAACTTTTTCTTGGTTCCACATGTCTTTTATTTCATTAGCAAGAGGTAAGTACTTACTAATTTTTTCTTTATCTTTCTTCTGCAGATTTGTGGCAAGTGGGATGGAAAAATCAATTAAGTAAGTATGCCTCAGTTTTTTATCGGTGAATATCACGTCTGACCTGTTGTGTTGTAGAGTTAAGTCTGTTATTATTTCCCTATTCCAATACATTTTATAATTTTCGGTTTCGAGGACACTTTCTGGATTATACTTGTAGTATGGGGTTGTTTCCTCAATTATGTTGTCGTGGATTTTCCGTAGCTCTTGTTGGATTACCTTGCCATCGTTGCCATGCCATTTAAAAAATTCTTTTGGAGCCAGTACTTCACATCCGCTTATAATATGGTCCAGAGATTCACTATATTCCTTGCACATTTTACATTTATCGGTTAGGATGCGTTCTTTTATTATATATTTTTTATAATTTCTCGTTGCAATGCCTTGGTCTTGTATCGCTATCAAAAATGCCTCGGTTTCTGGGTGCATAATCCGAGTTTCAACCATATGAGAGAGGCATCTCTGCTTATGTGGGCTTGCATTAGTGTTGTTGGATACCGACCATGCAGTTCTTTTCTTTTCTATTTATCTTCAAGGTCATCGTTTTCTCTTTGTTTATCGTTGTTATTTTGTGCCAAGTTTAACGGTGTTAGTTTTTTATCAATTTGCCTTAGACTTTTGTGTAGTTGATTGTTCGTGCTTTCATCTATTAAGTATTGTCTAAGCGTTGTTTTTGGTTATGTTTCGATATGTGCAGGATTCCTTGTCATCCTGTTTCTCGCGGTACATTTACCCTCTCTATTGAGCTGCGCGGGCGATGTTTGCGGTATTTGGAGCTCAAGGTGCGGATTTCGCGATTGAGTTCTTCAAGCTCTGTATAGGTCCAATTGATTTTTCCAAAGCTGTATGCAAGGATAGATATGACATAAGTGTTTATGGCTTTTGTTGTATTTTTTGAGTTTAGTTTCGTTCTTAGTATTTTCCGTCATCTCTGTGTAAATTTGTTTTCTAGTGTTATTTGCTTTGTTTTTGGTCTATTCCTCTGGCTTGTTGGTATCCAAGATATTTGTACAGCTCTTCAATTTCCATTCCTTCTATTTGTTCCTACACCCATATCATACCCTTCATGTCTTTCCCATTTTTTTCTCTCGATTGCATTCATTCGGCATTTGTATAGTCAAAATTTCATGTGAATGTCGTCGCTAAACATTGTTGTTATTTTTACTAAGTTTTCTATGCTCTCTTTATTTTCTGTGTATAGCTTTAGGTCATCTATGTAGAGGGAGTGGCAAATTATGTTGTTTTCCAGTGTGGTACCCCTATTTGTTTTGTTCAGCATATGTGAGAGTGGATTTATTGTCATACAAAACCATAAAGCGCTGAGTGAGTCGCCTTGAAAGATTCCGCGTTTTACTTCTATGTTGTCTATTGTGAATTTTGTTCCGTTGTCGTTTATGCTTAATGTTGTTTTCTATGTTTTCATTATTTGTTTTAAGGTGTTTTGAATGTATGGGTCTATTTTGTAAATGTCTAGAACTTCCCTCAGTCATGAGTGTGGGTCGCTGTCAAAGGCTTTTTTATAGTCTATATATGCTGGGTATAGTGGCTTCCTTCTTTTTTCTTGTGTTGTGTTATAATGGTGTCGATAATTAATTGTTCGTTGCAGCCTTTGGTTTTTCTTATGCATCCTTTCTGCTCCGTTGCTATTATATTGTTTCTCTCTAGGTGTGTATATATTTTATCGGAAATGATTGATCTCAATATTTTGTATATGGTTGGTAGGCATGTGATTGGTCTTTATTTGTCTGAGCTTTCACTTGTTGGCGTTGTTTTCGAGAGCAGATAGGTGATTCCATCAGTCATGAAGTCCTGCGTTTCTGTTTCTCCAAGTAAAATTTCAGAAAAAATCTGTGCTATTCTATAATATGTGCTTGTAAATCTTTTCCACCAAAAGTTATGTATTTCGCCTTTTCCTGGTGATTTTCAGTTGTGTGTTTTTCTTATGGTATTCCGTACATCTTGTGTCGTTATCTCATGATTGTTCATTTGTTCTTTGTAATGCATTCTTGTTCTTTTGGTTTCAATCCATCGTGATGCTTGTTTGTGTCTTTTTTCTTGTGACCATATGTTGCCCCAATACGTTTTTGTTTCTTCTTTGTCTGGATTTTTATTTTGTAGCTTGTGGTTTGTTTGCTGGTTGAGTTCTCTGTAAAATTGCCTTTCATCTTCTCTAAATTGCTTATTTTGTTCTCTGGGTTGGTAGCTTTCTTTAAGTCTTCTAAGCCTTTTTGATATAGCAGCAAGTTTTTGTTCGAGGAGGTCCATTATCTCGGTTGTATTTGTGTTTTTTTCATTAGTGTGTTCCTTTATTATTTGTTGAGCTTTTTATTTTAGATTCTCACTTGCATTTGGTTCTTGGGTCAATTGTCCTATTTTTTTACGCTTGACATCTATACCTTTGTTTATTCGTCGGTCCCATGGTGGTATTTTGGGTGATTTTTGGGTTTGTTTGTTTTGAGTTAATTTTGGTGCAATCAGCTTCGTGGCCGTTACCGCTCCTATATATATATATATATATATATATATATATATATATATATATATATATATATATATATATATATATATAAAAGAAGATGTAGGAATATCGCGTGATATGTTAACAACAACAACAAATAGAATCATGGGTAATTCACGCAAAGTAAAGGGCTACTGAAATAGAGTGGTAACCGTGGACATGCATGTTTCTGGCTCATTTTGCCTCATCAGCACGGCATAACCAAATAATGATGTGAAATTTGGGAGCAAAGATGTTAATCGAAACATGGGAAAACACAAAATAACGGATTTCAGCAGGGAAACCAAACGCTCATTTGTGTCTTCAATTGGAAGATCCCGAGTTTTCAGGACATCAACCAACATCGACACTCTATTTCAGTAGCCCTTTACTTTGCGTGAATTACCCATGATTCTATTTGTTGTTGTTGTTAACATATCACGCGATATTCCTACATCTTCTTTGTTATTTACTATGGGTCGGAAGGTTCATGGCGGGGGGGCTATATGCGCCTCCGTGTCGATGTTGGTTGATGTCCTGAAAACTCGGGATCTTCCAATTGAAGACACAAATGAGCGTTTGGTTTCCCTGCTGAAATCCGTTATTTTGTGTTTTCCCATGTTTCGATTAACATCTTTGCTCCCAAATTTCACATCATTATTTGGTTATGCCGTGCTGATGAGGCAAAATGAGCCAGAAACATGCATGTCCACGGTTACCACTCTATTTCAGTAGCCCTTTACTTTGCGTGAATTACCCATGATTCTATTTGTTATATATATATATATATATATATATATATATATATATACCAGATTATGATTTGTCGAAATATTTTATTTTGCTTCCAATTACGTTGTTTATTTGGTTGATAACCTAGTTTGCTTTTGGGTTCATTTTTGTTTCAAGTTTTGGGAGCTTAGGTCTTAGGTTCGGCATTGTTCCGTAGTGTGGCAAAAAAGATTCTTCAAAGTAGTTCTGTATTTATTCTTCTTCTGCGTTTTTAGGTTCTTCTGTTTGCTCGTCTATTGTTTGATTTGTATTCCTTGGTAGTATTATGTTCATTCCTAATTCTGGTTGAGCTTATTTTTTTATTCAGTCTGTTGTTTCCGGGTGAATTTTGTTTGCCGATAAAATTGTCTTATCACTTATGCATGTAGTTTTTCACTATATTCTGTAGTTTCAGTTTCCATCTTGGTTAAAACAAGAAAGCTGCGGTAGATGTACTCATTCATGTCGTTTGTCCATTTTGTTCTTTGTCGCAGCTTGCCCGGTAGAGTGGTTGGATGACTTTGACCTGATTATTATTATAGAGGTTCTGTGATCTCAGTAAATTGGTACTGCTTCTTCTCTGGTTCCACTGGAGAGGCAATTCAGCCTAACCCAATGGGGTAAAACACTTTCTGACAATATGTGTTGTTTGTATTATGACCGTTCTTGAAATATTATTATTATTATTTTTCGCGCTGTCTCAGCTTTCGCTGGTAACCATTTAGCCTGATCACTAAGGCTGAGACAGCCTGGTGAAAAAACAATTCAGTTCCTCTCACTCAAGCTCCGTTCAGGAATTTACGTGTTATATGGCAAGTCTGAAGTATAACTGCCTTCTGCGCATATCCCATGATGTTCTGGGATAATCCAATGTCCTGAAGATTTTTAGGGAGATTCTTCGAAATAATCCCTTCTGCCGAAATTACCAGTGGGATTGTTGAAACTCTAGTCAGCTTCCAGATGTTCTTAAGCTCAACCGCCAGGTTTTCGTACTTGGTAACTTTTTCTCTCTCAGTTTTACTGACGTTATGGGAAAGCGGCACGGCTATGTCGATGATGGTTCCAGTCCTTTCCTCCTTGTCGATGATGATGATGTCCGGTCTGTTGTAGTCTACTGTCCTATCCGATGTTATAGGCCTGTCCCAATATAGTACCGTATTATCTGTTTCTAAGACGGCTTGAGGCTGGTATTTGTAATACGGTGGACATGTTTGAAGAAGTCCGTTCTTGAGGTCCAGCTGTTGGTGGATGAACTTGGCTACTTGGTTATGACGTGCTAGGTATGCGTTATCTGCAAGCGATCTACAGCCTGCAATTATATGCTCTATAGATTCGCCCACCGCACCACATCTCCGGCACCTGTCCTCGATCTCCAGGCGTAGGCAGTGTTTTTCGTAGTTACGAGTTCTAATAAATTTGTCCTGGATGGCCATGAGAAATCCCTCTGTTTCTGGGTACAGGAATACGGCGCCAAGCCATAATAGAGAGTGTGGCTTATCAACGTTTTCCGCTTCTAGGCTTCGTGGAAATTTGCCATGTAAGGTTTGTTCCATCCAAGAGGCTTGATCTTCCTGCCTTGAGCTTACTTCGAACTCGAGATCGCGGTGCTGCAGGTTCAACGGTGTATACCCTCGGTCCTCTTGTGCTACTATCCTCATCAGAGTGTCTACGGATGTAAGTAATTGTGTCCGCATGTTCTTCTCTTGAGTTCTGCATAGCTTGTAGATGTTCACCAATCCCCGACCCCCGCTTGCTCGAGGCTGATAGAGCTTCTTAATCGATGCATTGGTGTGCAGGCATCTGAATTTGGTCATCAATCGCCTGGTTAGCCGATCGAGTTCATTAAGGTCTGCGTCAGACCATTTCAGGATCCCAAAGGTGTAGGTTAAGACAGGAACTGCCCAGGTGTTCGGAGCGTTGATCTGGTTCTTAGCAGAAAGCTTGGTATTCAGGACTTTGAGTACCCTCTTCTTGTACTTCTTGAAGAACATATTCTTAAGGTGCGTGTGGTCGATTCGTTGGTTCTGAGGCATTCCTAAATACTTATATGTATCTTCGGGGTGCAAGCTCATGATATCCTGGAATTGGTCTTCTTGTCTATCTACAACGCCCCTCTTTATGTTGATAAAAGCACATTTGTCAAGTCCAAACGACATGCTAATGTCCCCACTGAAGGTCCTTACGGTGTTTATTAGATATTGCAGTCCAGTCTGGTGCTCTGCGTAGAGTTTCGGGTCGTCCATATACAGCAGGTGGGATAACCTCCGTACGCTTCTGATGTTTAGTCTTTACCCTATGTTCGTGTGGTTGAGAATTGTGGATAGAGGGTTCAAAGCCAAGCAGAACCACACTGGCGACAAGGAGTCTCCTTGAAAAATACCTCTGGTTATCTTGACTCTACCGGCCATGTTGTTGTTGACAAGGATATTAGTGAAATTGACTGTCTCGACCCTTACTTCGTGGAATATGCTCATATTAGTGTTTTTAAATGAAACTCAAGGTCTCTAGTTAATTCCACAATATAATACAAGTTATTGAAAATTCTAATTGTCAATTTTTTAGAATTTTCAATAACTTGTATTATATTGTGGAATTAACTAGAGACCTTGAGTTTGATTTAAAAACACTAATAAGGATATTAGTCCTCCAGGTGCTCATGATGTGTTGAAGCACCGCTCTTACTTTTGGACAAATCTTGTAGATCTCCAGCACTTCATTATTATTATTATTATCCAGTATAACACAGCTCATTTGCTGGGCCTAATGTATATAAACCAGTTGTCCTCCCGACATCTGAGGTTTATAATACTTTCCGTATAATATGTGCTGTTCCGTTTAAAGCAGTTTGCTGTAAGACTGCTGCATTTGGTTCTCCTGGTATCATTGAAATGTACTTCAAATGGTTGGTCGTTATCGTCCCGAGAGCTCATATCACTACTGGAATTACTTCTACTTTTGTGTGCCACATTCTTGAAATTTCGATTGTTAAGTTTTGTATTTAAGCAGTTTTTCGTCTTCCTTTGAGACTGTATTATTGTCGCATGGTACAGCTACATCTATTACTTTGCATACAGAGTCGTTGTTGCTTCTTATCACTTATTATTATTATTATTATTATTATTATTATTATTATTATTATTATTATGGAACTGAGGCACAGGTTTGTCCTGGTGTGTTCCGCCTATACGGGTGGAGGCCAAGTATAGGAGGACTCTATTGATGTCTAACAATGTTGCATGTTTGTAGTATTACGGCTTTCTGTGTTTGGTTGTGTATGGTTGCGGGTAGATTGAGTTCTGATAGGTGTCCGATGAAGGATGTGTGAGTGAGGCCTGTTGATGAAATGGTGATTGGTATGACAGTGACCGTTTTTTGTTTCCATATTCTTTCAAGTTCTATGGCGAGCGGGATGTACTTTTGGATTTTTTCCGAATATTTAGCTGATACGTTGTGGTCTTTTGGTATTGAGATGTCTATTAGGTATGTGAGCTTCTCCTTATTGTCCGTGAACGTAATATCGGGTCTATTGCATAATAGGGGTTTGTCAGATTGGAGAGTTTTATCCCAATATAGTTTATAGTCTGCGTTTTCAAGTATGTCAGATGGTGTGTATGTGTAGTAGGGCGTATGTTTGTTTGATAATGAATGTTCAATAGCAATGCTTTGGTGTATAATTTTTGCGGCGGCGTTGTGTCTATCTAGGTACTTGGTGGGTGCTAGTGTGCTACAGCTATTAGTTATATGTTCAATTGTTTCCCGTGCATTGTGACATCGTCGGCATTTATCATCCGTTACTGTCGGGTCCTTAATGATGAATTTACTGTATGCGCGTGTGTTGATTATACCGTCTTGGATCGCTAACATGAATCCTTCTGTTTCGGGGAACAGGTTTCCATTGTGTAGCCATGTGTGGGAGTGTCTTTGGTCAACGCTTGTATTTTTAGAGTGGTTGTAGTAACGTCCATGTATTTCTTTCCCTGACCATAGGTTAATTTTTTCGTTGTGTATGGTTGGTTCGTCTTTTAAACTTAGGTTTGTATTGCATAGCTCCAATGGGGTATATTTTTTGTCGGCTTTTGTGATTGCCAAGTGAAGAGGACTTTGTGCAGCTTTATTGTAGAAGTAGTTCCTGAGGCTCGTGATTTGTGAATTATGAAGTGGGTGCATATCCAAAATACCTCTCCCTCCTTCAGATCGGGGCAGAGTGATTCTTTCAATGCAAGCGTTCCTGAGGTGCATGTTGTGCTTGGTGAGTTTCGTCCTGGTGTTTCTGTTAATGTTGTCTAGGTCTGTGTGTGTCCATTTTAAAACTCCAAATGAGTATGTCAGTAATGAAACTGCATACGTATTTATAGCTTTTGTGAGATTTTTTGAGTTGAGTTTGCTTTTAAGTAGTTGGGTGAGTCTTGAGGTGAATTTCGGGATGAGTCTTTGTTCGAGCTCAGTGTGGTTCAGTTTAATTGTCTGGTCGAATCCTAGATATTTGTATGAGTTGGCTTCATCCATGTGCTCTATTTTGCCAGTTGTTGTGACTGTTCCATTAGTGTTTGTCCATTTACCTCGTTCTATACTGTTGGTTTTGCACTTGTCAAGTCCAAATTCCATTTGTATGTCCGACGATATTGTTTCTGTGATTTTTATAAGGGAGTTCATTTGATTTTTTGTAGATGTGTATAGTTTTATATCGTCCATGTAAAACTGATGGTTGACTTTATAGTTATTATTCTGGTTGTATTTGAGTTGGAAACAGCAGCTCGTGTTAGAGAGTGCTTGTGAAATTGGGTTGAGGCATATACAGAACCAGAGGCCACTAAAGGAATCTCCTTGAAAGATGCCTCTATTGATTGGAATTGGGTCGGATGTTAGTTTAGTTGTTGCTGTTTGTTTGTGGATGTTAGTGCACCAGTTTTGCATGGCGTTTTTTAGGAAGTGAATGATAGTTGGACTGATTTTATAGATTTCCAAGACATGTAGGAGCCAGCTGTGCGAATGCCTTTTTATAGTCTATGTATGTGATAAAGAGGTTGCGTTTATTCTGTAAGGCCTGTTGGTGTATGACTGAGTCTATAATGAGCTGCTCTTTGCAGCCTTGGCTGTGTTTTCTGCATCCTTGCTGCTCTTCTGTTAATATTTGGTAAGTGTCGAGGTGTTCCTGAATGAGTTGCATTATGATGGATGTTATTATTTTGTATAAAGTAGGAAGGCAGGTAATTGGTCTATAATTGGCTGGGTTTAGGGTGTCGTTATTTTTCGGTTTGATGAACGTGATGCCTCTTGTCAGGAAGGTGGGGAGTTCTGAGGGGTTTCGGATAATGTATGTGATTAGTTCAGCGAGTTTGTTATGTAGCACGGTGAATGCTTTTAGCCAGTAATTTTGTATCCCATCAGGGCCAGGAGCTTTCCAGTTATGTGATTTTTTTATTGCAGATTGAACTTTTTCGGTCGATATTATGATATTATTGTTTTGTGTTTTTATGTGGCTGTGTCTTTCTTCCAGGTCAGTGATCCAGTTGGCATTGGGGTTGTGATTTACTGGATTGGACCAAATTGATTGCCAAAAGTTGGTAATTTGCTCTTTTGTTGGTAAGCTGTAGTCTTTCAATTCGGTGTTGTCCAGCTGGTCGTAAAATTATTATTATTATTATGATTATTATTATTATGATTATTATTATTATTATTATTATAACAAATTGCCACATTTCTGAATCTAGAAAACCAACAAGAGTATACTGGTATTTTTTTCCGCTGTACCGCTGCGACAACTTTTTTAAATGCAGGTATGGATATTACAACATTAAAAAGTCATGTTAGCCGGAGGTCTTCTCAAGTAGGAAGAGGATATATACAAACTCTTTAAAAAATAGAATAAATATAGAAAAAGTAAATTAGTTTCTTCAATTACTGGATCTAGTTCGTCAGTAATCGAACCCTCAACATCCAAAATTCTTTCAGCTGTACGACAAAATCAATCCGTTTCAAAAATATTACAGAAAGTGTTTCCATTACACCAATTTTTAACTTTAATAATTGCATCAACACAATAAATATTAACTAATACAAATATTCCAATGAATCAGTTGGTTTGTTCAGATTTAATTGAATTTTGATTCTTACTTCCTGGCCGTGGAAAAAATATAGTATGTTACTCGGTTAGAATAGAAAAAGCCTCGTTACAGAATTTACTGTTTTAATCATGATATCACTGATTCATTCGTTTCTTTACTTCATTTTGTGAGACTCGATAATATTTTTTTGGAGGACGAGTCGTTCTCTATTCAAATATTAACATTCGAGTATTCATATAATTCCATGTGATTGTAAAACTTTTTTCTGTCTTATGAGATCCTCCGATTGGGAAACTTTTTTTCTGTCATATGAAATTTGCTTCTCCTTTCGTACAGTTATTGACCAGACTAGAACAGTTTTTTGAAAAGACAAGTTTCCACATTCCATCATCTCCACATTTCAACCATAAGTAATCGATTTACTATTTTTTTAACCATTATTATCATCTCCACATTTATTTAAAAGATATTAAATACTCATGTTTTCCAAACTTTTCCCAGTTGTTTAATGAATGTTCTTATAACATCGTATGTGTTTCTGCAGTTCATCTTGATGCAAGTACATTAATAAATTTCTATAAAATATTTTTCTGCTTATAAACAAAATACCTGTCTAATCTGGTAATTAATTATTCTTTCAGATATCAATACCCGGTATCACATAATCTAAGATCAAAGTTGTCTTAAGCGAACATTAATGAGTTTTTCTAAAATATTCCGTGTCTAACTATGTTTACTTTCCTGACCACTTTCTGGAGCTATGTTGGTTTAAGCGACAGGCAGCATCTAAAAATAGTTTAATAAATTTGAAAATAATCCGATGAAGGCATTCAGGAAATATATCACTCATTTTATTTTCAACAACTACTATATTTTTTGATTAAAATACGCAGTTTTTGTTTATGAAAAAATGATTTGTACAAACTTCACGGTGTTGATGGAAAATTAAACTATTATTTTCTTATTTTTTTCGAAATAGTGAAAGTGTGGAAAAATTATTAAGATGCCATTTCAGGTTTGTTCGCCCTCCCCAGAGGGTAACACTCACTTAAATTGGTTTCTTCTAGTTCCACATCGAGTAATTCGTTCAATGACAAACAAATATTCCTTGGAGTAACTTCACCCCTTTATTTTATTCAGTCCAAAAATTACTATATTCTTTTTCTTTTGCTCTCTCTTCAAATATTCTACGTCTTCTTTGAGAATTGAGTTCTCTTTTTTTCAGCTCAGATACTGAATTTTTCAGCTCTTGAACTTTGAGTAAGAGTCTAGTCTCACTAGCTTCAATGTAATTTTTGATTTCGTTTCTGTAGTAGCGTTCGGTATTTTAATCGCAGACGCGACGGATTTTTGGTCACGTGATCATAGATTAATCTGAGCAAATTTCATTAACGAACGGCCCGAGCAAATAAACGACAGTGTAAAGCTTACAGAAGCCATAGATATATACCTTAGACTATGAAACCACCTCTTGCACCAAACCATGGAACAGGAAAACAATTGTTTTTTATTCTGTGCTCAAACCGAGTAGCGCGCAGTGGCATATCAATTAGGAATGAAAATATTACAAGTTAATTATGTTTTTAGTGTGAAACATTACTATTTTTTACAAAAATTTTCATTAACTGTTTTTACATATTATATGCAACTAAAAGGCCATTATAGTTATGAAAAAGTTTTACATTGCTTGAGAAGTACTAAATTCAAATAAAGTTGGTCAATTTATTAGGATTACTAGGTGTAAGAAATATGAATGCATTAGATAGGACTTTTATTTAATTTCAAATCTGTAGAAATATGAAGGGTAAAATATTAATACACGGGTGTTGAAATAATTACAATATTCTTCCAAAACTACTATTTAATAATTTTACAATTGTTGCTCTCGCTGTAACTCAATAGAATGCCTGCTTAAAAATATCCAATACCTTATTTCTTTCAGTTATCGAATTGATATGCGCTGAGTCATACTTGTTTTTATAAAAATACAACACATCTTCTACATTCTAAATATTTTCCACTAACTTATTTACTTAAGAAAATATAATATGGATTCATATTATTTGATACTAATTAACTAAAGGGGATTATTAATAATTCACCTTATGGATTATGTGAATGAATATAAGTAATGTCTTATATACAGTGTCTAACAATAATATGGTTTGGTATATCTAATCTACTTAAAGAGTAACAAATACATGACAATATACAAAAATAAAACGATATATTAATGGAAAAAATATATTGAAATCAATACAATTTTACTGTGATGTCAGTGTAAATACAATATTTGTTATTTCTTATCAACCGTTATTTGATAGTATGCTGAAAATTAACCTATACATATTAACTTATACTATAACTATAAAATAATACAAAATAAACACTCCAAACCTATTGTATTTAATTAACCAAATTCATTTATTTCGAGAGCAGTATGTTTCCACTGTCCTCGAAATAATTTCGTTAGTTGGCTTCGAACCCCATCTTCTTGTTGGGATTCAATTTGGAAAAAATATATTGAAATCAATACAATTTTACTGTGATGCCAGTATAAATACAACAGTTGTTATTTCTTATCAAATGTTATTTGATTGTATGCTGAAAATTAACCTATACATATTAACTTATACTATAACTATAAAATAATAAAAAAAAACACTCCAAAACTATTTTATTTAATTAACCAAATACATTTATTTCGAGAGCAGTATGTTTTCACTGTCCTCGAAATAATTTCGTTAGTTGGCTTCGAACCCCATCTTCTTGTTGGGATTCCATTTTATTTACCTATAAAATATATTCTGACATTTAAAAACTTTTCACATATTGTTTTCATCAAATAATATTTATGATTGATTGGGTATTTTTATTCAAAATATATCATATTCCACAGGTAGTGTGGGTCACTTCTTCCAATTAAATTGTGATATATAATTTCATCTGGTTTTTGTTTATTTCTACTGGAAGCAAATAACACTGGAACCTGTTCCTAAGGAATGCAGTTTCCTACACCGCCGGCTATAACTTCACCCCCTGCGAGGAGTCTTTTATATGCCCCTATGAATTGGCGACTAGTGGAGCTATTATAAAAATTATATTATATAAATTTAATGATGATGTCTTTCTAGCTTCTTAATTTACATTTTCTCTAAAGTTTCTTAATGGACATTGGCCCTTTTTCTACCAAGCTCCAGATATGTCGTTATATGTGTCATACATTTTGCAGAGATGGGCTTTCTCAGGCAAATTCTAAGTAAATTGGATACACCTACATGATAAACATTAGCATAAACCCAAATAATGTACCTCCAGCAATAATGTTATTATAATTTTCTTGTGATACAGGAAATTTATATACTTTGTCTTCCTCAATTTCGGTCTCTTTTGCCAAACACATGGAGAATGGACAAATAAAATCTAAAAATTAAATGTTTATACACAAAACATTATCTAAGAGACACAACATAACCTCACAACATGACAGGTAAACAAATTAATTTTTCTCGTCGGTTAAAATATTCCGAGTCAACAGATTTAAATCGGACTAGTCCGAGCGGAATTACCGAACGGTTCAGATTTATCTACCTACCTCTAGATGCAATAAACGAACGGTTCAGACTAGAAAGATTGATCAGACGCAAATAACGAGCAAAAAGATTTACATCGGACTGATCCGAGCGGAATTACCGAACGGTTCAGATTTATCTCCTTACCTCTAGATGTAATAAACGAACGATTCAGACAAAAAAGATTGATCAGATGCAAATAACGAACGCAGCTTATTTTTCAATATCTCATCATATATTTCCTTGTTTGATCTGTCTCCCTCTGGCATTTTTTAAAACCCGTCTTCAATATCTTTTATCGATTTAACCATACAGGTATATTGGATAGCCTATTTTAGCGAGTTTCTAATCAGTAACCAAAGAAATATGACGGCATAAATTAGTTTGGGGTTTTTATAAAGTACTGCAATTAATACATACAGTTTTTTATGCTCTGTTATCAGTTGCTCAGATACATTCTTCTATTCACATATTGATACACAATAACAATCAACTAATAAACACAATTAATTGTCGATATTCTAATACTTGGAGAACTCTGAAAATTTGATGTTCTCCGTTCGGAATCTCACTTACAATTGTTTCAATGAATTGCAAAAGACCTTTACTACTTGCTAAAATCTCACATTTTACAATTGTTGATAAACGTTTCAAGGTTGTCATTCTAAACGATATCCTGCATCCCACGTTATCCTTTGCCTCCCATGGAATAGATTAAATACAAAGGGTTAATGTATGCTATGGGGATATCTGCAGGTTAAAAGGGATATTGTATACATAGGCCGAGAGAAGTGAGAGATTAATTCTAATTTAAATTTTATTATGTGGTCTAACACTTAGGATAAATTTGGGGATTAAATCTAGATATGTGTGAAGATAGAGAAGTCGTTTTCAGCATATATCAATTTTATTCCGAAATTATTTGAGGAACTTTCACAATTCTGCAAAAATTATGAAATCAATGGTAAAATTAGTATAGCACTCATTAGAAAATGATGAGTAAGGAAACCAGAGAAGTGGATAAGAATCTTTTTGAATGGAAAATGGAGATCAATTATTCTTGGCTCTACTCTAAATAAGAAAAACTGTGCTGTGGAGGATACATTTTGAACGATTCACAGAATATTTGTGGGAATGTATGCTAAATAGGGTCCGTTTTGGTCTTTCTTGCGTTCTTGTTATTGCATTACTAAAATATGAAAACAGTTCTTGTCAGGACTAATTTGAAAATGGACTCAGATAATATTCCAAGTACTACAAGCACATTGTGAACGTGTATGGACAAATCTCAGATGATGAACCACAAACAAAGGTGAATGCCATTGTATTTAAAATTGTAAAAACGTTGGACAAGTTATCGAAAATAGCACTTTTGTGCGAAATTAACGTATACAAACTTTATTTTTTAGGAGTTGCTAGATCAACTGTGTTTCGAATTATTAAAGACTATAAAAACACTAGAATAATTGTCTATTCTAATCACCGTAGAGGTTGTCCAGGAATTGTTGAAACCTTCGACGATACAACAAAAAATATAATTCAACGCATTGTCCATTGTTTCTTTCTTAAAAATGAAATACCAACTTTGATTATTATTTTAACTATAAAAAGAAAATGATCAGATTTACCACAAATTTCTTGTTCATCATTACATAAAGTTATGAAGGAAATAAATTTTAAGTAAGCCAAAAACAATATCAATTTTAATATGAATTGAAAGCTCCTTTATTTACTTTATGGTATGTACTAAGAAATTTTTTTTTGACATTTGAAAAGAAATAGGAAGGGTATTTTAATAGAACACAATGATATTGTAAGATGGAGAAGAAATTACCTAAGGTCCATCAAACAGCGAGAACAGAGACCAATTTGTTACTTTGATGAAACCTGGCTAAATGAAGGCCATACAAATCCATCTATCCATAGCGAGAACAAAAATCTCACGTGACACCTTACACAAATAAACCCGCCTCACAAAACACGTTCGTAACAATATCTAATAGCATACTGATGCAATTTAGACAAAACATATTTTTCTTTGCGAGCCCCCTCCTTATCAGTACCAATACCGCCCTGGTGCCAATTTACAGCCCAACACAGACGGAAGACATTGATATTCATTCAACAGGCTGACGATTACCCAGCACATTCGCCTACCAGCGGATGCCCTAGAAGTGCTATTTAAATGCATATTGTCGATAGCGTCGAAAGACGTCGTCCGCCTCTCTCGTAATAAGCATATGACATCGAAAGCCGTCTTCCGCATTGAACGTGTTAAATGGCCTGTGAAAATTATTATCTGCTTGATTTGCCATTAAATCTGTGTCTGAACAGCCTGATTCTTGTACGGCTTCAACAACTTCCTTTGGTCGAATTGCACCTTCACTATAGTTTGCCTTTCTGGGGGTCTTGTAGTTTGCACCTCTTCGCATCTATCTTCCAGCTACAAAAAGAGCTATTCGTAACATTGATGGTTCCAGTAGTAAAACGCATTGCGAATTCAATTTTAAAAGAAACAAAATTTTAACTCTTCCCGCTCTATTCATTTTGGAATCCGTGTGTTTGGTTCGCAAACACTTTCACATTTTAACTGAGAGACTAATTCATAGTTATCCTACTAGAAGAAAAAATTTCGATATTTATTTAACAATACCCACCTCGGATCTTGTAAAAAATTCCATCACATTCAATGCCAAAAAACTATTCAATATTTAGAATTAAAAGTGGTAAATGCATTTAATAGGTTCTGGAGATTGACAACGGCATTTCTGCTTGAGAGAAATTATTGTTCAGTGGCAGAATTCTGCAGTCTACCCTCGACTTTTGAGTTACATTGGCGTAGTTCTGAATTTGGTATGATGTACGATACTTATATGGTATAATAATTATTAATTAAAGTTTTTATTTTATTAATTGAATAGATGAGGCTTTTACTTGATGGAGATCCATACTGAACGATGAAATATAACAATTTAGTTTGTTTATATCTTCATTTATTTGAACTAATGTTCAATTTAAACTTGTTGACGCGTTTCACTAACACAGTAGCTTTGTTAAAACGAATAAAGGTAAAATATAAAAATGTCTTAATATATACAGTGCTAAATCTATTTACTAAGTTTAACAATGGTATTGAAAGAAATTACCTGGAAATTCATTCACCACAAACATTCCTAAGCTATCTTCTAGGTAAAGAGGTTCAATAAAGGAGACTGATTGATATCTATTTGGTCGTTAAGGAGATCACCTGAATATTTATTTTTGTTAATCTCTAGGGCCTCTAATAAATTTAAACTAAAGGATTTACCGACTACATGGAGAATTTCAAAATTTGGGTCGAAAATGTGTTGGTTTTCTAATAAATGATTTGAATAGTTAGAATCTAATTTTTTGTTGTCATAGCTACGTTTGTGATCCGAAATTCTAGTTTTAAAATTTCTAAAAGTTCTACCGATATGAATTTTATCACAATTGTCATTACCACATTTTAATTTATAAACTCCTGATTTGTTTAATTTTGAAGTTTTAGATTTATTATTTTTAATGAATTTGGATAAACTGTGATCAGTTTTAAAGGAAATATTCATGTCTAAAGTTTCTAAAAATGATTTAATTTTTGAGGATGGTGTTCCAAAGTATGTTGAATTGTTTATTATTTTTATCTGAAAGGAATACTTGTTCTAAGGTTTTTTTTATCTTTTTATTCATGATATTGTCCATTAAATTTGGATCGTAATTATTATTAACTGCTATTTGTTTTATGATATTTAATTCTTTGGTATAATTATTAATATTTATTGGGACTGTTAAGAGTCTGTGTATCATACTATTGAAAGCTGCTAGTTTATGACTGAATGGGTGGACCGAATTATTATGAATTGTAATATCTGTATGTGATGGTTTATGAAATATAGAAAAATCATGTTTATTATTTATATTTGAAATTGTAAGGTCTAGAAAGTTTATAGACTTATTTTGTTCCAGTTTATGTAAGTAATGAAGCTCTCTAATTGTCAATTTGTACCGATGAAGCTAGCTAAAATGTCGTCCACATATCGGTGCCAGTACATAAATTTTTTACTGAGGATGTGTTAATGAATTATTTTTTTTATATTATCCATGAAAATTTCTGCTAGTAGGGGACTGAGAGGGTTGCCCATAATCAAACCATCTTTACTGCCATGAACCTCTCCATTGAAATGAAAATAATTTTGATTCAAACACACTTTTAATGAAGTAATGATATCAGAGTGAATTATAGGATTAACATTAATGTATGTGAGCAAGTTATCAACAAGAGTTATAGTTTCTTTAGGAGATATACTAGGGAATAGATTTGTTACATCGAACGATATGAATTTAGAATTATGGGGTAGTATTATATCTTGAATATTATTAATTAATTCCGTTGAGTTTTTAACTGAAAATCGAGGTATGAATGAACAATATTTAGAAATGACATCTATGAGAAATCAAAATCAAATAGTCTTATTTTCACAAAAGCAGATAAAGGAAATACGGTAATAGCATTACCTAAAGAAGATTATATATTGAAAACCAACAATTTTATTCAGGCAAGCAATTTTGAGACCCTTAGAAAATACCCAACTAATAAATTTCAGAGAGAAATAAAATTAGCAGTAGATAACGTTAAATCATTAATTGAAGATAAAGAAAAATGCAAATTATTTTTACCCAAACCTCAACACCCTGAACTTTATTCATTAATTAAACTCCATTAAGAGGGGTACCCAATCAGGCCAGTTGTTTCTTATTTCACAGCACCTTCATTCAAAATTTCAAAGATTCTCATAGATGTCATTTCTAAATATTGTTCATTCATACCTCGATTTTCAGTTAAAAACTCAACAGAATTAATTAATAATATTCAAGATATAATACTACCCCATAATTCTAAATTCATATCGTTCGATGTAACAAATCTATTTCCCTAGTATACCTCCTAAAGAAACTATAACTCTCATATCATAACTTTATTAAAAGTGTGTTTGAATCAAAATTATTTTCATTTCAATGGAGAGGTTTATAGCAGTAAAGATGGTTTGATTATGGGCAACCCTCTCATCCCCCTACTAGCAGAAATTTCCATGGATAATATAGAAAAAATGATTCAGGAACACCCCCTTAGTAAGAAATTTATGTACTGGCACCGATATGTGGACGACATTTCAGCTAGCTTCATCGGTACAAATAGACAATTAGAGAGCTTCATTACTTACATAAACTCGATTCACAATAATATCAAATTTACTGTAGAACTTGAACAAAATAAGTCTATAAACTTTCTAGACCTTACAATTTCAAATATAAATAATAAACATGATTTTTCTATATTTCATAAACCATCACATACAGATATTACAATTTATAATAGTTCGGTCCACCCATTCAGTCATAAACTAGCAGCTTTCAATAGTATGATACACAGACTCTTAACAGTCCCATTAAATATTAATAATTATACCAAAGAATTAAATATCATGAAACAAATAGCAGTTAATAATAATTACGATCCTAATTTAATTGACAATTTCATAAATAAAAAGATAAAAAAACAGACTTTAGAACAAGTATTCCCTTCAGATAAAAATAATAAACAATTTAAAAGCTTAACATACTTTGGAACACCATCCTTAAAAATTAAATCATTTTTAGAAACTTTAGACATGAATATTTCCTTTAAAACTGATCACAATTTATCCAAATTCATTAAAAATAATAAATCTAAATCTTCAAAATTAAACAAATCAGGAGTTTATAAATTAAAATGTGGTAATGACAATTGTGATAAAATTCATATCGGTAGAACTTTTAGAAATTTTAAAACTAGAATTTCGAAACACAAACGTAGCTATGACAACAAAAAATTAGATTCTAACTATTCAAATCATTTATTAGAAAACCAACACATTTTCGAACCAAATTTTGAAATTCTCCATGTAGTCGGTAAATCCTTTAGTTTAAATTTATTAGAGGCCCTAGAGATTAACAAAAATAAATATTCAGGTAATCTCCTTAACGACCAAATAGATATCAATCAGTCTCCTTTATTGAACCTCTTCACCTAGAAGATAGCTTAGGAATGTTTGTAGTGAATGAATTTCCAGGTAATTTCTTTCAATACCATTGTTAACTTTAGTAAATAGATTTAGCACTGAATATATTAAGACATTTTTATATTTTACCTTCATTCGTTTTGACAAAGCTAATGTGTTAGTGAAACGCGTCAACAAGTTTAAATTGAATATTAGTTCAAATAAATGAAGATTTAAACAAACTATATTGTTTTATTTCATCGTTTTTTATTTTATATTATGTTTTGTATTGTTGGTATAGTCAGTATTTTCACATTTTTATCTATTATAAGTTGTCCATAAAATAAAGCTGCGATCTCTCTGTCTCTCTCTCATAAAAAGCCGCAGCAATAGACATATATATTTACAACTCGCTTGGACACATTCTCATCTTATTGTAGTTATCATAGGAATGAAAAAGGCTTAGAAATACCTTGTATATCATGAAGCTAAATTTAATTTTATTTAGAAGCACTCATTTTGACTCACCCAAAAAATGTCATAAAATTTATCAACGGTTAGTGAAGATGGCCGTTTGTTATAAAGTTGGACATTATAATGGCCAAAGCTGAAGTATGGCATCTTAGAAATCCCATAAAAACCACCCAGACGCATTCATCTTTATTTTATAGTCGTTTTGAATTAATGTCCATAGAGAGATTGTCATGTCTTGCTATTGTCCCGACGTTATCGATAAAACTAAACATAAACAATAATTTATCACTAAAAGATGATAGAAAACATTTCCAAAAATCCCCCACTAACAAACATCTAAACGAAGTAAGAAGAATGAAATTGTTTTTAAAAAAACCTCAATTCGCCAAAATAAAACACCAAATTAGACAAGAGCACATGTCTTGGAAAGAGAAATAAACAAGAATATAACAAACATAATTCTTTCATATCAAATTGCACAAAATATCAGAAACAAAACATCTTGATGCTTCGATGTATTTTTTTGTTTGGAAAAGTATATTCTGGTGAGTTTGATACGTTTCCAGTCCCCGTTCCCTACAGTACAAAATGATTCACCTGATCCAATGTATTGATAAGAAGGACGTAATCATTAGTTTGATTTAAGGATTTAAGGGAAGCAGCATTGAACTATTTTAGCTTCGAGAACGAATCATAATGAAAAAATGGACTTATATCATTGCACCGTATTGAAGGGTATCACCTGGATATACATTATCGAGCAAACACGATATACGTACAAACTAGTTTATCCTAGGTCAAACCGGTTTACCTTACGTGTGCCAGCTCTAGAGTAAATTAGATTATCCTGTAAACAAGTTTGTCTTGTACTATCTTCTTACTTCTTACAGTGCCATATCCGTGATCGGACGTAGGCGACCTCTCACTTCTACCTGTGTTGTGCTCTCCAGTTAACACAGATAGAAGGGACCTACAGTTTAACGACGGATCCGAACGTCTATGTTGAGAGGCTGTACTAGGCAGAATACTGTCGGTGGTTTGCCATTGCCTTCCGACAGGTGGCTCTCCGAATTTTTAATTATGATGTTAACTAGGCCCGGGTTTGATCCCGGGGCCTCTCGGTTAGCAGACAGAGCACCATTCTACTAGCCTACGGAGACCACTCTCTTGTTGGGACTTCATGTCCTCTTGCTCATAGAAGAGAACGTATGCTTCCCCACTGACTAGAGATTTCGATGATATTAATGACACCCTTGAATCATTATATTCGTGCCACTGTCCAGTGTAAGGATGTCGGCAGTGTGCCGTGTAGTGACCACTGTAAGTGGTTCCGCTGTGATTTGATATAGCGTAGAGGTTGTACCTACAGGGTGCCACATTATCAGCCCCGTAATGGATCATATCAAGCCCTTCTATTAGAAAATCTATTGTAACATTAAGTTTTCGCCTAAATCTTTCTGTCGGCGAAAAGCGCTTCAGGTGAATAACCAGAATTTTCGGAAATTTATGAATGGAAAATGATTTAGTGCATAGTCTTCGTTCCTCATATTTCGAACATGTCGGTTTCTCATCACAGTCGAGCGATTCTTCTTTTGTAAACGAATCAAAACATTGTGAAAGACGTAATTGGCCTATTCTTTGGGGTATGGGAAGGGATGAATCCCAAAAGGGATCAAAGGTAACGGAACAGTGATCACAATATGTACACTTGAGTGTAGATTTTAATTGACCAACGAAGTTATCTACGATCTTGGAGTTGTCCATTCGCAGATGTCTTAACCAAGATTCTTGTGCTTTTCCATTGTCACCGAGATTTTCATCAATTTCTGTTAATATGGGTTTAGGTTTTTCATGTACCCTGTTGATATCTTCGTGAAGTCCTTCTAATAGGTAACAAAGGAACTCCTGCGCATCTTGTTGAGCATATCTCATGAACATTGGAGCGAATCGCAGAATCTGACTTTCTAATGATACGCTGTTAACCACCCTGTCCGAACCGTCTTCAGACCAAAGCTCTTTATTAACTTCAGCAAATCCTTTAATTAGTGCTCCCTTCTTGCTGGATATGCATGTGTTAATATCTCTCATGTATGTATCTTTACTTAAATATTCTAATAGCCACCTTGTGTTCGATAGGCATTGTATAACGCTATTCATGAAACATGTGTTATCGATATTTTTGAGGCCATTAAGACCCAGATATTTTTGGGAAACACTCTCCAAGAACCTGATCGTGGAGTAATTGTTAACAGCTCTTTCGCAACCACTATCATCATCCGAATAATCTCGTATTCTATTACTGTCTCTCTCAATTGATCGACGTGATGAGGAATTTGAGTTGATGTTATTGGCTATTGAATTGGATGGAGAAATTGCGGTTTTGGTAAGTTTCGGAGATGTCGATAGATCGTTGGTCTTTGCTAATACATTCCTTGATATCCAAATCATTTTTGGACGTGTTCTTTTGTTCTGCTTGAGTGTCATCCCCTCTCTGAAAATCTGTCGAAATTGAAATGTACGAAGAGAAGTTGTTAACTCTCGAATTATTTTCAGAGGGGGAATGGCTGCTTCTTGCTTCTTCAGTTACCACGTCACTATCTTCCATTGACCGTACTGAAAAAGAAGAAGGTGAATCAATCATTTGCAAGTTAACCTTGGTAGGAGACTGATGACTAGCACTCGGCTTGTTTCGAAAAGATCTTGGTTCCGTACTGAAATGAGGGCAATGCATGATCTCATGCAAATTATGTGATGGAGGAATAGTTCCAAGAACCGAAGCAGCATTACCACGTTGAATAGCAATACTAATTCTCTCTATCAAAAAAGAAGTAGAACGGTTATCTTTCGTTGCTTGGCCTAATCTCCTTCCGAGTTCATGAACAAATAATAGAGATTCCGGGCCATAAACACCAAAACTTTCAACTGCTACTGGATGGAACAAATAGTTGTGACCAAGATTTTTGTATTTTTTTTTGTTTCAATTTTTCGCCAGACACAGCTGCACTTCCAGCAGACTTAGATGAGAAGCCGCTACAGTGTCAACGCAAGTGAAGTCCCATACTACAGGTTTACCGTATTTCCAGGGTATGAGAGACATACCATCGGGTCGTTTACCATCATCTCGACTGGTACCTAAAGGTTCCAAAATTGCAGGAACATCCGCTGACACCAAAGCCCGTTTCAACATTTCATTCACCTGGTAATGTCGAGATGTGCGCCCTGCACTTCTCTTGCAACTCAAACCATGCACACCTTTCTCGTCAACTAGACTACCACAAACACAAGTATGATGCACACATATTGATGAACCCATCCTAAACAATATAATCAAGCAACTTCTAAAAATTAATATGGTTTTCCCGAATTTTGAGTTTTTTTGGGCAATATGTGACGGAAAATTTAAAAACAAATTTTCCAAAAACTATATGGATGGTGTAAGCCTGCACAATAAATATACAGCTATCACAGCTTCAAGGTTGATGGAGTGTTAATGTATAGAATACTAATCAACTCGCGTCCCAGTTAACGTTCCATTGGACTGTTGTTTAGTACAGAATGGTTTGTTTGAACTATTGGTGAATGACGGCTTTAGCACTACCAGAGCTCGGGATGAGATTTCTATGGCGGCAACACCTAACTGCAATTCAAATTCAAATCCATACGAAAAAAAAATCAAAGGAATAAATTATACGATTCATGGAAAGACGTAACCATTGATTTAAAGAAACTAATAAAATTTTACTTTTCTAACCTCACTATCGGCGAAATGTTGTATTAGGTTATCAAGATCGATGTAATTTCATCTTCGATTTACAAACTTGCCAAGTTTATTAATCTGGATTGAGATCGGAAATAGGTTTTCATCAGCTTAACCCGAGAACGCTCGCGCCTGAAAAGTTACGTTGATTGAGCTATTGATATACTTTTTATAGAAACTTTATTGGCTATAAACATAAAGTAGGTATGTTTTTGAGCAAAAATGAAAATGACAAACTCTTAATGCAATAAAAAAAACAAAGTAATATTCTTAACAAAAAAAAGGTGCTAATTTTCTTCGTTTCCTACGCACCTTACACAAATATCTACCCTGTGTTCCTTGCAAACGTATCTTGAACAAGTTTGACAGGTTGTGGTGGTTTTCCTATTTTTCTTTGAGCTACAATATTCACATCTTCCTACAGCACTATCAGCTCTTGTGGTTGGCTGCACAGGAATTCTAAGTACGTTGTGAATACTGGTTCGAATATTCAAAGGTATATCCATTGTCAACCGTCTGTGTATATGCTCAGAACATAACTCTGTGGCAAGGCTCCTCAAAAATTCACGTCTCTTCTTGATTTTCTTTGCTTTGGTGTTGAACTCATAAATGACCTGGCTGTTGATTCCGCCAATATTCATTTCACAGAAGAAAATTGTTAGTGGCCACCTAGCAGTTTTTCGCGAAACTGAATAACTGCCTTTCATATCATCGACTTTATCTACACCACCCTTGGTTTTATTATAATACAATATAACTTTTGGTTTTTTGTTCACAGATTCCTCAACCTCGCCCTGATGATACATCGTCGATATCAAAGCAACCGTCTTACCTTTTTTAGGTACATAGGAAAGCAGAGTTATGTTCTTTGTAAATCCAAAAATTGTGCTTTTCACTTCCCTTTGTTTAGAATTGACGAATTCTTTTGGAAGCTCCCTTTTATTTCTTCTGATAGTCCCGACAATTGTTAATTTTCCCTTTAGTAAGTCTTGAGCCAGGTCAATAGAAGAAAACCAATTGTCCATGGTTATATTGCGCCCTGATCCCAGAATAGGGCCAACAAGCCGCTTGACAACGTTGGCAGGACTATTATTTAGCAAAAAAGGACCCTCTGCCTGTTTCCCAGCATAAATGTCCATATTATAAGTATAATAGGAACATGAGTCCGCTAGAGAAAAAAATTTAATGCCATATCGGGCATAAATCCGAAAGATTTAGGTGTGAAGCACGTGAAACGCCGGTCAAATACAACAATCCCATAAATGCTCTTACTTCAATAGCGTCTGTATCTCTGGCATCTCTTTCCCGTGTATAGTTAGCACGAACGGACTGAATTTTTATATTTGTACATACCACTATTTATTCTATAACTTCATCAGGGAAAAATAACTTCCAAGAGGTTAGTGGTGTTACAGCAAATTTCGATTTGTTTGTGGGACCTTCCCGAAATCTTACAATATTCGCTGGTTTTACTTTTGCGACACGGCTTATCGGAGGATATTTACACCACAACATCCCAGATATTCCCACATAATTCTCAAGGCGTTCAGACAAAGGCACATCGTCGTATGACTCATCATCATCACTATCATTCTGATCAGGATCTGACTGCTCCGAGTTCGTATCATGGTCGCTTTCTTCTAGAATATCTTCTTCAGGGTCCGAATCACCTCCAACTATCTCTTCGTCTGTTTCTATTTCCTCATACAATCTTTGTAAATGTTCGATTTCTTTTTCATGATCCATTCTACAAAATAAATAGATTTCTATAATATGTTATCTGCTATTATCTATTTGATTTTGCCACATTTATTTGATTATAACCCCCAATTTCACTGTAAACAATTAATAATTTGGTACAAACCTTAAAATGCTCGCGCGTCGGTTAAAACGACCAATTATCAGTTTTCAGCTTCTAGCAACACTCTCTAACAAAAACCAAAAGTATACTGGCCCGCCGGTTCGACTAAGGAAGACTCCAAAGCGCGTCGTAAAATGGCGGCCCAAATAAAGGTGGGAGGGGGAAAAACACATCCTTGGCGGCAAATCGACCAGGATGCGAGCGTTCTCGGGTTAAGCTAATGGACATAAGAAGACAACACAAAACCAAAAATAGAGAGAAGTATAATGAAATTCATAGGGAAATGATGAAAAAAATTGAAGCAGGAAAAGAACGATGGCTAAAGGAATCTTGTCTAGGAATTGAAAAACTGGAACAACAGCATGACAGTTTCCACTTACACAAAAATCTAAAAGAATTAACGGGAACACGTGAAACTTACATGACAAAATCATCCGAAACTCTAGTGGAAGAATATTAAGTGAGCTAGAGGAGCGCTGTACCGAATGGGAAAATTATATAAAAGAATTATTCAGAGACGACCAAAAAGAATACCAACAAACAACATCAAACAGAGACAAAGGCCCACCGATTCTAGTCCGAAGTACAGAAAGCAATAGATCAAGCAAAGCGAAGAAAGACCCCTAAACTGGACGGGGTACCTGCAGAACTGCTAAAATTATTAGGCGACGAGAGCGTTGGGATCATCGCATCCTTATTTAACAAGATATATAGCACTGGTGAAATACCAGACGACTGGTTACAATCCTTATTTGTAAATGTGGTGACTATCGACTCATCAATTTGATTAGTCACACACTTAAAATATTTTTGAAAATATTGCACCATCGAATATATCGGCTTTGTGAGGACAGAATCAGTGATGAGCAGTTTGGTTTTCGAGGTGGTATGGGAGCCCGTGAGGCGTTGTTCTGCATGCGAACACTTTTGCAAGAGAGTGTTGAATTTCGTTAAAATATTTACGTATGTTTTATCGATTTCGAGAAAGCCTTTGACAACTACCGCGTACACCACTGTTTCAATGCTTAGATAGAATTGGTCTTGACTCATATGGTGTAAGACTGCTCAAAAACCTTTACTATAACCAGACTGCTAGAGTACAAGTGGAACAAGAGATTTCAGAAAAAGTTCCTATTAAACGTGACGTTAGACAGGGATGTGTCATGTCACCAATGCTTTTTAATGTCTACTCGGAAGCTGTATTTGAAGAAGCACTGAAATATCGTCATGAAGGTGTTAAAATTGGTGGAGAAGTCATTAATAACATTAGGTACGCTGATGATACTGCTATAATGGCAGAAAGCCTCGAGGACCTCCAAACACTACTAAATGCAGTAAACAATGCATACAAGGAAAAGAGTTTAAGTGTCAACACAAAGAAAACGAAGTGGATGGTTGTCGGTAAAATTAATATAGAATATCCAAAATAAAATTAGGTGATAAAATTCTGGACAGAGTACAACACTTCAGGTATTTGGGTAGCTGGATGGACTGTAGAGTTGAAAGCGATGAAGAAATCTCAACCAGAATAGAACTGGCAAGTGAAATATTCACCATTTGGTGTTCTGTACTAGGTAGTAGAAGTCTTTCGATGAACATCCATCTAAGAGTATTAAAGTGCTACGTTTGGTTTGTTTTGCTTTATGGATGTGAAACCTGGACACTGAAAGTCAAGTACCTAAATAAATTGGAAGCGTTTGAGTTATGGTGCTAAAAATTCCGTGGATAGCAGATGTAACTAATGAACTTGTGATAGAATCCCTACATAAAGAGCGAGAATTAACAAACACCATCAAAATAAGAAAAGTCGAATACTTTGGACTTATAATGAGGGGGCATAAATATCACATGCTCCGATTAATTATCCAGGCTAAAATAGAAGGAAAGCGATAGATTAGCAGAAAATAGCTTTCTTGGCTTCGTAATATTAGACTTTGGACAGGTCGAACAGTCGAAGAATTAACAAGGATAAATGAATTTGTAAAGACGTGTGTAATATTTTTTATTAAATTCAGTGAAGCGCTGTCGACATTACGTCATCATCAGGGCTCTAAAATAAATTACATACACTACAAACTACTGACCTATCAATCTAACATAACAGTAAATGTAACTTAGTTCGTCAATCGGTCCAGAGACGTATTAAAATTGTAAACAAACAACAAATTACAAACATTTACACATATATCAAATTAAAAACGACACTACACAAACCATGTCGACCAACTAATGAAATTTTTAATCAAGTTGTTGAAATAAATAAAAGAAAAAGTAAACTTTTTGTTGGCTCAAAACCCGATCCTAAAACGAGGATTATTATTATGATGAAAAATGGTAGTGTCTAAAGTTACACAGTCATAAATATATTAGAAATTACTGAGTGAAAGTTAATAAAATTAAATCAAAATAAGACAAAATAAAATTAAATAAGAATTAAATTGACTGATACAATTTAAAATTCAGCTCATTACAAAAACACGGATACAAATTATGCGAAACAAATCGCACGGACCAATCCAGAAGGCACGCTCCGAACAACTTAAAAATAGGTGTGAAAGTTAAATTATTATTAATCTGAGTGTTGATACAATGATCGTTCTTTCTGCACTCTCTGTATATCTCTAGATCTTCCAGGAGGTTAAGTTTGTGGAAATTTCGTGAAAAACATTTGTGCAAAATTCTGCTATCATCACCGGGTGAGAAACTATGATTATTAAATGTGAGGTGATGACCAAAGCCAGATTGTTCTGTCCCATTTAAATGTTCGTTGATACGTATATTAAGAGGTCTCATGGTTCTACCAATGTTCTCAATAATATTTGAAGGATAGCCGTTGTTAACTGCGATCTGCTTCAAGATGTTAAATTCTGTATCAAAATTGTGGGGCGCCATATGGATTCTGATCAATCTATGTACATAGGAGTATATGGCGGTCATTTTGTGTTGAAAAGGATGATTAGAGTTTGATGGAATGATATGGTCAGTCTGAGTTGGTTTCCTGTTTAATCTAGTAAGTGTCAAATCTAAAAAGTCAATCCGATTATCTAATTCTAATTCGACTGTAAAATTTATGCACGGATGCAAACCATTAATGAAATCTAAAACCTTGAAGCAATCATCAGATGTAGGGGAGACCGGGGATGGTTTGGACACTTTTTGGGTTTTATTTTTTATTTATTTGTCTAAAAATGTTACCTTTATGGTTTTTAGGCTAATGTGTAGACTTGTCCTTTAGGTTTATATACTCATAATATAAACTTTCCAAGATTGATATATTTTCAGAAAAAGGCCAGAAATTAGAGGCACTACATCTGTCCAAACTATCCCCGTGTTTGGGGATACTTTGGACGGCACCTGGGGATGGTATGGACAGAACACAAACAGTGATAGGTACAGCAACAGAAACATTTTTAATTCATATTTTGTCTAAATATAAAAGTAGAAAAGTAGGTATATCAAAATAAGTCACTGCAGGCAGAATCCCGATAGGTCAGTGTTGAAATAAAGCATGCCTTTGAATCTGGGACGCTTGTCTTCTATCGCTTTCGGAAGGATCAAAATCACTTGTGAAAAATCCACAAATGAAGTTTCTTCGGCTGTAGGTTGAAAGCGATTAGACGGAAGCAGTCGCCTGTAGAACTTCACTTCAAGTCCGTCTCGCAACTTACTTTTTACTTTTGCCACATAATTCATCGCAAACTTGCCTTTCTTCGATGGAACTTTTACAATTAGAAAGTCATCTTCAACGGCATCGTTGCCACTTCTAAGGCACTCGTCACTTTCTGCCTCCTCTTCCCATTCAGAAGAAGAATCTTTCATGATGACTTCTCCCATGTCTTCATCTGAAGAATCTTCTTCGAAAACAGTCTTCTTTTTTTCAAATACCTTCTTCTTCACTACCTTGGCTTTCTTTGCCATTTTCACTCTCTCTTTTAGTTCGAGTTCTTCTTTTTCTGGTGTGTCTGTTGCGATCATACTTCTCCCACGTTTTCTGCCACCCTTACCCAATTTCCTTGGCTTAGCTTTTCGGTACGGATTCAATTGTTCTGGAGAAACGAACTCCGATTGTGCCGATGTAGAAGCAACTGGTGTGGGAAACTGATGACTCGATGTGGGAACTGGTGTATGAGCCTCTGTAGAACAGTTGATTGTAATAGAAGGATCCACAGCAGCAGTGTCTCTGCCTGCTCCTTTAGATGTTGACACGATAGGTTCCGAAGAAGTACTGGGAACAAGAGGGTCCGGAAATGGACGATCCGAGACCGCAGAGCAGAGAAAATCGTGGTCTTGGAAAATGTTTCTATCAAATGGCGAGATACCACATTTCAGGAAACCTGATTTCACATTTTCAGGAGTTGCAGCACGATCCCAAGCTTTGGAACATAGCTCAGGAAGTGCGTAGATTGATAGAGTTTCATTGGGATGGGCCAACATCCATGAGTGGACTGCTTCACTGTAGTATTTCTTAAACGGGCCAAACACGCAACGGTCCAGGGGTTGTAAGTGGTTGGAAGTGTGCGGCGGAAGTGTCAAAATTGTAATTCCATTATCTCGGCAGAAATTAACACCTTCCAAGCTTATATGAGACTCGTGATTATCCATCAATATCAACACAGGATGTTCTTTATCACACCTCACATTGTCTTTAAAAAATTTCAATACTAACACGAAGTTATCGGTGGTCATCCAACCAGATTTGTGGACCAATCCTAAAGCTCCAGGTGCTGCTCCAGCCATCATTCGCTGTTTGTCGAAGCGGACACGTGGGAATATGAACACGGGAGGTAAAGAATTGCCATTGGCACAAATTATACCCACTTGAGTCATCAGTTCTCCTCGCTCTCTCGAAGTCACTTGGCCAACTTGCTTTTCACCCTTTTGTCCAATTACTTTGGCCACTGGAGGCACTGTGGTGACTCCCGTTTCATCAAGATTAAATATATCTGAAGGTCGGAACTTCTTCCTTTGCATAACATTGTCCACTTTGTCAAAAAAGTCGCCGACCGTGGTTTTATTGAATGCAGTCATTCTGGCAAGTGAGGTTGCCTCAGGTTTTCTAATGGATAACGTAGGATTTCTCTTCATAAACCCAGTAAACCAGTCACTACCAGCTTGCCCTTTTCTTTTCCAGGATTCAGGAAATTTTAGATTGTTTACGTCAGCGAATTGTAAAGCTATTTGTCTGCATTTTTTCGGTGTCACTCCGTAAAATATTTTGGAGCATTGTAGTAAATACCCCGCCAATGCTTTCTCCATTTGGTCTGAGAACACCTGTCTTCTATGGAAATTTGGTTTGAACGCCAGGGTGTCTATGCCCATTTCTCTGGCCTTCTTTACATAAAGTGCAAGACGAGACTTCGTCACGTTTCGAATAGCTGCCACATGGCGCAAACTTCCACGATTGTTTAAAACATCTTCAACCGCCTGCTGTAGATCACCTTCAGGAAAGGTTCGTTGAGTTTTTCTTTTGAATTCCCGTGGCATCTGGAAAAGATAAAACAGTTCACATCAACAGATACATCGGGGATACATTGGACAACGTGTCCAGTTGTCCAATGTATCCCCAACAGGTGTAATCACACATTTCTGGCTGTGAAATCTGAACCAAAAATTGCATCTTCACGAAACATACTTGAATATATTCCTACTAGTCTCCATTGCATGCAAATTGAACGCCAAACAGAAAACATTAAACTAAGTTACAGAAAAACCTTACGTTCTTACCTTAAAAAGTTATATCATAGGTGTCTAAAAGTAAACAAGCACTGTAAAAGTCACAATTTTATAACGACGGTTATTTGTTTCTGTCAACTGGTCTCTCGCAGTGTTACCAATATGTACAATCGATCGCGGCAGTAGAATTCACTTTAGGGCGGGAAATTTGAACCTGTCCACTGTATCCCCGTGTCCAAACCATCCCCGGTCTCCCCTACCATCTACAAAGGCCAAAACATCATCTACATATCTATACCAGCTGATTATTTTATGGTTACTATTTAAAATTATTGTTTCCAAGGAATCAAGAAAAAGGTCCACTAACAGAGGAGACAGGAGGTTACCCATAGCTAAACCTTTGGGATGTCTATAAATTTTATTATTGAAAATAAAAAAATCCTGCTTAAGACAAATCTCCAATAGTTTCAAGGCTATATCAATAATACTCCCCAATAATTTTTTCATGGTTTCCTTTGATGTCTGCAATATTTTTACAAATGTTCCCAGAGATGAAACAATCCCTATAATTAAAAAAATACTCACTCTCAGGAGTGTGCATGTGAGTATTATTGATATAGCCTTGAAACAATTGGAGATTTGTCTTAAGCAGGATTTTTTTATTTTCAATGATAAAATTTATAGACAACCCAAAGGTTTGGCAATGGCTAACCCCTTGTCTCTTCTGTTAGCGGACCTTTTTCTTGATTCCTTGGAAACAATAATTTTAAATAGTAACCATAAAATAATCAGCTGGTATAGATATGTAGATGATGTTTTGGCCTTTGTAGATGGTACATCTGATGATTGTTTCAAGATTTTAGATTCCATTAATGGTTTGCATCCATGCATAAATTTTACAGTCGAATTAGAATTAGATAATCGGATTGACTTTTTAGATTTGACACTTACTAGATTAAACAATAAAATAGACTTCAATATTTACAGGAAACCAACTCAGACTGACCATACCATTCCATCAAACTCTAATCATCCTTTTCAACGCAAAATGGCCGCCATATACTCCTATGTACATAGGTTGATCAGAATCCCTATGGCGCCTCACAATTTTGATACAGAATTTAACATCTTGAAGCAGATCGCAGTTAACAACGGCTATCCTTCAAATATTATTGAGAACACTATAAGGAAAATAAAACAAAAAGACATCAGACAACTGGCTTATCAAACCGTCGAGGTTAGTGATTTTCTATTTTGCTCAGTCTCATTCATAGGGAAGATTTCATATGAAATTTTTTAGAACCTGTTTCTTTTTCATCTCAAAATACCATAAAATCACTTCTTTCTAAGACCAAAGATAAGTTACCCAAACTCAAACAGAGCGGTATATACAAACTTCAGTGTGATGATTGTGAGGCTGCGTACATGGGTAGAACCATAAGACCTCTTAATATACGTATTAACGAACATTTAAATAGGACAGAACAATCTGGCTTTGGTCATCACCTCACATTTAATAATCATAGTTTCTCACCCGGTGATGATAGCAGAATTTTGCACAAATGTTTTTCGCGAAATTTCCACAAAACTTTACCTT
The DNA here is from genome assembly GCA_963921935.1 of Galeruca laticollis. Lineage (NCBI taxonomy): Eukaryota > Metazoa > Arthropoda > Insecta > Coleoptera > Chrysomelidae > Galeruca > Galeruca laticollis. Next base: position 97,460,777 of record OY998181.1, on the reverse strand, counting down.
CTGGAAGATCTAGAGATATACAGAGAGTGCAGAAAGAACGATTGTTGTATCAACACTCAGATTAATATTAATTCAACTTTCACACCTTTTTTCAAGTTGTTCGGAGCGTGCCTTCTGGATTGGCCCGTGCGATTTGTTTCGTATAATTTGTATCCGTGTTTTTGTAATGAGCTCAATTTTATATTGTATCAGTCATTGTAATTTCAATTTAATTTTATTTTGTCTTATTTTAATTTAATTTTATTAACTTTCACTCAGTCATTTCCAATATATTTGTGAACTGTGTAACTTTAGACACTACCATTTTTCATCATAATAATAATCCTCGTCTAAGGATCGGGTTTTGAGTCAACAAAAATGTTACTTTTTCTTTTATTTATTTCAACAACTTGATTAAAAATTCCATTAGTTGGCCGACATGGTTTGTGTAGTGTCGTTTTTAATTTGATATATGTGTAAATGTTTGTAATTTGTTGTTTGTCTACAATTTTAATAAGTCTCTGGACCTATTGACGAAGTAAGTTACTTTTACTGTTATGTTAGATTGATAGGACAGTATAGTAAAAACCAAATAAAGTTGCGTTTACATCACCAAGGGCGTATTTCTATCGCACGTATGGCTACATTTCTATCGAAAAATGCATAAACTTAAATTTGTTACTTAATCGGTTCTAAAGATAACCCAATCAATAAAAATACTTTTTTACCAAAACAATGTATAAGCATTATAGCTTTATTGGGTTTAGACGTCCCTCAATGTAAACATTTGTGTTAAAATTTTCATAAAGAAGCCTCCAATTATTGACGGTAAAATAGTCACTGCCACAAATAATGTCATGTTGCCGCGTTGTTTGTGACTTTTCTACTCGTGTATTGTCATCGATTTTTGAGGTTATAGTTACGTGCTTTATAAAATTTTCTTGTGAGAAATAATAATATAATATATGTTTATTCACTAGAAATTACAAAGTATAGCAAATGTAGATCAAAAATCGTAAATAAACACAATGCCCCACAGAAGCTGTAAAAAACAGCTTGTAAGTGGTATCTAAATTAAGTACAGCGACAAAATTAGTTACACATACAACAATAGTAAACTTAGCAACAATAATGATAGTAGTAATATCACAAATAATGCATAGCACAATCAGAATATCACAGCAAAATATGAATTTGAAAAAATATAATATGAAAAATTAAAGGAATAAAGAAAATGAACCTGTACTACTACAGAAAAAAACTGTTTTTGTTTTCAAAACAACAAAGCATTTTCTTCTGTGATTGTTAAAATGCCCAAACAGCTGAATAGCCGATGCAAAGAACTTGTGGCTTCATTAGTAAATTATTTTGAACAAGAAAGGAATAATAATGGTCCTTTGTTGCCCTTAAATGCTGTACAAGAGGTAGGTAATACGTGAATAAAATATCCTTACTTTACGAAAATTTCTATTATTTTAGCGTGTATCTGCTGCTTTAAAAACCAGTCTAAAAACAGTAAGCAAAATTTGTCAAACAAAGAAAAAAGGTGAAGAGTTTGAGTCACCAACGAAAAAACATTGCGCTCATAAACGAGTAACAAATACAGAAACTTTAAATACAAGCTCTATTCGTGATACCATTTACAACATGTACCAGAGATGTAAGTATAATTACGACAATTGTATATTTAACATATTTTTATTTCTGTATGCTTTTAGAACAGCACATAACGATTCAATCATTGTGGTCACAACTAATAAAAAAAGAATTATATTTTGGTAGTACCACTTCTTTAAATATATTGCTCAAAGAACTTGGGTTTAAGTGGATGAAGGATAACCCACGACGAGGACTTATGGAATTACCTAATGTTGTTTTGAAAAGAATAGAATTCTTAAGATATTATAAAGAAGCAAAGGACGAAGGTATATATCAATTTGTGTCCATCGATGAAACCTGGATATTTCAAAGTGGCATCATAGGTCATTCATGGTAAAATTAAAATATCAAGAGTGTTAAAACCACTAAAACGGATCGCAAAAGGTTTGTTCTATTGCAAAACATAAGTGGTTACTTAAACATTATTTAAATAATAATATTACAAATATATTCTACTCCATGCTGGAAATGAAAACGGATTTATTGAAGGTGCTGAAGCAATATTTTGTTCAAAAACCCAACTTAATGATTATCATGGGGAAATGAACCAGTCAAATTTCTTGAAATGGTTTGAATATCAGTTGCTGCAAAATTTAGACAATTCTTCTCTAATTATACTTGATAGTGCAACTCCAAATACAGGATGGTCAAAATGTGCTATTCAGGAATGGTTGACAGAAAAAAACATTCCCTATTCTCACATGATGTTCAAAACAGAACTGTTTCTCAGTGAATATACAGATATGTTCTTACAACAGTGCGAATAACTGCCTGAACATGTGGCACGAGGCACTGCACATGACAACTCCTGATATGTGGAAAAATTCTAAACATATTGAAAGAGAGATATTTAAATGGTGTGAGAGGGAAAGAATATTTGATCGTCCAGAAATTAGTCCGAGTTATTTTAATAGTGGAAAGAGTGACACTGATGTTGAATCAGATGAAGAAAATGAACAAGAATTTGAATCTGCCTAGTTTCATTTCACAATATGTTGATTTGTTTAATGTTAGTTTTTGTCTTTGATAATACGTTCATCATTGAACATATTTTATTTTATTGCTTGTGTTTTTATTATATTTATTTATTAAAAGATTTGGTAAGTCAGTAATAACCTTACCATTTTTATTCTAGAATTCCTTACTTTGTGGAATCTATTCATAAATTTAATTAACAAAAAACGTAAATGAAAAAACTCCACACTATATTAAACGAAAACTATCAAACTATCGATAATTTTGTAATTTCATTTATAATATTGTGCAATTTTCTACATTTACGTTTTTTGTTGACTTCAGTTATTTTCTGTTAATTTCCATATTTCGTGAACACTCTGACAACGCTACAAACGTTCACAATGATGACGTAAACGCAACTTTATTTGGTTTTTACTATAGTTTGTAGTGTATGTAATTTATTCTAGAGCCCTGATGATGACGTAATGTCGAAAGCGCTTGGCTGAATTTAATAAAAAATATTACACACGTCTTTACAAATTCATTTATCCTTGTTAAAACAAGAGTGTGTACACACTATATTTTGATTTTTAGTCGAAGAATTGTTTCATGTAGCCGATCGAGAAGCTTTCCAACAAACTGTCAACTCGATGATAACCATATACCAAATCATTCATCAATACATTCCAGTGAAAAATTTTTTTTTCATCACTTTAAAAAAAAAAAGTTATCAAAATGAAATTTTAGGTGTATACGTAAAAAATTACTTAGAATTTGATTCCAAATTTAAAAATTGGTTTTTACGACTATTTTACAAAGTCACCCCCCCCCCCGCCCGCCGTAAGGGTTGGGTTGGGGATGACTGATTTAGGTTAAAATGAAAGATAATCATTCATCAATACATTCCCGTGGAGATAATTAGCTTACTTTTATTTAATGAAAATTTTCTGTTCTCACAAATTTTTCCTCTTTATTATTACATAAACGTTACATTGTTAGAGTATGGGTAAAATAAAAGTTTATAGCATCTAAAAAAAGTGTATCTTCACTCAAAAATATGCCCTTCACTTTTTTCTTCCGAATCGGGTGTAAAAAAAATGAAATAAGGAGTAAATATTTACGCAAGGGGATAAATTGTAAGATCCTAACAAAGGAACGATCTGCAAGTTCCATTATGAAAAGTAAACAGCGATAAAAGGTTTTCCAAATTTATTTGGAGGAAGATTTAACTCGAAGGTTTTTATTAAAACGAAGTGACTTCAGTATTTCACATATTTTCAGATACATGACCGCCGAACGATTCATTTGATTATTTTTCTTTAATTTTATATATAGAATACGGGGGTAAAATATAGAAACATAAAGGTATATTTGTCACCCTGTAAGATGCAGTTACAAAATTTTGATTATGTATATTAGACGGACCACTGATTTTAAATTTTACACTTTTGAAGTAGCCAAATATACAGTTTTTGAAATATACTATCTATATATGTATTTTTAAATGGAGCTACTCCTATGTCTAACAATTTTCTGTTACAGTATTTTTATGGCCGATGCCGTTATTGATCAATTTGGAAAAACATTTTTGGTTTCTTATTATTATTGCAGTAGAAGCAAAAATGAATATTAGTTCAGTACATCTAATTTCATTTACAGGGATACACCCGGAATAAAATCACTTAAAGATAAAAATGCTAGGATCTATTTAACTTACTAAAAGTCCCTGCCCCTGCAGAGTGGAAGTTCTCCCAAAAATCACCCCAAAAAGTATAGTTTTTAACTTTTTTTGGGAATAACCTCTTAATTTTTTTTTAAAAATGCCAGATACCTAATTTTAAGCCTTTGAAATTTCTTATAGAACGGTGTATGCAAAGTTGTTATCGAGATAAGCCGTTATTGTTCTATGTACCGTTGAAATAACTTTAAAGCACATAAACCTATTTTAGTAACGTAAACCAACAATACGGTTATAAAATTATTATAATGTAATGTTTTTCTAATTTATTTAAACAGTAAACGGGTTGGATAAACTTTAAACACACGGTATGGCTACTTACGAATTTATTTAAACACTATTCACTAATTATACACAGTATATTCACTTAAATTAAATTATATAAACAGTTCACTAATTTATATTCACTTATTTACACGATGTCAAATTATAAACTAAACTAACTCTTTCTGGTCGGTCCCTTACATAATAATGCCTTTTTCACTAGATAATTCTAGATTGCGGCTTACCCAAAGACAATTGGCTTTCTGGCATTTTCTAGATAAGAATGGTAACAAAACAACGTTTAGATAAGATAGTCACAATCGTAAACAATCCCTGCGCGTCCGCCATAATTTTAATTTTCATAACTGGCTTAGACAGAGTCGGATTTAGGAACTATACCAGTGTGCTGTTTCGTAACATAACCCCCTCATTAAATGGAAGTTCCTCCTGGAACTTTTGTGTAGCCCAGACTGGATGTTTGAATTGGCAACTGGCCCCATTTCTACACTTTCCGATCTTATGGAAATAGCAGGGCACCGTCTTCATCGGATACTGATAACGGGGGTTGTAGCTGCAAATTAATATCTGGACACCGGTATCTTGAAAGATAATCTCTACCATGTTCCTGGTGATTCGCCAATCCAACTGGTTACTCGCTATCTTAGGCATAGCCAGTTTCTTCACGCTGGATTCCAACACATGGCCTCGTAGGTTTCGAAGTGCTTTCCACACATCGCGGTAGGTAGACTGATCTTTAAATTCATTTTTAGTTATCACGGAGAAGACGTACCGCGAATTATGTTTTAGTTTAAGTATCTTGACAGGGGCTGGAATCCGGTCTTCAAGTTTTTCTAATTGCCCGAACTTCTTTCGAAAGACGGATGCCAAAACTCGTGCGTTTTTGAGACGGGCGGGGATGTTGTATGCCAGTGAATAATCTTCCGGGAGAGTCGTTGTTCTGAAGTAACTCCATATCCAGCTTTCCCGGTACCTCCATACGCGCGCATAAATTCATCGAAGGTAGGGTCAGATACATCTCGACTATAGTTTACTCCTTTCTCTAGGTCATGGTCTCCTTCGAATGGCGCCAGTCGGTTTTGGTGAACTATTTTTGGTTTTCCGTTGGGGATCTTGCTTATGCGATATATAACATCATTGATCCTTTTCTTGATTAAGTATGGACCTTCACAGGATTTTTGTAACTTTGGAGAAAATCCTTTTCTCCTCGTCGGGTTGTGTAACCATACTTTGTCCCCTTCTTTTAAATCGCCTACTGTGGCCTGCATGTCGTACGGACTTTTCATTCTGTCGCTGGCAACTTGAAAATTTGTTCGAACTAATTCATGACTATCGTCCAGCCTTCATCTCAATTAGATCACTTAGTCCTCTCCTGCTAGATCTTCTCCAGGCCGCCAGCCAAATTGCAGGTCACAAGGAAGCCTCATTTCACGTCCAAATAGAATTTTCGCAAGAGTTTCACTCATGGACTCATTGACGGCATATCGATAAGCCAATGCGAATAGGAAAAGATACTGGTCCCAATCTCTCTGATTACTGGAAACTACTGGGGACAGGTATTTTTCAATAGTCCTGTTCATTCTCTCGACCATTTCATCTGACTGTGGATGTTATGCTGTTGTCCTGGTCTTCTTCATTCTCAGCTTCTCGCAAATCTCCTGGAATAGATGGCTTTCGAAATTTCTTCCCTGGTCACTGTGGACTTCCAAGGGCACTCCATATCGACTGATAAATTCTTTCACCAATATATCCGCGACAGTTGTGGCCTCTTGATTCAGGATCGCGTAAATTTCCACTTTGTGAAATAATCCATTACAACCAGGATGTATTTACCACCATTTTCTGTCATCGGAAATGGTCCAGCGATGTCTAAAGCACTCTTCTCGAAAGGGCTGCTAACATTATACTGTTTCATAGGTGTCTTTCTCTTGCGATGTGTTCCATTACTCGTAGCGCAAGTCGTACATTTCTTACACCAGTCCTTCACATCGTCGGAGCTGTTCATCCAATAAAACCTTTCACGGTCTCGCTGAAGGGTTTTCTTCACTCCCAGATGATCTCCCGATGGACTGTCGTGTAACTTCTTAAGTACCTCAGCTACTCTTGTTCTCGGGATAACTAACTGTCTCTTCATCTCGGAACCATCATTGTTTTCAAGGACTCTTTTCAACAGCCCTTCTTCCAGGACAAGGGAGTCCCACTGAGCCCAATACGCCTTGAGTTTTGGTGACAATCTTGACACTTATTGCCAGGTAGGTCGCCGATTTTCTTTCTTCCACTGCCGAATCTTCTCTGATCCTGTTGGGTGACCATTCTTCATTGACTACTGTAATTCTTGAAACTGCAACTTCCTCAGGTTTCGACTTGTTGTATTGTGAATAGTCTACAGGGCATGGTCGTCTAGGCGAAGAGTTGGCTTTTCGGTGATTCACATCAGCTGTATGTTCACCCCTGTCTGATTTCCCCTGTGACTGGAGTTCTTGAATTACAGGAGTCTTGGGGCGCTTAGATGGACTTAGACGCCCTTCATAACTGCTTCGCATTTAAGAGGTTTTGGTTTGCAGGAGTCGTAGGACGCTTACACGAACTGCGTGCATGCTCTAGCTGGCCACAGTTACAGCACCTGATCTTCTTCGGCTTCTTGTCTACCATACCTTTCAACAAGTTGACGATCTGGTCAATTTTGTTATCGCTACTTTCTTCCTGTATGGTCCTACCTTTGTTGTATCCGGAAGCCATCATGGCTGCTTCATATTTAAGAGCAGCAGTCAATGCGTCGACTAATGTTTTCGGATGGGTTCAACGAAGCGTCCTCTGCATATCGGGGTCACGTAAGCCATCAATAAAGGCCTGGATGCCTAAACATTCCATCATGTTATCTGGTGCTGTGATGGATAAGCAAATTGAATTAGTCGGTCAATATCCAGTTCATACTCTTGAAGGGTTTCGTCACGTTTCCGCCTTCGGTTCTTCAGCTGGAATATGTACAATTGTTCTAGATGTTCGTGATCATATCGCATGTCCAACCTCTGCTTCAGCTCCCCTTGTCTTCAATCGGTATCGTCTGAAGTACATCTAAGGCATCTCTCCGAAGCGCGATAGTTAAGTTCACTGTCTTGTCTCTATCGGACCAATTATTCACTCTAGCGGCTGCTTCAAATTGTTTCACATAATTGGTCCACGACATTTTCCCGTCGAACGTTGGTGCCTTGACTTGGGTAAAACTGCCAATGCCTTCAAACTTAGGTAGTGTTTCTGGCTTGCAAGGTTTCGTTTGCTCGGTCTTCTTTTCTCCCTTTGGCGAGCCTCGCGCTCTTGAATCGGCAATATTTTCCTTTAACTCCTTGATATTCTCGTCTATCGTTGTAATCTTATTCTCGATTTTCTCGTTCATCGTTGACATGTTATTCTCGATTTCCTCGTCCGTCGTTGACATCTTATTCTCGATTTCAGATTTTTGAGACGAAATTTCATTTTCAACGTCAGCGGCAATGTCGTTTTTCATTAATAAGATATCGGCAGATGTATTGTTCTTCAAAGTAGAAATTTTCTCGTCCATATTAACCGAAATGTCGTTCTTCATAGCAGGAATATCGTTCTTTATAGCCAAAATATCGCTTTTCATATTCGTAGAAATCTTCTCTTCAATGGCAGAAATCTTCTCGTCTATGTTAGCAGAAGTATTAGCAGATATGTCGTTCTTCATAGCAGAAATCTTCTCGTTCATGTTCTCTTCCATGGCAGAAATCTTTTCGTCCTTGTTAGCAGAAATAGACGAGATTATGGTGGAAGCCTCGTCAGTAAATGAAACGGTTTCTGGATCAAAGCCGTCATTTTCCAGTACCACTTTAAGTCTTTCTACTAATTCACTTTTCTTACCGGACGTTTCCTACTCACGATCTTCCAATTCTGCTCTTAGTTCTGCCACTTTGAGGTCACATAGTCTCTTGGCCATTTTTACGTAGCAATTTATTTATATTATCCCACTTCTGATACCAATGTAATGTTTTTCTAATTTATTTAAATAGTAAACGGGTGGGATAATCTTTAAACACACGGTATGGCTACTTACGAATGTATTTAACTTACGAATGTATTTAAACACTATTCACTAATTATACACAGTATATTCACTTAAACTAATTTAAATAAACAGTTCACTAATTTATATTCACTTATTTACTGTTTATCTCACGATGTCAAATTATAAACTAAACTAACTCTTCCTGGTCGGTCCCTTATATATTAATGCCTTTCTCACTAGATAATTCTAGATTGCGGCTTAGTCAAAAACAATTGGCTTTCTGATATTTTCTATATAAGACTGGTCACAAAAACAATGTTTAGATAAGATAGTCACAATCGTAAACAATCCCTGCGCGTCCGCCATAATTTTAACTGTCATACCTAGCTTAGACAGAGTCGGATTTAGGAACTATACCAGTGTGCTGTTTCGTAACAATAATTATGTTGTAAAAAAAAGTAGAGCCGCTTCCTCCGCCGCCTTGCTTGAAGTGAATATAGGCCCGAAATTCGAACGTGAAGAGAATACTAAACAAAACAAAGACACTCTGCCCTCCTCTGTTGCAAGTATCGTGCGTGCTCCGCCTGCGACTGTTTGATTCTTATTCAATTAGTTTATGAGTTGATTTCAAGCAAGTGATTTGAAGTAAATCCAAAAGCACAGGTAACAGGCAAGTTTGGTTCCATTCCAGTCGTTCACTATAAAAGACCTCCCCTGGGTTTAATAACAATAGAAATAAAACCCGTTGAAACAAAAATTGCCTAAGAAGAGCTTCAACAATTACATTGGCACAATTATTTGTGGTTGGTAGCAGATTGGCTGAAACTTCTGCAGCTGTAGAGAAGCATATAGGAACTGCTCCAGCTTGTGGTCAATACCAAGGCAATTCTTGTACCAATGTTTAAAAATAAGTGGAGCTTTGAATGAAGGAAGCTATAGGTAATATCATAATATATCAACGTACCTACACAATATGTTTATTCCAGGTTATTTCAGGTGAAACTGCAGTTTTAGACACACATATTAGTATAATGTACCGGTAGTATCAGTTAAGGGTAGCGAGCGGCCATATCTCATGAGATATTGATCGTATAGATTTAGAAAAAAAAACTCATGATAAAAGTCGCCAAGAGAAATCACTGGACATTATTTTCGAGTATGTCAAACGTCCACTAGAGGCCGTAACAACCAACACTAAGTAGAAAAATGGGATTTTTATAGAATTTTGCCTAATGATAGTAAATATATTTACTGACTATTCACGTACACTTTTTGACTGGAATGTTTTGTTCTCTCTATCAAAATATAGCGGTGGGGGAGGTTCAAGTATTTTTTTAAACAAACCAAGATTTCTCCCGTTTTGCTTGACCGATTTGTGTACAGGGGCTTTGGGAGCCCTCCATGGAAACATTGACTAGCCGGGTTAACGGCTTGCAAATCTGTACTCGGCGGTTTTCGAGGTTAGAGATTCTCATTCTGTCACTGAAAAATATAACCAATGGCTCAGGGCCCCCCAATTGGGTAGGGGGGCAGTTTTAAAAAACATCGATTAGCCGAGTCGTCGGCTTGTAAATCTGTATTTGAGGGTTTTGGGGACAGAGATTCCAAATCTGACACTGAAAACCGTGTGAAAATGATTACAAATAGGATAGGGACAAATTATATGAACAAAGTCAACTTGGCCAAGTTGATCCCCACAGTTGACGGGCTAAAGCAGTACCTCTTACGGGTAACGGCATTGGGATCGACTTGATCCATTACAGTGGGGCTGGTAGGAGTTTGTCGCATAGGTTAAGATAAAAAGAAAATTTTGCAATGATAAAAAACAATTCTTTTTAAAACTCATGAATCTCCTGTTTTTTTTACCCTGATTGTCTAATCTCTGTAAATTCCTACACATGACTCTGGCGATGTGAAGATGACATCATGGTTGGTAAGCAGATGTAATATTTTTATTGTGAATAATATATTACTGTGTCTTTCGAGGTATTCCCAATGTCATTTCGGAATATCTGACCCGCAAAATCACCGAATACAGATTTGTAATCCGATCACTTGTTTAGTCGATGTTTTACAAAATGCTACCGGTGTCCCATGGGGGCCATAGGGTATATATCTCGGAATCTCCGACCCCCAAAACTCCTGTATACAAATGTTTACAACTTCTGGTCAATTTTTGAAAGTTTTATAAAATTATGGAAAAGCAGTTTTCGTTCAGCCCCTAAGTATCAGATGTAGACTTTTTCTTAGTGCATTTTTGAACACTATGCACAAAACCGCATTTAGATTGGTTCAAGAGTAAAAAATCGCGGATATCTTGTGTGATTTGCCTGGCCCACTGTACATAATACTCTCGATCTTTTCAGAATTTCACCTGTAATGAGATGGCGAGTAATAAGTTGTGAAAGTCTTGTATAAAAAGAATTTTTATCGTTTGTGGGCGTGGGATATTATTATGAATTGCTCGATATTCACCTTATAAAATTTGGTAGACGTGTTTGAAATTGTGTGAACAAAAATTGTTGAATTATTACCAAACAGCAATTGCAGGAATTTATTTTATTTATTCATGGGCAAGCCCTTTTAAATTATATCAAATACAACAGTGAGAAAAATATACAATGCAGACAAATACAAACATAAACACTACAATGAATATATGTTTTCAATTTACTAATTGAGACATCAAAAAGTGGAAGGTAAGGTCATCCAGTGAGTTAGCGAGAGATATGCATAATTCATTATTACATCTATGGAAACGTATGTTAAATGTTCGACTCTGCCTCGAACAAATAGACTAATTTTATTTAGAAATTAAGAAGCAGTAATGATATAACAAAGTAACGTAAGATCTTTCTGCTACCTACGGTTCTTAAAAGAGAAGATCCGCAACTGTAACAGCCGTACAGCATAGTATTGATAAACGTGTAGCTTAAAGGTAATATAGTGTTTAAAGTTATTTTCAACATGTTCAAGCTTCCTAAGGTAAACTGAGTAATGAGGAACCTATACAGAAGAACAGTAATCAAAAACACAAAAATATAATAGAAGTAACACCAGTAAAATTACGAGCAGTTCTCTTAACGAAACCAAACATTTTCAGGGACTTTGCACATCAGTAGTGATGTAATCGTTGGAGGTAAGTGATCTGTTAAGAACTACTCCTAAATCCCTTATCTGATTGACTGTATTGAGCAATTGACCATTCACGTTATAATTGAATGTGATTAAATGTTGGGTACGAGAAAAGTGTGAACCCTGGGGAACACCTGATATCACTGAAAATGTATGGCAATTGAAATGGTTTATCCGAGCCTGTTGAGCCGTATTGTTTAAATAACTACGAAGCCACTGCAAGACTTAACCATCAATGTCAAGCAAACCAAGCTTTTGAAGTAGAAGATCAAGGTTAACCCTGTCAAAAGCTTTAGAAAAATCAGTAAACACGGAATCAACTTGTACTCCTCTCTCAGGAGACTTAGAAAGAAAGTCGACATATGTTAACCCTCCGGTAGTCGCGCCGCTGTCTGTGAGACCGGGTCGTCACTTTTTGCGTCGTAATAAATCGGCTTTTAGTCATTTTCGGTTGAGCTCTTCAGTACCTTCATCTATCGTTACAGTTGACCTTCAGTCGTGTTTTAGTCGTTACTGGGTGAATGTGTGTACAGAAATAATCATTTCGGGTGTCTGAGACCGGCGCGACCTGCTGTGATACAAAATTGTAAAAAGGTATTTTTTTGTTTTTTATGTTATTTGATCACTGTATTTAGAAAAAAATGTTAAATTGTAGCCATGGCTTGCTATGAAAAGGACCAAGAATATTTGCGAAATTTTCTGGATGATATAGGACTAGGTGATAGTGACAATGAAGAAATTGTTTTCGAAGATGAATCAGATGAAGAGGAACAGGACAATGTGGAACTTGTAAATCACCAAAGTGATTCTGAACAGGAAATTTCTGATTCAGAAGAAATTGTTGAGCATCCAATTTCCCCACTTGTCTACATAGGTATTGTAAAAAATATGACAAAAATTAAAATAACTATCCACAATTTACTGTTGCTCTTTTAGGCAAGAATGGTACCATGCGTTGGAAAAAGCATCCCCCACGCCCAAAAACTGTAAGAACAAGGCAGGATAATATAATTATTCGCTTACCAAGGCCTACACAGGCAACCAAAAATTTGAAGACTGCTGAGGAAATTTGGAATGATTTCTTCGATGATACGATAATTCGAATTATTGTTGACAGTACAAACAAATACATATTGTCCATCCAAAAAAATTTTTCAAGAGACCGAGATGCTATTCTAACGGACAACATTGAAATCCGGGCTTTTATAGGACTACTATATTTATCTGGTCTTGGTCACTCCAACCGCTCAAATGCTGAGGATCTTTGGAGGAGAGATGGGTATGGCATAGAAATTTTCTCCTTACAATGAGCCTAAAAAGGTTCCGATTCCTTTTACGTTGCTTACGTTTTGATGATAAAACAACGAGGATAAATCGAATACAATTTGATAAACTACCTCTCATTCGTGTAATATTTGATCAATTCGTAAGAAATTGTATGAATGGTTATAATCATTCGGCGTTTATTACCATTGATGAGATACTTCCGGGGTTTAGAGGTAAATGCCAATTCCGTCAATACATACCCTCGAAACCTAACAAATACGGCCTGAAGATTATAGCAGTTTGTGACGCGAAAGTCTTTTATACTTCCAATTTGGAAGTCTATGTGGGATCCCAACCCGAAGGCCCATATAAACTTTCTAACAAAACCTATGATCTGGTTTTAAGAATGTGCAGACATCTTTCTGGTTCACGCATTAACTTGACCATGGACAATTGGTTCACGTCTATTCCTTTGGTGGAAAAATTACTAAAGGATTACAAAATAACTGTAATTGGAACAGTGAGAAAAAATAAAACAATTGAATTTTCAAGACCAACTAAACGCCCCATCTATACAAGTATGTTTGGCTTCACCGAAGATCTAACAATAGTTTCATATATTCCTAAAAAAGGGAAAATGTTATATTAACATCCAGTATGCACCATCATGACGATATTGACCCTGATAGTGGTGAGAAATGTAAGCCGGTAATTGTTACTACATATAATGAGACAAAAGTGGGTGTCGACGTCGTCGATCAGTTGTGTGCTTCATATGATTGCTCCCGTAATAGTAGAAGATGGCCCATGGTGATATTTTACACCATGTTGAATGTTGCAGGAATCAATAGTCAGGTTATATACAAGGCTAACAATCCCAATGAAAAAAATTTACGTCGGCGAAATTTTTTGAGAGAAATAGCAAACGTACTGATCCAGCCTCAGTTGAAACAAAGAGCACTTACCAATCTTCCAAGGACACTAAAGTGCAGACTTTTGGAAGTTACTTACACAGAAGAACGAGACCTTCAAGATAGACAGTTACCACCTGGAAGATGTGCCCCCTGTGGATGGAGGAAAAATAGAAAAACAAGATTTTATTGTTATAAGTGCAGTACCTATTTGTGTTTAGAGCATATTATATGTGTTTGTCAGAACTGCAGGGCAGCACAGTAATAATAGTTGGCTCTAGGTATTTTGTTATAATGTGTTCACTATACATTTAGTTACCATTTTTAAATTTTGCTGATCTCAATAGAATGTGCCATTTTTTTTAGTTGGGTTATATTTGAATGTATGTTTTTTATGAGTCTTTTTTTCAAACCAATGTTAAGCATTTGTTAAGTGAGTTTTAATAAAAAAAATTCACTAAAACTGTGTATTTTTCATTATATTACCGTATTCTTACAAAATAAAAAATTTAAAAAATCATTTAATATTTTTTTCCCACCTGGTCTCAGACACCGGCGCGACTAAACTTGAAAGAAAAATTCGCGCGACTACCGGAGGGTTAACAAACTAACTTCTGGCGATTTGCATGAGGAAAAACCAAATTCGCCGAGAGTTGAAAACGACCGAAGAATCATAGGTGGGATAATCTCCAATAATGTTCTCAAATACTTTGTGTATTGTACTAAGAGTTGATATAGGGCGGTAATTCTTGATTTCAGATTTATTGCCAGATTTATACAGGGTGAAGCACCACACACGGCACGGAATCTGGTGCTCAAACCATAACAATTTAAAAACATATTTCCATATGCATATATGTAGGTCAATAAGAGCTAGATTTTAAAAATATTTAGAAATATACATGGGGGTTCCAAAATTTTGGCATATCAAAGTTATGTTATTGAAATGGAATACTCTGCATGTTATCACATTTCCGAAATTAACGTAATTTCTCTTTCTCAAAGATTCCCTATACGTATGATTTATGGTTTTCGAAATATCTGTTTTTCTCGAAATATAGTATGTCACAAGAAAAGAATAACCATAAAGCAAGTAGGCGTAAAAAATGGCTTTGATTCAATTAATTTGAAGCCTTTGGGCAAGTATTTGCTATATTTAGTTTTATGTATGAATGTACAGTTAGGGCGATTACAAAATGGGACAGTTGTTGTTGCCTAGCGTGACTGTGACATTTCCGTTTCCGGGCAAAATGGAATAGTTTTGTCGTATATTTAGCTGATAACAACACTAAAGTATGAATGAATATTGTTTTTCATTATTAAATATCAAAGGCTACTAAATAATATTTAATTTTCAATAAAAACAACAATTAATATCTAGTAATCCCGCCATTATGCTCTATGACTTCTTTCAATCTACTGGTTATCAATCTATATAATCTGGAACAATATTCTTCAGTTATTTCCTCCCAAATAGTATTTATAATTTCCCACAAACCTGCATGCTCTGAAGCAAACCCCATTCTTGCTTCTTTGCGACTATTGTTCAATAATAGTTTCCTTGCTGCTGCGTTGCATTTCAATTCAGACTGTGCTACTCTGCGACGGTCCATACGACAGGATGCTGGAAAACTTGTTGCTGAAATAGCCATCTTCTCACAACACTTCAAACTGAGTTCTTGCTTACATTATAAAATGCAGTTCTTTGTCTGACTGACCACACATCGTCTATTTTTGCGATTATCTCACCTTTCGACACTGAATTTATATGCGCCATCATTACTTTCGAATTTGGAATTGTCCGCCAGATGTCAAATATTAAATGTTGATATATGATATATTCATAAAACACATTCAAGCAGCTAGAGTTAGACAAAAATCTGTGCCATCCAAAAAATACGAAATATTATGAAGCCCGTCCAAATTTGATTCGGTATGGAAAAATATTTAGAAACACTTTCTGGAATGTTCTAGAGGAACTATTATTCCTAGATCTTAACATAAAAGTAGCTTCGAGCTGCTTACTACGAATACTACTTGCAGTTACTATCGAACAGATTCCTATTGAAAGTAAAGTGGTAATGCACTCGATCTTTTTCGGGACACTGTGTTTATAGGTCACTCCAATGTTGCATTGTTCCACTGGATACTTACATACTGTTTATGTCTCGTCATAAAGGTCGTTTTTGTAAATATTCGTTTTGATAATTGACTGTTTATATGGGTGTCTACAGACATGTCTATTTCAAGAAATTATTTCTTTTGTTCTTATATTTAACGAGTGTTGTTGAAAATGAAGTAGTTCTGTTGAAATTATTCTCATGTACGTACAAAAGAAACGATCGTTTCTATACATTTTTATTAATACTTTAGTTGATAACTTGATAATAAATAAGTGTTTGTGCAATGAAATTAATAGATTTGCTTCCAGTGTAATCTTATTACTATTTAAAATATGTTTGTCGTGTTGTAGAGATGGGATTAGTAAAGAAAGTTAAAATTCTAACCTTCACATTCTTTGGGAAAGTAACATCATATCTACATGGACAACTTTTATAACAGTGTGAAACTCAATATTACTTTTATATAAAACTAGCTGCAAACTCGGACGGTTTTTCAATCAAATATTTGTCCATTTGTGTTAAAGATTGTCATAATTAATTATTATATTACATAATAATATTAGTTTGCGTAAGAATCAACGAAGCATTTTCGAGGTATCTTGAATTTTCAAAAAACCCTAGTCCATAATTAATACCGATATTTTTATCAATAACGAAGCTGGTGACTTGAAATTGGAACCAATAAATAACAAGAGCTTGCCCGGTAACTCCATATGGCCGACTCGTTGATAATACATACAGGGTGTTTCAAACTTATCCGCCAACATACACAATTTAAATCATCATTTAATTTTTTTTTATTTGGACAAAATGAAAGGTCGCATCTTCTTAATGACGGACAGTGGATAATTACACTGAATTAAATACAATAACCAATTTTAAGATTATAATTAGCTTGTGATACTTAGTATCCTGATATAAGGATTCGAAAATTTGTTGGGTATGTCAGAGTTTTTTTCTTTAGGCCACTAGATTTGGGACATTCGATCAGGATGTGTTTTATTGTTATAGTTACATTACATAGATCATTTGCTGGGTTTTCTTCACGTTTTCTTAGGTAACTATGAGTTGCTGGATGTTATCTGTTATTGCAAAAGGGGAACCACTTTTGATATAGTAGTCTAATTTCTTAAATTTTTGAATCATTTTCAGTCATTGAGATTGCCACAAAGAAATAAATTTATGATAAAAACGCGTTTTAGATCCGTACTAACCACTTTTGAAATCGATGCGAAATTTTCATCTGGAATGGCATTACGAACACATCTGTTCGGTTCTTCATTTTTACTAATATCAATATGTATAATGGGATCCATATAAAGATTATATTATTGTCTCGTTCTCTGGCAATGTAGAATTCTTTCTTAATGTGATGAACCAAAGGTTGTTTAGAATAAATCATCTGTAGAGAGATAGGGAACTGAGGGTGTCTGTAAGGACAAGGAAACGATCTTAGTGGCTGCTTTCGTTAACATGTGTTGAATGTTTACATATAGCGAAAGGTTCCGCTGAGAGGATGGATGTGTAGGATGGAAGTTTATGAGTTTCTGCGAATCAGTTACTTCAGCTGCTCCTACGCCTTTGGTAGTTTGGGCATTTTTCCAGAATTTCGATTAACTTATCTTTTATAAAAGTAGGGTTTGTATTTTGCTTATCTTAGTGAGTTAGGTTTTTGTCGCATTTTGGAATATTTACCAACCATCATGGTTCTATGTTATAGATAGTAATTGGGTAAGCTGTAGACAGAAGTCATTTTCTTGATAGTACGTTCAAATTCTATCATAAAACGGTTTTGGTGTCCTCGGTTTTCAAGTAAGAAATACTTCTAATTTGACTTATTGGCATTAGCATAATAATCGCTAAGAAATTTTCACCTTAGGCTTAAGGCTGACTCTCCTAATTTCCACTGAAGGCTTTTTACAGACATAGTTTCAAAAGCTCCAAGTATAGCGTTGGAACCTGAATTTTGGATTATTTTGAGTTGGTCGATGTCGGTTGTGCTTGCTGAGTTATAGAACCATAGCTTATAGGATATTGGTCTAATAAGATATTTAGCAATGTAGCAACATTAAAGTTGGTCCTTCAGCACCCCATTTCTGGTTAGCTACCCCTTTAGCATTTTCATATCTTTTGGCATTCCAAGGCTAGATTATTGATGTATATTCTCCAATTTAATTTGCTGTCTAAATGCATCCCAAAAACAAATAAAAGAAGCTAGGATCTTTAGATTTTAGCCATGTAATATCAGGTTGAAATAGTTTATTTTGTTACTAAATAACATGCAGTGATTTTGAGGGGGCTTAAAAACGAGCTACTGTTTACAAACACTAGATCTCCAATTTTGAAAGGAAATTATTCATTGTGGTCAAATTTGCACCTCGTAAGAAAACAACTAGATCGTCATAATATATTCTTTGTCTAAGGGGGCTTTTATATCTTCCAAAATACTATTGAAAGCTACAATCCCATTCTCTTGTAAATCAGTTTCAGACATCTGTGTATGTATTCTAACATAAAAAGTTCTTTTTTGGAGGAAGTTTTTTATAAAAGCTAAAAGTAGGCTTAATTATTTTAAATTTATTAACACCTAGACCACTAATTCCAGCATTTGAAGTGATATTTCGTTATCTTTCCAGAAGTAGTTAATCATGAAAAGTTATTAATGGCCAAAAAGGACTATTATTTGTGAATATCAATAAAATGGTTATTTATGAAAATATCTTTATTTATTGGGTTATTGTAAATTAATTAAAAAAAAATTAAAATATCTCGAAAATGTTTCATTTTTGGTACTCAAACAACTTTTATCTAAAATGTTATACAGGATTTAATTAGGATTTGTGGGATGAAATGGGGGATTACGAGATACGAAAAATGCCAAGTTGAAAGGAGACGTGTCAAATAGTTATTTGTAAAACAAGTGTCGCAATGACTCGTTTAGTATTATGAGTGAAGCGGTGAGTGAATCACGAATACTACAGAAAGTCATTGTCACACAAGTTTTACACAACATTTTTTTTATAATTTGCATTTATTTTGTTTTTGAGCTAGGAGGAGTGATTTGAATTTAAGTTGGCAATTCTGTAGATTCCTAATTGGTCAAATCACTGATGGTTTTATTCAGCACTTTTGAGTTTTGACATATTATGACTGAATAATTGTGTAAATTGTAGACAAACTTTCATTTAAGCAAAGAGAGGATGATTATATAGAGTATATCATGAACAGAATTATTTCTACAATACATCTACACGTAGATATCTGGTAATTTATCCCAAAAATTGAAAGTTATGTATACCTTATATAATGATCCTATACAATATAAAAAATAATAAACAATTGACAAATCATTCATGAATAAACGTTAGCGTACTTTATATATTAATATTTTTAATATATAATTTATTGAAATTTACCTTCAAGACCATTTAATATAATAATGTGCTAGCTAGAACAATGCTAGACCATTATATAACTTATTTAAAGGTTAAAGTCAAATGTCAAATAAAATATATATAACATACAATAACCTACTGTATGACTACTAAATGATTGTTCAAAAGACTTCATTGTGACACTGTAAACAATGTTATAATGAAGTCTGTTTCGTACGCGAATTATAAAAATACAATTATGCTCCTTTGAATTAAGATTTCTACCGACCACGGATCCGGTTACATTGTAAATTAAATTCATGCGGATAGTATACTGATAGGCCACATTTAGTATATTAAGGAAAATAATGTTAAACTTGTTGAGGTAGAAAGAACAAAAAAATGTTAAGGAAAAATCTGCATTTCCGTGTGGTTCATAAATAAATTCGTTTTTTTTTCTTTCTTGTAATGATAATCATATTATTGTCACTGAAATAATAAAATAAACTGCTAGTAAAAAAGCTTGTAATAGATAAAAAAATTTAGAAGACTAGCGTTCTCTTAATCTCAGTTACGTCCATAAAACTGGATATAAAATGTTTTAATAAAATTTGCAAGTTCCCACAAAACGTAATTTGTACACTCAGTTATACAGATTTATGTTTATTGCTATCATGAGGACTAATGAAAATGTGTTGTCTGCTCTTTCCTTGTTTTATTGTGGTTAAAAATTTCAGCGGTTATAAAATTTGCGCTTAATTAAATTAGAGTCTTAACTATGTGAAAATAAAAACGAGTATAAATATATACAGTGTTGTTTTATTTCAAGATGTTTTTTATGGGCAATCTGCCCCCTATTTTTATCCACAGACTGGCGTCTTCTTGTGACTAATTGGATGAGTTATTGGGTTAATAATACTGCTACATTTCCATGCTATATTTTTTTTCTAATCGAATTAGATAAGTAAAAAAAGTATCAAGAAAAGCGAAAATATCCATATATTAGGATCCCAATTGTTCTTATTTCGGTCTCTGGCGAATCGTAGAAAAAAAATTTATTAACCACATTATCCTCGTTCGCAAATTTACTGCCTCAACTTTTTTCCGCTCTGTAGTTCAACGGATTCAATACAAATGATATATTTTTATCAATAATATTTTTACAAATATTACAGGAAAAACCCTTTAACTGCCAATTGTTTTAAGTATTTTAGTAAATGATATCTATTATTCGCAATGTTGTCAAAAGTATTGGCATATACAGACAAAATTAATTCGAAATCTCTGTGCAGACTTGGCAAGCTTCTAAAGATGACTTATATGAAGCATTCGAAGTTTTGCAATTATCGCAAAATTCTTGAACATTGTATTCATGTTACATAATCACAAAACTTCTCGGAAATATGTTACGTTTAACGTCTTTTTTTCATTACTCTCGAGTTTTCTGGACAGCTCTTTCAAATTTACGAAATCTTATTGATCATATCAATTAATTGCGTGCTATAATTGATGTCTTGATATTTAGTAGTCTTCTATTCCCTTAAATAGCGTCAAATCCTTATATATTTTGTAAAAATACCACTCAAAATATATCTTTCATAGATAGTTGAACATTGCACTAACCAATTTCGTGCTATATTTGATGCCATAATGCTTCAGTAGTCTTAAATTCAGTTAAATTGAGTCATATATCTATATAAATTCAGTGAAATCTGACTAAAAATGTATTCTTTTAGAAGGTTGTTAAGCATTGCAATTCTCTAAAAAATATTCTCATACTAATCAATTTCGTACTATATTTTTTTAATTTTAACTTAATATGCCTCGACAGCGCTGGTCATTGGCACAGAAAAAATAATTACAAATATTTACTTGAAATTAAATAACAACTATTACTATTTTTGAATTAGATTTTATGGTAGAGATGTGTAGCTTTCAGAAACTGTAAGATTTTCTTGATCTCGGTGGGGCAGTGGATCATTTCCTTAAGGTTAGGCTTTAGGTCAAATCGTTGATATGTAGCGGGAAATTATTTGCAGTCTGCAAGTAAGTGCTTAACGGTCAGTATAGCATTACAGCTATGGCAAAGAGGACGATTTCCTGAAGACATTAGATAACCGTGTGTGAGTTTGGAGTGGCTGATTCGAATTCCTCTGATTATAGCGGCCTCTCTATTTGTTAAAAAGCGAAGGAAGAGAGGAGAAGTAGATGAATGATTATTGTGAAGTGCTGTCGTACTATTGCGTAAAGTTTTTTGGACTATGCATTTTGGATTGTTGCTAGAGGCAGCTTCTTTCGCGTGGCGATCTGCCGTTTCGTGTCCAGCAATTCCAATGTGAGATGGAAGCCAGATAAGAGAGAATGTTATATCATGAGCAACGAGAGTTTGATAGATGTCATGTATGTTCTGGACAATTGGGTGGTCAGTGAATATTGTTTTAGTTGATAGAATGGAGACAGATGGAGGAAGGAGAATCAGTGTATATTGAAATATTTTTGTGGGGGAGGGAGATATATTTAAAAGCCCGCTAGACAATAAAAGTAGAGTGAAAGAGCATATGAGTTCATGTTTCGAGGTAACTGCACAACCAACTCAGTTTTGGAAGCATCTGTATAGAGTATTGAATCGTAATAAATTTTTGTTGTAATTCCAGGAATGATTTCTTTACAAGTGCAGTGGGTGGACTCTAGCTCATCAAAAATGATGAGTGAGGTATCGATTATAGGAATAATTTTGGTCCAAGGTGGAGAAGAAGGTAGAGGGAGCGGGGAGGTCAGAGAGAGGTCAGTATTCTTGAGTAAAGGAGTGAGCATTTGGGGAATGGATTCCATAATTATTCGATGGTTAGTAGGGAGATTATTCGTTGAAGTGTAAAGTGAGTGAACAGGATTAGAGGATACTGAGGCAGCATATTTAAGGAGTAGGGATTGTCGTCTTAAGGGGAGGGGTGGTTCATTAGCTTGAATATGTAGACTATCAGTAGGGCTAGAGCGGAAGGCGAAGGCGGAGAGCGGAAATGTGAACAGTGTTTCCAGTTAAGTCGAGAGTCGAAGGTTCTTCTGAGAATTTTACATTGATTTACAGTGGGCAAAGGGGAGTTATTAAAAAAATGTGAGGTGAAGGAGAAGATGTTCTTCTTGAAAACTTGATTAATTTGGATTTACAACGAGATAAGAATAATCGCAGGTAAGATTATCTATCCTGTAGAAGGTTTACTGCGGTTTGAAGGAGTTTGCAAGTGTATAAGATCGATTTACCATGGCAGTAAATAATTAGGTCATCAGCATATTGAATATACTTTATGGGAGCAGGAAATTTGTAACAGAGCTCGTTTATTGCGAGGATGAATAGAGTAGAACTTAATACACATCCTTGAGGGACAACAGCATTTTGTGGGTGAGGCAAGGAGAGTTTACCATTAGCGGAAACCCTGAATGTTCTACAAGTTAGAAAATTATGAATGAAAGATAGAATGTAGGCATGAAGATTATATTGGTAAAGTTTATTTAGTATTGCCGTTCTAGATATCGAGTCAAAGGCACCTTCAACGTCAAAGATGGTCGCAACGACGTCCTGATGATTGTTTATTGCTGAAAAGGTATGTGTTTGGAGAAGAACAAGGTTGTCGCAAGTGGATCGATAACGCCGGAAGCCGGATTGGGCATTCGGAATGATTCTGTACTTTACAAGAAACCAAAGTAGTCTTCTATTGATAATATTCTCCAGAAGTTTGCAGGTAGTGCAAGTGAGTGAAATCTGTCGGCAGGAATTAAGCGATAAGGTGGATTACTCTGCTTTTTTTATTGGAATAATTATGGATTTGCGGCATGCGTCAGGGAACTGATGAGTATTCCAGATAAGGTTATAGAATTCGAGAAGGATATAGAGAGATGGATCGGGTAGTTTTTTGAGAAAGATGTAAGGAATATCATCAGGGCCGGCGGCAGAATTTCTACAAGTAGACTAGGCCGATTTCAATTCATTTAGGTTGAAATGGGCGCTGACGGATTCAACGTCATAAGGATTTGACTGAAGAGTGAAGGAAGGCTGAATATGAGAATTGTGAGAAACAGAAACGGGGTTACGATTATTGAATTTTGTGGTAGTGAATAGGCAATTGCTTGGTTTGGTCGGAGATAACAGTATAATTAAATATTGAGGAAATAATTTCAGTATTAGTTTTCTTGCATTGAATTTGTGCAATTTTTTCCCAGACTTGACTGGGATTTGTAATATTATTCCGCGAGGAGGTATAGCTTTGCCATGAGAATTTTTTGCTTTGCTTGAGTAAGAATTTAGCATTAGCTTTGAGCTTTTTATGTAGTAGAAGATTTTCTTGTGTTCTATTTCGTCTAAACCTGTGAAGAGCATGTTTGGACCGTCGGATGGCATTTTCGCAAGCTGAATTTCACCAAGGCACAGTTTTTTATGCAGAGGAAATGACTGTTTTACCGATGTGGGTCTCGGCAGCGCCAAGTATGTTGTCAGTTAACATTTTTAGATTGTCATTTATATTTGCAGAAATAGCTAGAGGATGAATAAGTTTGGGAGAGCGAAGTAAACTCAGGCCAATTTACGGTACTTAAGTGGCAGAAGCTTCTAGTGATAGTTTCTTCATTAGAATGATTTAATATAATGATAGGAAAGTGGTTGCTATCATGTAGGTCATCGGAAACTTACCAGGAGAGGGAAAGTGCATTTATAAGGCCACATAAGCTGAGGTCAAGGGTAGAAAAGGAGCCGGAGGAAATGTTAAAGCGAGTGTTGAGCCCAGTATTCAACAAGCAGGTTCTGGGGGAGTTTATGACGTTTTCTATAACTTTGCCTCTAGTGCAACTACAGGTAGAGTTCCACATTGTGTGATGTGAATTAAAGGCACCAACAAGGATGTATGGGTGGGGGAGCTGAAATACTAGGTCGGTTGAGTCTTCTTTATTGAGGGGGTGATCAGGGGGAATGTAAATATTGCAAATGGTAAGCTTACTAGGGCACCAAGTAGTTACAGCAATTGCCTCTAGATTTGAGGTTAGTGGGAATTGAGATGAGTATACATCGCTAGATACAAATATTGAAGTACCACCACTGGCTCTCATACAGTTGGTACGGATGTGATGATAACCAAAGTTCTTTAGCTTGCACTGTTGGTCAATTTCGAAGTTTCGAAGTTTCGAAGTTTCTTGGAGGCAGAGAAAGTCAGGGGTGTGGAAAGATACAGTTTTCTGAATTCTTTCTAGGCGAGGATAAAATCCATCGCAGTTCCATTGAATTAGATAGAATGGTACTAATTGAAGGGGGAAAGAGGTTAATTACTGAGATAGTAGGTTGTTGAGGTTTGCTACCTACTTTAGAGTATTGTAATATTTTGCT
Source organism: Galeruca laticollis (assembly GCA_963921935.1). NCBI lineage: Eukaryota > Metazoa > Arthropoda > Insecta > Coleoptera > Chrysomelidae > Galeruca > Galeruca laticollis. The sequence goes on along the minus strand of OY998181.1, from coordinate 97,435,961 downwards.
ATTTATTAAAACGTTTTTATTACGGTGGGGATAAATTTTAAGCACACGGTAGGTTCACTTACTTAATTTATTCATTCACTACACTATTCACTAATTATATACACAGTACATTCACTTAAACTAATTTATATAAACACTTAACTAATTTATATTCACTTATTAACTGTTTGCTATTTCGGTGTATTCTTGTTTATTTGTCGAGATCACTTTATAAACTAAACTGAACTCTCCCTGCTCGGTTCTTTATATATATATATATATATATATATATATATATATTAGTGCCTTTTTTACTAGATAATTCTAGATTGCGGCTTACATAAAAGCAATTGGTTCTCGCATTTTCTAGATAAGACTGGTCACGAAAACAATGTCAGATAAGATAGTCACAATCGTAAACAATTCTAAAAAATCCCTGCGCATCCGCCATAATTTTAATTTTCATACATGACTTAGACAGAGTCGGATTCAGGGATTATACCAGTGTGCTGTTTCGTAACAGTACGAAGGTTGATATAAAGGTGGAGGTTGAGATAAGGCTTATTGTTTCGGAATAGTTGAATGTTGAGTTGGAATTGAGTGTTTAGTTAAGGTGCATGTTGAGATAAAGGTGACTAATTATTGATGTTGTCGCTGGTTATAATATTGTCGATTTCCATGCTTCGTTAGGATTCGTTTAGCCTGAATATGGCTCTGTACAATACTTGTTTAAATTGTTTTTGAATGAATGTGTTTACGTTGAAATATAACACAATTTCTTATTAAAAAAGCAAATTCCGTCTTACTTTGTTGGTCCGTGTCATTTACTATGAAGATATGATTTCAAAAATACGTAGTGTAGTTTTTGATCCGTGCCGACCTACTATAAACATGATCTATTCATGCTCTTTTTCTGGTACTGATCCATTTCACAATATCTTGAAAATAATATGTCATTTTGATATCATTGCTCCTTGTTCTGTCTCCAAGCTTTTGAGATTGAACGTTCTTAAAAGCTGTCAGTGGCCGCTATCTCTGTCTGTATCTCTATTGCGTAGATAATAATGGGCTTAACGCATATTTTATATTCCGTGTTGCCTCCTTATATTTTCAGCCGTTCTATTTCTCATGCATTTGGCCGTTCTACTCTATTTGTGCTCAATAATTTGTTAGTAAATTACTTAACAATGGAGAGTAATGAGAAATATCCATTATTTTCTTTCTTCTCTTCATCTATTTTATCCACTTATCACAATTTTTTGTCTCTCTCAATTTCCACTTATTTGTCTCGAACGCGATCACGAAACACAAAGATTTATGTCTCAATTTCAATAACCGGAAGGAGCCGAGAAAAATATTTAGATGAGGTTCTCGCTGCGAAAAATATCTCTGTATACAAGATATGCGATCATTCCTATCGTTTAAAAGAATCTATAAATGCCATATCTATACTGTAATATATGGATACATAAAAGTAAACATTGAAATTCGGTTTACAAAAATTGACGATTCATACTTGAAGTTGATTTATAAGAACTTAAATATTTGACGGGATACAAAGCTGGTGAATTGAGTCGACAAAAATTCAATTTCCTCACAAGAAATTCATATAGAATCAGTATAACTAGATTGTGAAGGCAAACATTCAGTAATGTTATTTAGAGTTGCATTCAAATTTCTAAATACGTTTTTAAAAATACCAAGCTTCTTACTGACGGTCGGAATTCGAGTATTATTACATCACGTACAAGCCGGTTTTTGTGCAGCTAAGTTATCATCAGTGCAAGATAGATAAAGTTATTTTCGTCTCATTATCATTTGTCTGTAATTGATCAAAAAAACTTCCTCTAACAATAATTAAACTATTTAATATTTAGTGTATTCAGAATAAATGATTGCGCATGGCATTGTGGAAATATAAAATGATTTCGTTGGCTGCATATCAAATACTCTTCTTTTTTCGATTTGCTCTCAAATAAATCTAAGTTTCCACGTGGACTACTCCTAGCTTTAACACCCGTTTCTCTTTCACTCACTGATCGAGAGTGATTCTGAACAAGACGTTAGCTATTATAGTGATACTGACAATAATTATGAACTTCAGCAGTGGCAGAGGACGTTTATAGGAAAATATAAAACAACAATTTGGTGTGAACATCCAATACAAAGTCTAGGAAGGAATAGGGAACCGGAAATCTGGGCCCATTTGTTGCGATGAAATTTGACTGTAAATATAAATTGCACGAATCAACTTATACAAGGTGAATGCCCCAATTGTCAGCAAGAAAGACATTCCAAAAACACTGATTTGGGAGAAAGTAATGCGTGGATTGGACTTCATTTCACTGGGGTTCTAAAGTCCAGTGGGCTATACCATGTTGCAAAAATGGTACAGGAGATGAGATATTTCGACTGACGATGTTTCAGCAAAGTTTCGTTCGCTATTACAATATGATGAACTTGCTGCAATAAGAGAAGTTTTTGACAAATATGGGGTAAAGAAATTTGTACCAGTTAATTCCAAAACATTGTATACCCTGAATATAGAAGTGTGCGTTGGCAAGCAACCTGACCCTTTTGCAGTATTTAACTCACAACTAAGTCAACCAATAAAGGGAATTGGTAGAAACGTAACATTCGATAACTGATTTAGCAGTTTAGAACTTCTTGAAAATTTGCAAAAAATAATGTAATGTCACTCTCTAAGGCACAATAAAAAAAATCAATAGAAAGCTGCCTTGATAATCTGCTAATCCTTCAGTTCGGCCCCCTCTATCAAGCATGATTGCTTCGCACAAAAATGTTACCTTGGTTTCCTATACACCCAAGAAGGACAAAAACGTTTTATTGGTATCAAGAAGTCATTATGAAGATGAAATTGATAAAAAACGAATAAGCTGGAAATAATTATGGAAAATAACCGAACCAATGAATGTGTTGTGATAGAAAAATACAGTAATGTTTACAAATACTTTTAATTCATTCATTGTTATAGGAAAAATCCATCACAATTTCATACGGGCAATCACTTCCTGAATGTTTTTGCGTAAATTTCGAAACACTGTGTATAATACATTCTTGAGAAAATCAGTTTTGCATATTCAAGAAATTTCTATGTCACGTGATAGTTAGAATATATTTGTTGCCTTGGGGCCAAAGATCATATTAATAACCTATAAGTGCTCAAACTAACTCACCTCATGCCTCTTGTAGCCAAAACTCGGAGTGCACTCACAAACGTATTCACAATAAGTAGGATATCAATATTCGCGTTCAGCGTAGCGGTGATGTTCGTTTACCTATGTCGTTCGATTTGATAATACTCCGTTTGGACAAAGACGATATGACAATAAATTTAAAACAGAGCCGGCTTGAGCAACTTTGCATACTTTAACTAAAATGAATTGAGAAGGCCATTTTAGCCGCAACATTTCCTGCCCGGGAAAAAGGTTTAATAAATAAATAGAAAAAAGCAAAAAAAGATTACCTAACTTTACCCCCTCAACCAATAAGTGATTTGTTTAGCGACTAATCTTATGCTAAAACACTGATCAAAGAAAAACAAAATTGAAATAAATCTTAAGGAAAGAACAAAACAAAACAAAAGTATTTGGCAACTGTGGAACTATTCAAGAGGGAGAGGGCATAACTTGACCAATGGAGTTTTTATTCCTCCCTTAGAAGTTTTTACTGTGGCAACTCTTACTGTTTTGTCTTCTCCGGGATACAGTTTGGTAATGCTTTCTAGTATCCACTCCTCAGGAGGTAAATTGTCTGCTTTAACAAATACGAGCGAGCCAACGGTAGGCGGAATACTAGCCTTTAACCATTTAGAACGTTGCTGTGAAGTATGTAAATATTCATTATTCCAACGTCGCCAGAAGCCTTGGTGCAGCTTTTGTAATAACTGCCACCGCGAAAGCCTATTGAGCGGTACATTGTTATAATCAGGTACAGGAATAGCTGACACTGGTTCCAATGTAAGAAAATGCGCAGGTGTCAAATCCTGTATATTATCTATATCGGACGTCATTGGTATTAATGGGCGCGAATTAAGAATCGATTCTATTAATGTCAAAACCGTATAAAATTCATCATATATCAATATTTGATCGCCTAGCACACGTGAAAGATGAGATTTTACACTTTTTACACCCGCCCCTACCAAACCGTTAAAGTGGGGTGCGCCTGCGGGCGAGGGATGCCATTGAATTGTTTCATGAGCGGATGCCTGTTGCATAAGTTCATGACGAGTCCCCATGAAGCTGGTGCCACAATCGCTATGCAAATGTGTTACCCTCCCCCGGCGAGCGATAAAATGTTGTAAAGCGGCCAAAAAAGTTTCTGTAGACAAATCACTTGCCAGTTCCAAATGAACTGCTTTAGTAGCGGAACATACAAAAATGCATAAATGAGCTTTGCGCGTGCGAACACCTCGATACCGAGTCATTACGATAATAAAAGGTCCACCAAAATCGACTGCAGAGCGTTAAAACGGTTTAATTTGGGAAATTCTTGAAACCGGCAAATTTCCCATGTGTTTCCGCGTAACTCAGTTATGTCAATGTGGACTGTGTTTTTTTTCTTACCAATACACGACGTGGTTGCTTCTTATTATCACTTACTCCAAAGAAAAAATGGTAACGAGGGTTTGGGCGAAGGAAGGCCAAAAGGAAATTCAAAGGGGGAGTAACAACCACTTAATTAACTAAATTGACTGTCTCGACCCTTACTTCGTGGAATATGCTCATATTAGTGTTTTTAAATGAAATTCAAGGTCTCTAGCTAATTCCACAATATAATACAATTTATTGTAAATTCTAAAAAATTGTATTATATTGTGGAATTAACTAGAGACCTTGAGTTTCATTTGAAAAAACTTAATTAACTGTCGTATTGTTTCAAGAAAGTTGGTTTTTGTGATAAACTAAACCCGATTCCGACAGAACTTTGCCATTCGAAATACCTAGACCAAAAAATATATATTTTTCTGTTACTGAGCTGATCAATACTTATACTACTTACCACTATCCTTAGCTAGTAGCAGATATTTGGATCTGGCGGAATCATATTAGGATTAGTATTCGAATTAGCGAAAATGCGATTTTGAACATTGGTTGAATTAGTACTATACTCGATAGTCGAAATTCTGTAAAGTGACTCATCGCTCTTACTGTCCATAAAATCAGTTGCAGAAGCGAACTTCATGAGCGCATCATTTTTGAAGGGTTCTTAATAGTCCTAAATAAAAAATAAATAGAAAATGTTCTTGTACGCTCTGGCGTTTAAATTTGAGAGAACAGAAATACGAAATTATTATGGTAGGTATCATTATGTATATACAGGGTGTTACCAAGAATAATACACATTTTTAAGGATGAGCTATAATAAGATGTATATAAAAAAGTCGATAGTCGAAACTTATCACAAGTTGTTCATAAGTAAGTTAAAGCAAAATAAAAAAATGTTTAAAAGTCAATTCCAACTTACTACTACTAAAACTAAAAAAAAGTTGTTTGTCAAGACCAACATAAATTACCAATAAGTATAGGTATGTTGCGAGGTCACTTGTAAAATGTCTGACTAACTGGAAGCGGTATCACTCCCTGACGACTCCTCAGAATCAACGCTTTCTCCTCCTATATCGATAATGAGTGGTTCCGTCATTACTTCTACACGTATGTCTAAATCCCAAAACTTTATTTCTTCTTTTAATACGTGTTGAATACATTTACGCCAACTCTCAGCAGTAACGGTATGCAGCGCCTCGTCAAACAGTTTCTCAACGTCAGCCATTTTGAATGTACTGTTTTTTCTCGCAACATAATTTTTCACTTGGGCCCAAACCAGCTCGATGGGGCTTAACTCACAGTGGTAGGGAGGAAGTCTAACAACTGAGACGTTGAAATCTTTCGCCATTTCATCGACAACGTACTTAATATAACTGCTTTTATGTTTCCGTACGATAATAATTCAACTTTTAGCATTGCCTCGTTGTGCGGAATGCTTTTACTCTCTAACCAATCAATTATAACCCTCTTGCGGCTAGCTGAAGTAGGTATTTGCTCCAGTCGACGAGAGTGGTATGAAGCATTATCCATAACTATCACTGAACCAGGAGTTACCTTTGTTAAAATTGATCTAAACCATGTTTCAAACCGGTTACCATCCATCTCTTCATGGTAATCGACAGTTTTTTTGGACTGAAAACTTAGTAATCCACCTTCTACAAATCCTTCCTCGCTGCCAATGTGAGTGATAATCAGTCGACGTCCTTTCCCAGAGGGAGCTTTTAAACCGGAAGAGAAGAAGAGAAACCCTCCATAAAGGCTTGTCGATTGCTTCGTATATTCATGTCTTGCCACACTTTTGACACAGTGTGGCCTTCATTTAACCATGTTTCGTCAAGATAATATATGTGCCGTCTTTCGTTACGAAACTGTCGTATCTGTTTTAAATAATTTCTCCTCCATTCCACAATGTCATTTCGTTCAATTAAGGCACTGTTTCTACTTCTTGTTTGGTAACGAAAATTCATTAATTTTAAAGTTCGTCTCAAAACTTTATCACTGATGTTTGGTAAAGTATCATCAGCTTCTATTACCTTGCTCAATTTAGCTACCGAGGGGATTTCATTCCTAAAATAAAAAGAATGTATTTCCCTACGTATAGCATTCCGTGTTTGGTCGTCCAAAACAATTTTCTGTCTTCCCCTACTTTCCGGTTTACAGTTTTCACCTCGTTCTCTTGTCAAAGATCCGTCCCGCGATTTCTTTAGAATATTGTATATAGTACTCTCAGAAACTTTAGTTAAATAACTGCACTTAACCACAGCGTCACTAACACCCAACTGTTTGTCCATGGCACGCAGTCCTTCGTACACATTTAATATGAGGACTTTTTCTTCCCGAATTAAATTGTTACGACGCCGTTTTTTATCGCCAACACCGCTACACTCCGCCATTATTGTCACTAAATATACCGATATAAATATTACAATAATGCGCTTTGGCGTGCGATCAAAATGTAATAAGCTGTGATGCGAACTAGAGTTGCAATTTCGACATATGTGTGTCGAACGACAGTTTCTAGGATCATGCGACGAACTTAGACTATTAAAACATAAGCGATTTGCTTTACAGAAACTATGTCTTTCTGACTGCGACTTCTTATTAAAATTTTCAGATTTATATAAAGAATGCAGTTGATTACACAACAAACAATTTGTTGCAGGCTATTTCGCGTTTTCATTGGCATTGTTACTCAAAAATACACGAGTAGCGCGGGATTGAGGTTTGTATTTGATTGCAGTTGGAGAAGAACCAAAGGGTTCACTTGAGAGGACATTATCATATGTTAGATATTGTTCCGTTAAAAAAGTTATTGCCGTAGTTGATGAGTTAGTCAACTCAAAGCGTAACTTTGTATCGTCATCTAACCTTATAATAATCATCATCGCGAGTACAAAGTTCCATTGCACCACAGGAAATTCCATGACTTCAAGTGCTACGAGATTTTCCTCAAAAGTATCTACTAATTTTTCCAGCGCGTTTGGATTATTTGCCTCAATTTTTGTAGTGGATTCGATTTCATTCCAATGTGCTTAAGCACACTTTCTAGCATTGAAATATCGTTTAATTAGTGTATCATGCGCAATTTCATAATTATCTGCTGTGTTCGGTAAGTGTTTTATCAAAGCCAGCAGCTTAGATTCTAACGAACTAATAAAATTTTTCTACCTCAGACAAACTAGTTTTATCATGCACTAAATTATCAAAATGATCAATAAACGAACGACAATTTTTATAGTCTCCTTTGAACTTTTTCAACTCAATTTTAGGCAGACAAATATGCGAAATATCATTTTGTAACATTGTTGCGTTTAATTGATTAGTGGTGACATGTACGGCGTCATTGTTAAACAGATCTGAATAATTAGCTTTAATTTTATAATATTCTGTAAAAAATGCTTCCTTCGCAGCATCTTCACCTTCAGATACCGCATCGGGGGTGGCGAACAATATATTTAATAAAGCGGTATGATGTCTTAAGAAAATATATTTTGATTCATCAATATCTGCACATCTTACCCTAAATAATGATCTTAGAGATTTATCAACTGTATCCCTATCAGCAATGCAACTGACTACACTAATTTCATTCATGCACGAATTACGTAGCCTCTTATATTTATTAATTTTATCCTCATTACTAATCTTAAATAGTTTTAAATGTGTTTTGAAGTATGCGAAACAAATTCAGAATAACCGCTATTTACCTTTCAAATTCCCGAAAATACGACGTGACTAAACTCTATAGGTAAACGCAGTTTCAAAAATACGATCGAAATGTCGAATTAGTGAACAAAGCGAAGTTAACAATAAATATTTGAAGTAGATACGATGCGATCAGTTTCTGATTCCTGCGAGGCGGCCTTTACAGGAAAATATAGTTTCTGCGGAGGTGCGCGCGCTTTTCGAACCAACGGAGAATACAAAACAAGCGAGAGAGGGGGTTAGAAAGAGACAGAGACGAGAATCGCGATAGCACGACTTTTCGATTTACAAACTAGGCAATAATAACATTGAATTTTCAATGGTGTTTTTCTGTGCTCTCTTCCAAAGTAAAAAGCTAAAATTATTTATTTTATGCTTAAGAATCTATTCATAAGAACAATAAATTACATTTATATAAAAACACCAGTTGTTCACTTCAAGTTACAAAAGACCCCAAAAAGAATTAAAATAAAATACCCTAAAAGACAAACCCTTATACCCGTTTTTTTTGCTCGAAGGACTAAAAAATGTTGCGTTGGTGCCAAAGATTATATTAATAACCTATAAGCGCTCAAACTGACTTACCTGATGCCACTTGTAGCCAAAACTCGGAGTGCACTCACAAAAGTAGTCACAATAAGTAGGATATAAATATTCGCGTTCAGCGTAGCGGTAATGTTCGTTCACATATGTCGTTCGACTTGATTCTTAATACTCCGTTTGGACAAAGACGATATGACTATAAATTTAAAACAGGGCCGGCTTGAGCAACTTTGCATACTTTAACTAAAATGAATTGAGAACGCCATTTTAGCCGCAACAATATTTGTGGTGCCAATGTCTCATTTTCACATCCTGTATATCAACATATTGGAATTAGGCGTGGTAATAATAATAATAATTTCATTTTCTATTTCCCCTCATATAATATAAAAAATTGTAGCCCTGCTCCTAAATAACATATTAATGATAGTGATAAAAATGTCTAAAAGGCATCTCGTCACATACGGAATCTATAAAACAAATAAACAACCAGTATATCTTAACGAGTTCCTGCTAAAGGGAAATAACATAAAGAAAACGCATAAAGGGTTGGTCATCGAGAGCATTAAGAGCTGAATGGATCGTCTAGGTCGTCGACCAAATACAGCAGGCCTATTTAATCGTTGTTTATTTGTCTCTCGACGGAATTCAGGGGTTTAATATATATACCAAGTCTCCTGGTAGATGCAAAAATAAGATTACGAAAATAGTAAGATAGAGGGGAGAAGAAGTAGGAGATTGCAATATTTCCTTTCTCGCTATTGTATAACGACGACTATAAACCGTAAATGTTTTTATTCAGGCTCATATACATCAAAATGTGGAACGGAATATTCACAATTTTATTTGAAGCTGGAGGGATGTGAAGTAAAAATACTCAATGATTTTGGAATTTTAAGTAGAGAAGAAAAAATATGTCCCATGTTAAGGTTTTAAATGAAACTAACTCTTTTTTCAAAATAATTCCACAATATATTGAAAAAAATGTTGAAATTTCCAAGAAATTGACAATTGTTTCGACATCAAGAGTGAATGCTCGTCACTCGCGCCATGTCACATCTCAATTTTGCCCTATTCTACGAATACGAATGGTACATTCTCATGAATTTTAATTCGGATATCTCTAAGTAATTTTTTGAAAAACTTTATTTTTGCAACTTAAATAATATTATAACGATTACGGTTTTGAATATTGAAACTAACTTTTCCGCATATGTGGCCCTGAACAATATTTTATCATAAAAATGGTATTATTAAGCAAAAATAGCTTGAAGTTCTTTGCGTTGTGTATTTATTTATATTTTTTTAAAAAAATATGTAATAAAACGTAACAAGAGTATTGAAAGAGGAAATAAACATGTATACTTGTCAGTACAGATAAATTTCACTATTCCACGATGATATTTAATCGTGGAATAGTAAAATTTATTTGTACCAATAAAAGTATACCTCACGTTCATATTATTTCTGATACTCTGAATCTGAGATGGTTTCATCAATTACACTTTCACTGTCACTATTAGATCCTAGAGCTATTGTAAGGTCATCAACAACTAAATCAAAGCAGGCTCCTTTGCCATATAATCTTGTTCAACTTTTTTTATATGTTCACACCTAGTGATCCACTCTTCATCTATCGAAAATGAATGAAAGAATTCATCAAACAAACTTTGTACGATTTCAAAATTAGAAGTTACATTTTTATCAGCTACGTATTGCTTCATAGAAGACCATAGTAACTCTATTAGATTTAAATCCGGATGATATGGAGGTAATCGTAAAATGAAATGTCCTTTATCTGTAAGAATTTGATCGATTTCGTATATTTTGTACCGAGGTTTGTGTTACTTCATAAGATTGTATAAATCTGCTTTTAGCATATCAGCCGTAAATCCAATATTTCGCTTTGTCAGCCACTGCTGCATTTCGGCTTTTCTGCAAGAGAAATTTGGTACCTTTTCACTCTGTAAATTATGATAAAGTGCCTTGTCGATCACTAAAATGCTATTTGGTGGTAAATTTGGTACTAACATCTCCTGCAACCACTTTTTGTAGTTCTCGTCGTTCATGGGATTGTGATAATCTCCGGTTTTATCGCTAGATTTGTATCTAAGGTAAGCATTTTTCACAAAACCATTTTCACCTCCAGCATGTACTATAATTAGCATATGTCCCTTTGATACAGGTTTATGTAACCCCTCGTTCGAACTATCAGACCAGTTCTTTTGATTACTATGATACGAATGGATATACGTTTCGTCCATATATATAATTGGTCTATTTTCGTCTCTATAACGTTTCATACTTCGTAAGAAGTCAAGTCTCATATGTGTAATTTCGGGTTTTTCCATTAACAACTTCCTACTTGTTCTAGTTTTTCGCCAACGAAATCCCATTTCTTAATAATATGCCGGGTACCTGTATAACCATACTTATCCACAAATTTTCGATGAGTACGCTTCAAAGTTGGAACTTGTTTTTCTGTAATATAAAAATTGGTAATATAATTTCGGAGACGTTCTGTATCAAAATTATCTAGACAGGTTTTTGGAGCGCTTTTTTTTTCTCTTTTTATTAGGTGTTTCAAACGACGAGCATTCACCGTCTTCAACTACCTTCATTTCACGTGAAATTTGTTGAGCACTACTTAAACTGACTCCTGTTGCCAATACACCACACGCTCCTGGACTGTTTTAAAATCTTTCAATGGCCCGTTATTTTCTGCGTATCTTCTCATAAAATGTATAACATTTGCTACCACTTCTCGAGTTTGTCCATTCAAAACTTTCCCTTTCAACTTTGACTGAAATTCCATTTTTATTCACCGCAATACCTACTTTTTCGCAGACTATAAGTTCTGTACTCGTTAAAGTTTAATCATACACTGTCTTATCTCCTACTTTCTGTATTGAGACCAACGCGCTTCGTGGGCGTGTTCATTTTCAAACTTTCAGCTATTTTTGCTAACCTGTACTTGTATACACTTCGGGGGATGTATCGTGCTAACAAACCGAAATTCTCCAAAAATAACCAAAAATGTAGTATATCTGGGTTTATAGGATACGCTGTACTCGCTCTAGTCAACTGAAAATCAATAGGGTACATCTGTGAGACTCCTTGAACAATGTTCAATCATAAAATTGCTCAATAGTATACTCTCTGGAGGCTGTATCGTGCTACCAAACTGAAAATTGTCCAAAAATGACAAAAATTTGGATCTTCAAGTACCATAGCACCCGTTTTACTGGCTTTAAAGAGCTGCATATCAATAGAGTTTATCTTTGAGACGCTCTGAATAATATCCAATCATGAAATTGGTCACTTGTATATACACCGGAGGCTGTATCGTGCTAACAAACTGAAATTTATCAAAAAATTAAAAAATGTCGTACTTCAAGTACCATAGCACCCGTTGTACTGGTTCTGGTGAGCTGAAAATCAATAGGGTTCATCTGTGACATGTCCTTAACAATATTCAATCATAAAATTGGTGACTTATTGCACTCCGGAGGCTGTATCATGCTAACAAGACATCTGAGGAAAAGTGGCCGACAACGACGACGACACACAAGATTTTTGTTCTAAAAGCCGTTTTTTCATGTTCCCTCCCTAAGGAGGGAAAGTAAAAGTAACGTCATCATACGTTATCAATGAAATAATTTTTGCAATTCCAAAACTAAAGTGGTCACTGTAGTCTCACATGTTAGAAACTATGTTAGACCCAAGGGATATAAAGGAACAGTTAAAATTCTAAGGGATTTGAAGTACAAATAAAAACGTTTACACCCGATGCCTAGCCAAGCATTTTAGAAGTCCGTCCTCGATGCCCAGCCAAGTTTCGTGAAATATTAGTATTTATTAATTTTGTTTGTTAGCTTCATAAATAAATTATTGAAAATGTCTTGGTATTTGAGGGAGGCAGAAAAATCATATGTATAACATGGGTGTAAAGTGCCTTCTCCTCCCTCGAATGATTATTGCCCTCGGGAGGAAAAGTAGCACTTTCCTCCCTTGTTATACAAATAGCTATTTTTCTTTCCAAATGATTTTTTAGATCAACTTAAAATTCGTTGGAGAAAAACTATGTATATATAAAAATTGTATCTGAATATATTTCAGTCAATGAATTGAGAATAATTTGAATGAATGTTTTTTTGTAAGTATCAATTGAAAATAGAGAAAATTGGGTTAATTGAATGACAACTTGGTATTTTACGTGATTTCAACAATTTTTGAGATTTCGATTTCATTATCGTAATTGTTTATTAAATGGAAACTTTATTCTTTCCAGAGTCACTTGAGATGTGTACATGGCACAAAGTTTTACTGACATCTGTAGATGGCAGTTTTGGTAGTATTAAATATCATCGTCAAAATGACAGAAGTTACATTTCATTTGATGATCAACTGATGTTCAATAATCATTTTTGGCTTGACCAAGAAGTAACCTACCTACCTTGTGATTGACCTATTATAGACATATTAATAGAAAATAGAAGGAGATATGATATTAAAAATATTAAAGCTTATATATTATTAGCCCTATGGGGATATCCGGGATATGTGCAATGATATAGAAAACCAGGAAAACTAAAAGTATGTCTGCTGGTCTTTACAATTATCACTTAAGAAGACAATTTAAAAGTGGAGAACTCCCTAGATTTATCTATTCATTGATGACTTGATATTGTGGGTCTTTTAAGTGTCTTCTAATTTCCAATTCTTTAAGGAAATCCAGTTCTTGTTTCTTATCACAAATATGTAATATTTCTAGTTCCGTGTTAGGTGTTAATGAATGATTGGTATCAAGTAGATGTTTTGCGTATTGGGATTTATCTGGTTGTTTTAATCGGTATGCTCGTAAGTGTTTACTGCATCTGATTTCAAAATTTCTAAGGGTTGGACCCAAATAGACAGCATTACATTCTGGACATATGAGGTTATATACACCAGACTTTTTTAACCCTGGAGTAGTCGCGTTAGGTCTGATAGACTCCGCGTTCCGGAATTGTTCGGCTATTTACGCATTTTGTCACCGAGAGCTTAGTGCGTCAACATAGCTTCTTGAATTACGACGTAGTTGAATAAATTAGGTGTTTGTGGGCGGTTGTGCAAGTCGTTTTTCTGTCAAATGTGATCTAGAGTCTCCTAGACTCCACGCGACCAGTTGTGTTGTATTTTTTTGTGATAATTTAATCATTTCGATATTTATTGCGACCAGACTTTGAAATCAGTTATTTATAGACGAAAATGGACTATGAAAAAGAGCAGCCAAGAGTGTTGCGCCTATGGGAGGAAGTTGACTCTGACGAGGCGCCAATTGATGATTAATCAGATCTAGAAGATGATGTCGTGGAATATAGATCTGATAATAGCGATACCGTCCAAGAAGATAGCTCTTATTCCGATGACTATGATCTCATTACACCACCAGCAAAAATGCCAAGAGTTGCTTTTTATCTCGGCAAAGACAATAAAACAAAATGGGAAAAACATATTCCGAACATACAAAAGGTGAAGCAAAAAAAGCAAAAAGTCCGATCGAGTGCTGGAATCTTTTTGTGAATGACGAGACTATCGATATTATTGTAGAACATACAAATATCTACATAGCAATGAAAGAGATCGAGACTGCAAAGAAGCAGATAAAACTGAAATCAAAGCCCTGATTGGTTTGCTTTATTTGTCAGGGTTGCTGAAAAGTTCCAAGTTAAGTGTCGATGAAATATGGGACAGAAAGGGAACCGGAGTAGACCTACTCTGGCTCACAATGAGTAAACAACGGTTTCTTTTTCTTTTGAGGTGTTTTCGTTTTGACGACCCGGCTACGAGGGAAAAGAGGAGGAAAATAGATAAACTGACGCCAGTCCGAAAAGTTTTCGATATGTTTGTGAGTAACTGTCAAAAGCATTATTCCATCTCACAAAATGCAACTATAGATTGAATGCAACTATAGATTGAATGCAACTATAGATTGAATGCTACTAGGTTTCCGTAGCAGATGCGGCTTTCGACAGTACATACCTTCAAAACCAAACAAATATGGTCTGAAACTTTTTTCGTTGGTGGATTCGAATATGTTTTACACGTTGGATCTAGAAGTATATGTTGGACAACAACCTGAACGTCCGCTTAAAACAAACAATGACGCTATGAGTATTGTTGAACGTCTTGTATCGCCTATTTCCAAAACGTCAAGAAATCATACCACAGATAATTGGTTTACCTCGGTGCCCTTGGTCGAAAAATTGCTAAGTGATCATAAACTTACACTGGTTGGAACGATTCGGAAGTATAAGAAGCAAATACCTAAGGAATTTACTGTAGTGAAACATCGTCCAATAAACTCAAGCATGTTCGGATTTGGAGAGCATATGACAATTGTGTCTTACGTTCCGGAAAAAGGAAAGAATGTTATAATTTCCAGTTTACACAACAGTGACTTAATTGACCCTGACACTGGTGATAAAAATAAACCCGAAATGATAACGTTTTACAATGGCACAAAAGGAGGTGTGGATTCTGTAGACCAGCTTTGTTCACTATATGATGTAGCACGAATTAGCAGGCGCTGGCCCATGGCGATTTTCTTCTCTTTATTGAATCTCGCTGGAGTGAACAGTCAAGTTATTCATGTTTCCAATCACCCCGATCCAAGAGACGATTTTAAACGGAGAGTGTACTTGAAACAAGTAGCATTGTCGTTGATTGAACCACATTTGCAGAGACGTTCTTATCAGAAGAATGTACCAGAAACCATCCGTCAAAGAAGACAAGATATAGCGGGAACCTCTACTGCATCTGGATCTAATGTAGAACAAATACCAGAAGGCACCAGAAAATACTGCGGCGGATGCAAAAACAAAAACAAGTCTCGGTTTTACTGCCAGAAATGTAAATCCTTCATTTGTCTAACACATGCAAAAATGTTGTGCTTTTCTTGTGCAGAAGCGTGAGTCTTGGAACAGATTTTTTCTCTTAAAGTAATTTGAGTTTTGTTTGATTTCAGTTAGTTACTTTAGTTTTTGTTAGGTCATAGACCAGCCATGTCAAACTTGCGGCCCGCGGGCCGCATGCGGCCCACTGAGCATTTTCCTGCGGCCCCGAATCAATTTTGAAAACAGCCATGTAATGCGGCCCGCGAGCCTGTTAAAAACCGAAAATAAAGTACTAAGATGCGCGCTCAACCTAAAAGCCTGGCTTGTTCCGGAAAGTTCTATCGCGCGAGAACACAGATGACGCTACCTGAACATTCTGGAAAGAACTGTCGAGAAATCACAATCCGTATATAAGCCAATACCGCTCGGTTGAGTTCAGTTGTTCAGTCAGTTATGAGTCAGTTGCGATAGAATTGCGAGTTTAGTTGCGTACTTATTGTTACAACACGTAACAGTACTTATTGTTATTTATTTCGGATAAAGTTTTTAACATGTCTGTTTCAAAACCAAGTGGAAGTAAGAGGAAACTTGGAGATGAGCATCGTATCTTTCATTAAAAGTGGGAATTAGAGTTTTTTTGCTGTGAAGTGAAAGACAAAATTATTTGCTTGATTTGTAACAGTACAGTCGGTGTCCCAAAATTATATAATATGAAACGTCACTATGATAGTCATAAAACTAAGTTTGACAAGTATACAGGCATGATTAGAAACGAAAAGTTAAAAGAGTTAAAATCACGGTTAAAAGATCAATAGCTCATGTTTACACGTCCAAAGCAAGAAAATGAATCTGCCGTTCAAGCGAGCTACGTACTGTCGGAGTTGATCGCAAAACACTCAAAACCATTTGTTGAAGGTGAATTTATAAAAGAGTGCCTTGTAAAGGCCGCGGAAATTGTAAGTCCCGGGAGCGTGAAGGCTTTTCAAAATATATCCTTGTCCCGGAATACTGTCGCTGAAAGAGTTACCGAATTGGCTGCCAATATAAGCGAACAGATAAGAACAAAATCAGACTCTTTCATTGCATTTTCTATTGCCTGTGACGAAAGTACAGATGTGTGTGGTGTGGCGCAACTCGCTGTTTTTCTTCGTGCTGTTGATAGAGATATCAACGTTTATGAAGAATTACTGGAATTAGTACCATTGCATGATACAACAACTGGGGAGGATATTTTCAGTGCTGTTTATGGACTTCTGCAAAAGTACAATTTAGATTTGTCAAAACTCTATTCCGTTGCAACAGACGGAGCTCCTTCAATGACTGGAGTAAATAATGGCTTCATTAAAATATTACAAACAAATATCAGAGAAACGGGCAGTGACAAACCAGATTTTCATCATGTTCATTGCATAATCCACCAAGAAGTTTTATGCTCAGAAGTGATCAAGTTGGAAAGCGTTTTAAAGTCAGTGAAAAAAATGATAAACTTCATAAGGTCACGTCGCTTGAATCAGCGACAGTTTTCGTTTTTACATGATTTAGAAAGTGAGTACACTGGTTTATCTTATTATGCAGAAGTGCGATGACTTTCGTGTTCTATGGTTCTCGATCGGTTTTGGAAACTCAAAGAAGAAATACGCCTTTTCATGGAAGTGAAAGAACAAGATGTCAGCTTATTATCCGTCGTACCTTTTTCACAAGATCTTTCATTTATGGTAGACATCACAAAACACTTGTCGGACTTAAATACGAAATTGCAACGACCACGTCAAGTTATAACAGATATGCATGATCATAAAGCTTTCAAGTGTAAGATGATGCTGTGGAAAAACCAGTTAGCGGTGGATAATCTGTCACATTTTCCGACTTGCAAGGCGTATCAGGAAAGTACAAGTGGCCCAATATCATACAAAATATATACAGAGAAAATGGGAAGATTTCTGTCAGAATTTGAAAAGCGTTTTCAGGATTTTAAGTCCCAAGAAAACAATTTTTCTTTATTTACTGGTCTTTTCACTATCGATACTGATAAAGTTCCCCCTCACTTGCCGATGGAAGTGATTGAGATTCAGTGTCAAACCGATTTAAAAGAATAATTTGATAGTGTTGGTACATTCGAATTTTATAAGTACTTTTCAATACCAAGAAATGAGAAAACTTGCCTGTAAAATCCTGTCAATGTTTGGAAGTACCTATAAGTGTGAACAATTATTTTCTTTCATGAAAGGAAACAAATCTCCCGCAAGATCGCGATTGACGGACGCACACTTGGACGCAGTTTTAAAAGTTATTTCCGCCGATAAATTCCCGCCACAAATAGACAACTTAATTAAAGACAAAAGATGTCAAATATCTGGCAAAAGAAGTTAATGTTTGTAAGTTTTTGTAATGTCCTTTTTATTGGAAATTTAATAAATATAGTTCTAACATAATAGTACTTTTTTTCGTTAAGATTTTTAGTAGTTTGTCTTCTTTAAGATTAGGTTTTGCGGCCCACCTAGTCTATGGTCTTCATGCTTCTGGCCAACCAGTGACTTTGAGTTTGACATGGCTGTCGTAGACTCATTCGCTATGAGGTATTTTTATATATACAAAAAATTTGTTTTTATTTTTTTCATTATACTTGAATAAAGTTTTTTTTACGTGTCCTGGTGTTTTTTTCAATTAATTATAAAAAAAAATTAGAATAAGAATTTAAAAGAGGACCTTCTCGGATACGGAGTCTGACAGACTCCGCGCGACTAGTGTTGTTAGATTATCAGGCGCGACTACTCCAGGGTTAATGGGAATATTTTTGTTTCTACATTTAACAATTTTGTACTCACATTAAGTGTAGAGTAGATTCCACGAAGTAAGGGTCGAGAAAGTAAATTTCATGTCCCATACTCTTTAGAATTTTTCGGTTAAATTTGTATGGATAATAATATTATCAGTAGGTAATACACGTATGTTCTGTGACACTTTATCGGATGAACAGGCGGATGGCCTATGGGTGGTTACCGATAGGAAGAAGTTTCCAGAGGGTTTACAAGAAGTGAAAGAAGTCTCTAGATGGTTAGCAAGTAATGACGGTAGCGTCTACGGGGGTTATGCAAAAAGTGTGTATGTTGTTACGTGTATAAGGTAGAGGGTGGTTTAGAAGAAGCGAAGGGGTTTTTAAGGGTAGCGTCTACGGGGATTACGCAAGTAAGGGTGTACGGGGGTTATGCAAAAAGTAAATAAGTGTGTATGTTGTTACGTGTATAAGGTAGAGGGTGGTTTAGAAGAAGCGAAGGGGTTTTTAAGGGTAGCGTCTACGGGGGTTATGCAAAAAGTTTTTTGGGGGTTTGGCCTGGGCCAATTGCCAAAATTTTTGGGATAATGACGGTAGCGGCTACGGGGGTTATGCAGAAAGTAAATAAGTGTGTATGTTGTTACGTGTATAAGGTAGAGGGTGGTTTAGAAGAAGCGAAGGGGTTTTTAGGGGTAGCGTCTACGGGGATTACGCAAGGGTGTATACAAGAACGGGGGTTATGCAAAAAGTGTGTTTGTTTTTTCGTGTATAAGGTAGAGGGTGATTTAGAAGAAGCGAAGAGGGTTTTAAGGGTAGCGTCTACGGGGGAGGGGAGCGTCTACGGGGATTACGTAAATAAGGGTGTATACAAGAACGGGGGTTATGCAAAAAGTAAATAAGTGTGTATGTTTTTACGTGTATAAGGTAGAGGGTGATTTAGAAGAAGCGAAGAGGCTTCTAAGGGTAGCGTCTACGGGGGGTTGCGTAAAAAGTAAATAAGGATGTATACAAGAAGTAATTAGAAGAAAGAAAATATATGGAGGATTGTGTGTGTGTGTAAGAGATGAGGGGTAGTGCTTACGAGGGGGAGGGGCTATGCAGTTAAGGGTTCTATATTTTGAAATTCTCAAAGGAATGTTATTAGATTGATAACCAACATTTTTTTTTAAAACGGATATGTGTGTGAATTCATATCATTTTATAGAAGGTTTTTTATATTGTAATAAATGAAATCTCGCATTATTATGAATACATCTAAGACAAACAAACAGATTACAGCAACCACATTAGACGTTGCAACTTAGCAATAAGTGATGGGGATCTAACCATTGGTACAATATTTTGAAATTCTCAAAGGAATGTTATTAGATCGATAACCAACTTTTTTTAAAACGGATATGTGTGTGAATTCATATCATTTTATAGAAGGTTTATTATATTGTAATAAATGAAATCTCGCATTATATTAAATTCGCTTAGTGGGTAATATTTGCAATAGCTAGCAAACACGTGCAAACCAAATCATTTATTCAGACAATAGCGAACTTGTTTCAAAATATGATAAGATTGGAATGTCATGATTTCTAGTTTATAATTGTTAGTAACAGATTAGATTGTATGAAATCGCAGAAAAATATAGTTTTCTGGAAATAGGATGATGATATCAAAAATAACTCATTGGACTTGTGCATCCCCTCTATAATAAAATATTCTTTTAAATAGTGCTCACAGTAAATACTAGACAATAGACTGTACTTAGGGTTCCAGTGAAAAGTTGTTCGATAGAAAACTAGATTCTGCTGTTTCATGAATAAACTCAGTTTAGATTTTATCGTAAATGACTAATACAATATCAAGTTGATATCATATATTTTTTAAAAGATACTAAAGTAATATTCCGTAATATGAAGTAATATTCCCTTATCATGACATTCCAATCTTATCATATTTTGAAACAAGTTCGCTATTGTCTGAATAAATGATTTGGTTTGCACGTGTTTTCTAGCTATTGCAAATATTACCCACTAAGCGAATTTAATATAATGCGAGATTTCATTTATTACAATATAAAAAACCTTCTATAAAATGATATGAATTCACACACATATCCGTTTTAAAAAAAGTTGGTTATCGATCTAATAACATTCCTTTGAGAATTTCAAAATATTGTACCAATGGTTAGATCCCCATCACTTATTGCTAAGTTGCAACGTCTAATGTGGTTGCTGTAATCTGTTTGTTTGTCTTAGATGTATTCATAATAATGCGAGATTTCATTTATTACAATATAAAAAACCTTCTATAAAATGATATGAATTCACACACATATCCGTTTTAAAAAAAAATGTTGGTTATCAATCTAATAACATTCCTTTGAGAATTTCAAAATATAGAACCCTTAACTGCATAGCCCCTCCCCCTCGTAAGCACTACCCCTCATCTCTTACACACACACACAATCCTCCATATATTTTCTTTCTTCTAATTACTTCTTGTATACATCCTTATTTACTTTTTACGCAACCCCCCGTGGACGCTACCCTTAAAAGCCTCTTCGCTTCTTCTAAATCACCCTCTACCTTATACACGTAAAAACATACACACTTATTTACTTTTTGCATAACCCCCGTTCTTGTATACACCCTTATTTACGTAATCCCCGTAGACGCTCCCCTCCCCCGTAGACGCTACCCTTAAAACCCTCTTCGCTTCTTCTAAATCACCCTCTACCTTATACACGTAAAAACAAACACACTTTTTGCATAACCCCCGTTCTTGTATACACCCTTGCGTAATCCCCGTAGACGCTACCCTTAAAAACCCCTTCGCTTCTTCTAAACCACCCTCTACCTTATACACGTAACAACATACACACTTATTTACTTTCTGCATAACCCCCGTAGCCGCTACCGTCATTATCCCAAAAATTTTGGCAATTGGCCCAGGCCAAACCCCCAAAAAACTTTTTGCATAACCCCCGTAGACGCTACCCTTAAAAACCCCTTCGCTTCTTCTAAACCACCCTCTACCTTATACACGTAACAACATACACACTTATTTACTTTTTGCATAACCCCCGTACACCCTTACTTGCGTAATCCCCGTAGACGCTACCCTTAAAAACCCCTTCGCTTCTTCTAAACCACCCTCTACCTTATACACGTAACAACATACACACTTTTTGCATAACCCCCGTAGACGCTACCGTCATTACTTGCTAACCATCTAGAGACTTCTTTTACTTCTTGTAAACCCTCTGGAAACTTCTTCCTATCGGTAACCACCCATAGGCCATCCGCCTGTTCATCCGATAAAGTGTCACAGAACATACGTGTATTACCTACTATTATCATTCACATACAGCATCTCTTTATTTGAATTACTTTGACACTACTTCGTATATATCAATGGATGAAGTACCTGGAATTGATCCTGAAACCGTCTTTAAAAACTATTGTCGCTAGATTAGCACCACTGTTCTCTATACTCAGTCATAGTTGGAGCACAATATACATAACACACAGTAGTGCATACTCAAGGTGGTACCTTTGAAGTTTAAAAGTAACTGTCGGCTATATTTTCTGGATAAATGTCAGGTTAGAAGCCAGCTTCATGGGAACGACATAATCGTACTTAAAAAATTTAATTATTGTAATAAAGTGACAAATGAGGATATTTTCTTAATTTCAGTTGTGACCTCATCTGCACAATGTGATGAGTAATGTCTGACGCACAGACGGTCAAATAACTCGATTGTCGATATTCCATTGGTTGGATTCAGACAGTGACAGGAGAATGCACCACACTCTTTCTTCTTGATTGGTTTAAATATTTTATCCTCGGAACATGGCGTCTGGTCGGCGCAGTCAGATCTGCGCGACTTTTGCCGACTATCCAAGTTGCACTACTGTTTGTATTTGTATACTGTGGTTGGAGCCTTATTTGTCATTAGCTATATTCACAGAGCTCCATTTCGTGCAAAATCAAATAAGGCAGCTCATTTTAAGTATGAGTTGACGATGTGAGAATATTATTCGTGCGAGAAATGAAAACACTTGTTCTTAAAACCTTTTTTCAGTTGGTTTCATTTACTGGTCAATTTTGAATTTTCCGTTGGTTCCTATAGAATAACTCTAAGGGAGCGTCATTTTTAATTTGCATGAACTTCAAGGATAAATGAAACTGATATAAAAAGTGTAGCGTTAATTTTTTTGAGAAATTACAGAACTGCTGTCAACTGTTGTAAACAATCCCGGATATAGGTTAGAAATCAATATAATTTGACAAAGTTTGATCAAATATTTGCATTATTTGAATTTAAATTTAATTTAAAATAGGTGTGACATCGTTCATATCAATACGTTAAGGATTTCCCTCACGTATACGTAATTGTAAAATCTAAATAATTACATTATAGAATAATAAAATCAACCGAAATACCAAACGAGGTTAGCAATAATTGAATTTAAAGTCGCAAAACACGCCGAATATTAAAATGCTTTTTATCAAATGTAGGACAACAAAATATTCAATGAATCAACCGGCAACATAAATATTATATAAGTGTTCGTGGTGACGAATACGTTGAGGTAGGTAATTGTTTCTCGTGTTTTGTAAATAATTGTGCTGTTGATTATAGCAAGGTACCAAATATAGCTACTATTCCGTTTGTATTTGAAGTTATCACTTTTTATACAAGATGTCATTCAAAACTCATCTAATCTGCTCACTTTCATTCAAGGTAGCTAGAAAACGTGATATTATCGGTGTATGCAAATTAAATAGGACAAAGTAATGTAAATGAAATATTTGCATAAACACGGCGAATTTGTTGATAAAAACTATCCAAATTCATGTTTTAATTCGTAAGTTTCAAACAATGCCTATCGATCCTTCAGTTTATTTGTTGTCGATAGGAAGAAATAAATCCAAACTTTATACGCAAAAGCATTTTGTGCTTCTTTGCAGTGGTATCATATGTCGTCTTAATAATAAATAGTGTTAGGAAATTGCACTGTAGTCCCTGAATCCGACTCGGTCTATGAAAGTTAAAATTTTGGAAAAGGCGCAGGGATTTCTTCGAACTGTTTACCGTTATTTTTTGTGACCAGTCTTATCTAGACAATTCCCGGGAGGGGATGTTTTTTGTGAACCGCAATCTAGAAGAATCCAGAAAAAAGGGAACTTAATATATAAGAGTGAATACCTACCGACGGGATTAGTTTATAATTTGATCTCGTGAGAGAAACAGTGAACAAATAAGTAAATAAGCAGTAGTGAAGTGTACAAGGTCTATATGAATCTGAAAAGTTGGCCAATGGAATACAAGAAATGGACAGGTTGAAAATATAAGTCCTCGGGTAGCAGAGACGTGGTGGCCAGACGTAGGAAAATGTTAGTGTTTTGAATGAAACTCACGGTTTCTAGTTAATTCCACAATATAATAAAAGTTATCGAAAATTCTAAAAAATTGACAATCGTTTCGATAAATCAATATCATCGTCGATGTCAATTTTTTAGAATTTTCATTAACTTTTATTATAATGTGGAATTAACTAGAAACCGTGAGTCTCATTTAAAACACTAATATTAGCAGATTCCACGAAGTAAGGGTCGAGACAGTTAATTTCAGTAGGAAAATGTGTAACACGAGGAAAAGTCTTTTTCTATTCAGGAAACCAAGACAGAAATCATCGGAAAGGAGTTGGAATAATAATTCCTGAAAAACTATCTCCGAGTCTAAATATCTTTCTCCCACACTCTGATCGCATGGCATTACTTAGATTGAAAGAAAATCCGGTTATTATTAAGATAATACAAGTATACGAACCACCGCAGATGCATCAGAAGACGAAGTTGAAGAATTCTATGAAGAACTGAGACAACTAATCTATAAAAACGTTAAAAAACACGAAATAAACCTCATACTAGGCGACTTCAATGTTAAAGTTGGAAATGGCATACCAGATGCACTCGTAGGCCCCTATGGATTGGGAGAGAGGAACGAACGAGAGGGCGTCTACACCAGTTCTGTCAAGAGGAGCACATGAAAATTACTAACACTTAGTTCAGACTACCACCCAGGCGTCTGTACACATGGAGAGCCCTAGCAGACTATCCCGAACATATGATTAGAAACCAAATAGACTTCACATTGATCAACAAACGATTCGGAACATCAGTAACAAAAACATGTACATACTCTGGAGCCGATGTCCCAACCAACCATATCCTTCTCATAACAGAAATAAAAAAAGCTAATAATAAAAAACCCAAACAAGAACAAAGGATAGATTATGATAGAATTAATGACGACACCATCAAAAACAAAGTAGGCAACAAATGAAACCTTAACAACTTTATCAACACATTGAGGGACATAGAAGAAATAATGATAAATACGGCAAAAGAAGAAATAGGATACAAACAAAAGGTCAAAAAGAAAGAATGGATGACAGACAAAATATTAGCAATCTATGAAGAGAGGAGGAAATACAAAAACACAGACAGTCGAGACAAATACAGAATGATGTAAAATGCTATAAGAAAAGCGATAAGAACAGCCAAAAATAGATTGCTGAGGGAACAGTGCGAAGAAATGGAACACTTACCTACACGAACAACATGATGAGTATAACCTGCACCAGAAAATAAAAGAAACAGCAGGAGTATACAGGAAACAGACTTTCTTCAACATACAAAATGATCAAAGGCAAATGGTACAAGACAACGCACAGAGGAAATCTATCTGGGAACAATATATTGACAACCTCTTTGCAGATGAAAGTCCATGGTTAGAAGACATCTTGGAAGAGATTACTGCAGCAATAAAGAGCTCGAAGAATAAGAAAACGGTTGGGCTAGATCTAGTTCCTGTTGAAGTGCCTAAATTATTAGACAGCGAAGGTATTAAGATACTTCATAGGCTTTTCAACCAAATTTACAACATAGGAAAATTCCCAACTGAATGGCTTACGTCTCTTTTCATCCCACTTCCGAAAAAGAACAACGCAACAAGATTTGAAGACCACAGATTGATCAGCTTAATGAGTCGCAATCTTGAAATATTTCTGAAGGTCATTCACTATAGAATTTCCACAAAATGCGAAAGCGTTATTGGATCCTCTCAATTCGGTTTTAGAAGGGGTCTCGGTACAAGAGAGGCACTAGTCGCAACCCATGTATTAATTCAGAACTGTTACGACCGGAGGTAAAATGTAGTGATGTGTTTTATAGACTATGAAATCGCGTTTGACAGAGTGCAACATCACAAACTCGTTGAAATACTAAGGCGACTTGACATAGATCAGAAAGATATACGCTGTATTGAAAACTTGTACTGGAGCCAAACAACTGCAGTTAGAGTTGACAACGAGGCCACAAAAGCACAGGTGACGAGAAGATTTTAACAATGAAGAACAATATTTCTGCAATGTAAGAGAAGATTTCAACTAATTTTAGGAACGATATTTCTGCTATAAAGAACGATTTTTCTGCCGATATCTCATCGATGAAAAATTACATTGCAGCTGACGTGGAAAATAAAATTTCGTCTCTAAAATCTGATATCTAGAATAAGATGACAACAATGGACGAGAAAATCTATGAATTAGTGAGAAATATGAGAGATTTAAGAACACAAGACACGCCAGCACAAGAAAACAAGATCGACCAAATGAGACTCTGCAAATCAGAAACACATCCCAAGATAGAAGATATTGGCAGTTTTGCCCGAGTCAAGACCCCAATGTTCGACGGAAAGACGTCTTAATTAAGCAGCTGCTAGAGTGAATAATTAGTCCGAAAGGAGGAGGCAGTAAACTTAACCATCGTGCTTCGGAAAGATGCCTTAGATGTACTTCAGACGATACCTCTGGAATAAACGGATGACTTCGAGCAGCCGAAGAAGAGGTTAGACATGCGATATGGCTATGATCATCTAGAACATTTGTACCAATATCAGCTGAAGAACCGAATGCAGAAACGTGACGAAGCCCTTCAAGAGTATGAAGTGGATATTGCTCGACTACTTCGATTCGCTCATCCATCAGCACCAGAGAACATGATGTCTGGGCATTCAGACTTTATTGATGGCTTACGTAACTCCGATATGCAGAGGGCGCTTGGTTTGGCCCATCCCAAAACATTGATCGATGCAGTAACTACGGCTCTTGAATATGAAGCAGCCATAAGCGCTTCGGGATATAACAAAGTCAGGACCATCCAAAAAGAAGGTGACGAGGACAGGCTTGACCAAATCGTCCGTTTGATAAAAAGTATGGTGGACAGGAAGCCGAGAAAGATCAGATGCTGGAATTGTGGCGAGCTAGGGCATGTAAACGCCCCAGGACTCCTGCAAACAAAGAACCCCAGTCACAGGAAAACTAGTATGGATAGGCTACGAGGCGGCAGCACCAACCCATGATCGTTCCAGAGAACCTTTCATACTGATAGCTTCTCTCAGATTTCGCAACGACAGTGTATATGTGGATGGCGAAGTGAACGGCAAGAAATATACTCTGCTGGTAGACACTGGAGCAACTAGAACCATTATACGGCCAGAGATCACAAAACCAAAGAAGAAGCTCCTACGAACGAGACTGCGACGTCGGTCCGCCACAGGTGAGAGGGCCAATGTTGACGGGGAGACACAAATTCAATTGGGAGTGGGCGCAGAAAAGTTCACGCATACGGTAATCGTAGTTGACACTGAAAAAGACGTGATTCTGAGAATAGACGTAATAAATCTATATGAATTCCAATTGGACTTTAGAAACAGAACAATTAAAGTGGGTTCCGAGTAGGTATTCCTTCATCCATATGAAGGCAGCACGGTGTTGACAGCTGACAGCTGTACAGGATGATACCGTTCTACCTGCACGATGTGAAACCATGATAGTAGCGCGGCTACACCGGGGGCTACACGGAATCATGGAGAAAGGTATATTGCTTATGATGGAGCCAAGGAACCACGACGAAGAAGTTAGCAAAGAAGTACTAATTGGAAAAGGATTGGTTACGTCGGCGAATGAGATTCTAGTACGTGTGATAAATGTGAACGATTACCCAATTACCATCAAGAAAGAAACCAGGATTGGATACTGCATCCCAGTGAAGTCTATAGTTTGTCAAACAACGGCAACTGACCATTTCAATGCCAGATTTCGAACAAATGTTATCAGTAGTGGGTCAATCCTTGAATCAAGCTGAGAAAAGGGAAATGAGAGAATTTATTTGGCAGTATCGAGACCTATTTCTACCAAAAAGAGGAAAGACTGGTAGGACATCAGCCGTCAAACACTAAATCGATACTGGTAATGCTAATCCAATTAGGCAATCAGCGCGAAGACTACCACAAACGAAGAGAGAGGAAGATGAAAGAATAATTCGAGAAATGGCAGAAGGAAAAGTAATAGAACCATATACCAGTCCATGGGTGTCTCCAGGAGTGCTCGTCAAGAAGAAGGATGGAACTACGAGATTCTGCGTGGATTAACGACAGCTAAACAACGTGACGAAAAAAGACAGCTATCCTCTGCCTCGAATCGACGATTCGTTAGATACTTTGGCCAGCAGCAAACTGTTTGCCACCTTGGACCTGAAATCTGTTTGTTGGCAAGTGGAAATGGACCCAGCAGACAAAGAGAAGACTGCTTTTACCACCGGATCTGAATTAGGGCAGTTCAACGTCATGCCATTCGGGTTCTATACTGCGCCCGCGACATTTGAAAGACTCGTGGAAAATATCAAGAGAGAGTTGTCTTGGAACACATGCCTGGTCTATTTGGACGACATCATAGCACTGGAGAAGACATTTTTACGAACCCCTGAAGAATTTGACGTATTCAAACAACTCCAAGCTGGCCAGCTCATGTTAAGCCCGAAAAAATGTCAGCTATTCCAAAACCGAGTCAAGTATCTAGGTCATATAGTGAGCAATGAAGGAGTGGCGGTTGATCCAGAGAAAATTGCTTTCATTCAGCAATGGCCGCAACCAACCGACAAACATCAAATTCGGTGTTTCCTTGTACTTTGCAAATACCATAAAACATTTATAAGGAAGTTTAGGGATATTGCCAAGCCCCTAACTCGACTCACAGAAGAAATAAAAGGTTTCCATTGGGACGAAGACTCTCAAACGGCTTTTGAAACCTTGAAGAGGCATTTAACCACTGCGCCGATATTGGGATATCCATTACCAGGAGGAAACTTTATTCTTGACACTGACGCAAGCAACGTAGTAATTGGAGGAGTGCTGTCACATATCAAAGGAAGGTAAGAATAAGTGCTGGAATATTTCAGTAAAGCTCTTTCCAAACCAGAACGAAACTACTGCGTCACAAGAAGAGATTTTTTGGCGGTAGTAAAGTTCGTGGAAGACTTTTACCAGTATCTCTATGGAAGGAAATTCTTAATCCGGACTGATCTCGCAGCACTCAAGTGGTTAATGCAGTTCAAGAATTCCGAGGGCCAGATTGAACGACTTCAAGAATACGATTTCAATATAGAACATCGAGCTGGTGTCAGTCACCGATATTCCGACTCCCTGTCCAGACGGGCGTGCCCATCAGACTGCTTCTACTGCAACAAGGCGAAATCTGGGGAAGCTGCAGTTTCAAGAATTACTGTAGTCAACGAAGAATGGTCACCCACCAGGATCAGAGCATATCAAGAGAATGATCCTCTCCTAAATAAGATTCGACAATGGAAGGAAGAAAATCGGTGACCTACATGGCAAGATGTGTCAAGATTTTTACCGACACTCAAGGCATATTGGGCTTAGTGGAACTCACTCCCTTGTCCTGAAAGAATGGTTGTTGAAAATTCCTTGTCCTGAAAGAAGGGCTGTTGAGGTTCCGAGAGGACGAGATAGCTAATTATCCCGAGAACGAGAGCAGCTAGGTAGTGAGAAAGTTACACGACAGTCCATCAGGAGGTCATCTGGGAGTGAATAAAACCCTTCAGCGAGTCCGTGAAAGGTTTTATTGGATGAACAGCTCCAGCGATGTGAAGGACTGGTGTAAGAAATGTACGACTTGTGCTACGAATAATGGACCACATCGCGAAAGATAGGCACCTATGAAACAATATAATGTTGGAAGCTCTTCCGAAAGGATTGCTTTAGACATCGCTGGACCATTTCCGATGACAGAAAATGGTGGTAAATACGTCCTGGTTGTAATGGATTATTTCACAAAAATTGTATTTGCCGATATGGAGTGCCCCTGGAAGTCCACAGCGATCAAGGAAGAAATTTCGAAAGCCAGGTATTTCACGAAATTTGTAACAAGCTGGGAATGAAGAAGACCAGGACAACAGCGTTGCATCCTCAATCAGATAGAATGGTCAAAAGAATGAACAGGACCATTGAAAAATACCGGTCCAAAGAAGTTTTCAGCCACCAGAGAGATTCGAACCAGTACCTTTCCCTATTTGCGTTGGCTTATCGATCGGCCATAAATGACTCCACAGGGGTGTAGGCTTCTGCATGGTTCGTTAATTACATAACTAGTTTGGTAAATTCCAAACCAACATTCTTCAAACCAGTAGTAAATTCTGTCTAGTCCCATATACTGGGTTGAACTACTCCTAACTTACGAAATGATAAATCAAAGCAAAACCAACATCCGCCATGTTTCCATCTCCAAAACTCTTCCATCGACTCTTGAGATCCTATTATTCAGCTATTTGTAAGGGATATCCCAGCCGAACGATTCTAAGAACCAGAACTACATGCCGGGGACAATTTACAAAACAAATCATAACTTATGGATAATGCCATATTAGTAAGGAGCCATGTCACCACCGAGGAAGAATCCTGAGGAACGCAAAAACACCGGCAGATATATTTTCTCACTATGTATATCCTTAGTATTATTGTAAATATGGAATCAAAAGAATTCAATAAATTATATGAAAAAATAAAATGAATCAATCAATGTTCCATGACAACGGATGGATGATCCCTGAAACGATGTCTAACAATAGTTATTCATTGCTAACTAATAATTCCTCAGGAATACTGTATAACCTATCCGAAAGTTCTTGGTAGTAATATCTGGTACTTATTTATGAAAAAAACCTTTTTAAAACAATCAAACTTCTCGATCGATAAGGACGTGAATTTAATCTCGATTCATTCTATCACAACACGGAACAACATGTGTGTCGCAGTTGTAATTTTGCTTTGTTTTCTTCGTGTTCACATCCTGCGACCAGGATATTTATGCAGTTGCATTTAAATTCAATTCCATAACTACAACTTAAATAAAATCGAATCGGAGTTTTCATAAAATGTCTATAACAAAATAAGAAGACGAAAAGAGTGAAATGGGAGTTCTTCAAGTAAGAAATCGATACAAATGTAGAAATAACCTACGCGGACATCTTTTGCAGACTTGCTTGATTTTATAATCCTGGTCTGCCTTTATTTAATTGAACAATTTTGAATCTTTTGATATATACAAAGGGTTCCAATAATACAAAAAAAATAAACTTTCATTATAAGCTATCAAAATTATAGACTAAAGAATCTCGAAAATACATTGATTGAATCCCAAAGTGGATTTATTAGGGGAAGAAGGACATAAAATCCCATATTTTCTTATAAACTAATAGCACAAAAATCATATGAAGACAAAAAGAGAGTATTTTGTCAGCAGATGTAGATCTAGAAAAGGAGTCCCCAGAGTACCAAGAGAGAGAGTATGATATGTCCTGAGCAAAAGATGTGTCAATGGCAAAACAATGAAAGTTATACAAAATATATTAATGGCTTAAACCCCGTAGTAACTGACAACATAAAACCGGAAACATTTCAAAATATAGGAAGGATTACGGCAAGGAGGAAGCTTAACCCCGACATTATTCATTACTAACATGGATGAGATTATTAAGTACTAAAAGAAGCAAGAAATTACAAGTAGGACACTTTAATAGAGTATAAACATCGGA
This sequence comes from Galeruca laticollis, assembly GCA_963921935.1. Classification (NCBI taxonomy): domain Eukaryota; kingdom Metazoa; phylum Arthropoda; class Insecta; order Coleoptera; family Chrysomelidae; genus Galeruca; species Galeruca laticollis. The sequence continues at coordinate 97,404,558 of OY998181.1, read as the reverse complement.
CGGAGTATTTGGTGATAATGTGGTGCTTATAGAGAAAAAGAATACTTGCAACATAGCAAAACAAAATGGAACGAAGTATTGAAAGAACGCGGAATCATAATAAATGAAATAGAAGTAATACAATAGAACGAGAACAGATAACTAGCCAGACATAAAAACAATGTCGAAACAAAATACACGAATAAAAATATCTTAATATTCACCAAATATTCAATGGACTTTGAGAACCTGAAAAATAGTTTCACAAAAAAATAGTTATCGCACATATTCATTAAAAGAAGTCAAGACCCATGCCTTCGTACTTAGAGGACTTACGGAAGCAATCACAGCCAAAGAAATCAAAGGAGAAGTTGAAAACAAATATAACCTGAGCATTAAAACGACGTACAGGATGACTATAAAAGGACGTCCACTTTTTCTACTTGTAGCAGATGCGAGTGTGGACTATATAAATCGAGATGTGAAAACATTGGATCACGCTAGGATAAGCTGGGAACTCAAAAGATCGGTAAAATCATTCATTCAGTGTCACGTCTACCCGATATGGGGACATGTCACTGCTAATTGCGGAAGGACACCAAAATGCATGAAGTGTTCAGATAATCTTAACACAATGGAATGCCAAAAAAGCGAAGTGCGCAAATTGCGGCTGTACACCCTGCAAACGTTGAAATTAGCCCAACCTTTATCCAAAGAAAACAATGTTTAGATAACAAAACGACAACAAGAATAATTCCAACCATGGCTCCAGGAGAAAAAGATTTCATAAAAATAAATAGGACAGATCAGGCAAGAAACCTCTCCAAGACTTCGACAATAGCTGAAATAACAAAAAATAATGTTAAATTCTCTTTACAGATAGGAACAGAAAAACGCTGATTCAATTATACCAACCAAAATATGGGAACAATAGATCACTTAAATAACTTATTTAGAGAATTCAATTCTCTGGTTAACAGGAGCTGGCCAGAGCTATAGAGGACCTGACACCACTTCAAGAATGGAAAAAATTATAGTTTTAAATAGTTCTCATCATTGAGATTATTTCAAAATCAAAATAAATGAAATACATATTAGTCCAGGCGATAAAGCAATCGAATGTTTGATAACGCAACAATTTTTATACAGAAAGTTGCCGAACATTGTGTACAACAATAATCTATGCTTGCCTACTTCAAAAAGTGCTTGCTAAATGCTGTAAAATAACAAATGTTTCGATACATTTGTGTCTAAAATTTTGAAACAAAGCCTGAAACCAAAAAAATTACTCTTTCTTTTTTGTTTATTCGACGATTTCCTATAAGGTTGTGAGAATCGCGAATCGGAAAACTTCAATTTTCCATGAATAATATGCGAAAATTAGTAGAAAATCATACGTAAACTTTGAGAAATCTTTTCGGTAAGTAAAAATTGATATAAACATTTACCAAATTTTCAGAAAATATAGTTGAACATATGACAATTACGCACAAACATTTTTGTAACGATCGACCGCGTAGTTTTTCGCTGCCACAATTATTAATTAACAAATTATAAAAAAGTTGATCGCGCGTACCTTGTTTAACCTTCCGTTGGTCGCGCCTTAATTTATGAGTCAAATAGTCGCGCCGGTCTCCTAGACCGGGTTTAGTTAAATTGGGAATTAGTGAAAATAAATGTGATTTTTCATGTGAGCTATAGAAAAACATGCTATATTTAGATTTTTTAATATAAATCAAATAAAAGTATTATGTTGTTACAAAGAAACATTGCAGGTATTACATATTTAAGTAACGTAACATAAAATAAACTACATGGACCTTAATTAGTACAAAAATAATATGAACTTTCCATTTTATATAAATAAATGTTGAATACATGGTACAAAAACAACTAAACTACATTGTCGCGGCAAGTTTGACAAATAGCGACAATGTGCTCTAAACACATATAAGTACTGCATTTAAAACAACAATACTTGGTTTTTCGGTTTTTTCTCCAATCGCAATAAGCGCATCTACCTGGTCTAACATTTTCTACTGGTACGTCGGCTGGTGGGTCGGAAAAATCTAGCAAACGGGCCCTTAAACTTCGCGGAAGATTAGTCTGGAGAGCACGGACTTTCAAATGGGGGCGAATAAGTTCTTCGGACAACATTTTCAAAAAAAATCTTCTGGCATATTTGGTATCTGGATGATTGGAGAAGTAAATTACTTGCGAGTTAATCCCAGTGACTTTTAGAATCAGATAGAGTAAAACCATTGGCCATCTCCGCGTAGTTCTTGAACAATTATAAGTCGCGATGAGTTTGTCCACGACGTCCACACCTCCTTTTGTTGAGTTATACGTAGTGATAATAACCGGTTTCTGATGGTCTCCTGTACTTTCATCTATATCATCGTGGTGATGCATAGTAGAGAGCATAATGACCATCTTCTTTTTTTTAGGTATATATGAGACGATGGTACAGTCTTCAGTAAAACCAAACATGCAGGCTTTGAAAATTCATCGGGTAATTCCCTTTTGTTTTTTCTAAGGGTTCCAATGGAAGTCAGTTTATAGTCTGTAAGTAATTTTCGAGCTAAAGGGACCGAAGTGAACCAGTTGTCCATGGTTATGTTTCGATTGGAGCCCGAAAGGTGTTGACAAGTTCTAAGTACTATATCTTCTGGCTTATTAGACATTTCATATGGCCCTTCTGGCTGCTTTCCAACATAAACTTCGAGTTTTGATGTATAAAACATCTTAGCATCACATAAGGCGAATAACTTTATGCCATATTTATTGGGCTTTGATGGTATGTATTTCCTAAAGCTACATCGCCCTCTAAAACCAGGCAACATTTCATCAATCGTAACATACTCAGACAAGTGATATCCGTTTTGACAGTTTTCTACAAACATATCAAACAGACTAAGGATCGGAGCTAGTTTGTCAGTTTTTCGCCGTTCTTCACGTGTATTTTTATCGGCGAATCTGAGGCACCTTAGTAAAAATCGAAACCTTTGCAGTGACATTCCAAGATGTAACATTTCCACGCCATAACCATTCCTGTCCCACAAATCGGCGGTATTTGTCTTGTTTGAGCCTGTAATTCCAGCCAAGTATACTAAGCCAAATAAGGCTCGTATTTCTACGGAATTGGTGGGAAGCGCATCTCTATCTCTGGCATAGTTTGATCTGATCGACTCAATGAACGTGTTTGTTGAATCTACAATTAATTGAACCATTTCCTCATTTATGAAGTAGTTAAATATATCAAAAATTTCTTTTAGAGGTTTAGTTACTGAAGTACATCCAGGTAATCTTTTTATTATGTTCTCTTTTCTTGTTCTCACAGTTTTACGACTTGGTGGATGTTTCTTCCATACCGATCCATCCTTTCCTAAAAACAAAATATAGTAGAAACTTAACTAAGAATATATTTTAAAATTAATACCCTTATAATATGGCAAAGGTTCACTATACTCTGCTTCTTCCGTGTCGCTAATTTCTTGTTCGGTATCCGTGTCATGATCTGATTGCTGCTCGTGATCAGATTCATCACAATCGGATTGGTCATCGCAAACATCTGCCACACTTTCCTCGTCAAACGCTTCTTCCATCAACTGCCTAAGACGGGCTTCTTCTTGCTCATAACTCGCCATTCTTTTGAAAATTCGCTTTCAGAGTACACATAAATAATGTATTACTAATAGTCGCGCCGGTCTGAGATTCCGGGAAACGCCCTAACACATACCACCTTACTCCCACGGCGCTCACTTACGTACTGCCGCTAAAAGAAAGCTGCGTTAGGAAGGTAGACGATCCCCGCTATCTCTCACTCCGATATTTAGAAAAATAGGCATTAGTTTATTATGCCCCGGTTCCTGAGACCGGGCGCGACCAACGGAAGGTTAAACAACGGTAAAAAGGGGCACGCAATTTTCAACAATTACTTAGTGTCATAACAAACAATAAGCAATTGTAAAAATATCCATTTTACGTTTTAACAATTTTTCACAATTTTTTTTAAATTTTGTCAAATTTTTGCCATTATAAATAACTTTCTTTAATGTTCATCAAATCATGCAACTAATTAAACGTTTCAATAATAAATATTGATAAAAAGTATATGTTCTTTATTAAATGGTCTTTGTATATCATAACTAACCGTCCTTGTTTATAATGGAAAAAATTTGACAAAATTTGAAAAAAATGTAAAAAATTATTAAAACGTAAAATGGATATTTTTATAATTGCTTATTGTTTGTTATGACACTAAGTAACTATTAAAAATTGCGGGCTCCTGTTTCACCGTTGTTTAAACAAGGTACGCGCGATCAACTTTTTTATAATTTGTCAATTAATAATTAAGGCAGTGAAAAACTACGCGTCGATCGTTACAAAATTTTTTAATTCAATGAATAATAAATCAATGGTTAAAGTCAGTTTGATAGACATTTACACTTCATTTGTTGAATAATATCTCCTAATAAATTCATTTTCCTGTCATTTTATTCGCACTTGAAAAGACCGGGCCTAACATTTACAATCTAGTATAATGCTGGATGTCCCACTTAACTTTTCGGGGTTTTGATCGCTTACTACTCAAACAGTTTAAGGAATGGAAACATGCGGTTTTCGCCAGTTTTATTGAAATTCGTAAAAAAATTTTTCTGAATGATGGGATATTTTATCCTAATGCCGGTTTGACCGGAAATTATCACGACGATTTTTAGGGATAGGGCAACTTCATTATTTTAAATAGAACACCGTGTATATTTTTAGTCTAACACAAAGCTCAATCTTTAAGCTTTCTAAACATATATAGTGTGTGCTACTTTTTCTGGAAATCATCGCCTAAAATTTAAGTTAAACAACGTTAAGCATTTTCTATGGCAATCTTTTAAAAATGTCAACAAAATTAGAAATTTTGGACGTAAAGACATTTAACAAAAAATAGTATTGCAATAAATTTTCAAAATGATGTCCTCGGACGTTTACACACATTCGCCATCTTTCAATTAAGTTTCGAAAACTAGCTATCAACATCTCTCTAGAAATAGTTTCAATCACATTAATTATGTTTATCTCTAATTCTTCCAAGGTTGTAGGGGGTGGGTTGTAACATCGATCCGGTACCGTTAAATCAGGTGATCGCGGTGGCCACCTCACTGGACCTCTTCTTCCAATCCACCTTTCACCAAATGTTTCATTTAAAAGTTCTCTAATGATCATTGCATAGTGTGGACTTGCACCATCCTGCTGAAAGTAACATGATTGTAATAAATTATCTTGCTGAAGTTGCGGTAAAAAGTACAGTTGTAGCATATCTACATAATTTACTGTGGTAACGATAGGTTTACTAAAGAAAATTGGGCCATACATTTTTGTAGCACACCATACAGTTACTTTGGGTGAATCTATTACATATTCAGTGGTTCTGTGAGGGTTCTCTGAACCCCAAATGCAACAGTTGTGTCTATTTACTTGACCATTTAGATGGAAAGTAGCCTTGTCAGATATAATAAGACGATTTCTGTAATTAATTCTTGTAAATAATCTTAAAACTTGGCGGCAAAAATTAACGCGCACGGCATGGTCAATCTCTTTTAATTCTTGCACCAAGTGAAATTTGTAAGCCTTTAATTTTAATTGTTTTTTCAAAATCCTATTAAATGTGCTCCTAGAAACGCCCGTAGTGCTAACCATTTTTCTAACTGATGTTGTGGAATATACCTCTACAGCTTCTTGAACTTGAATAACTTTATTTAATAAATTGTCTTGGTTACGCTCTCTTTTTTGATGAGCAAGTGTGTCTATGTCCCATAACTGACGGTACCAACTTCTTATTGCATTATCACTGGGTGGTTGTTTATTGAACATTCTTCGAAATCTTCTTTGTATCACCACAATTGATTTTGTTTCTGTAAACATTATTACACACTTTCCTTTTTCAGATGAAGTGAACATTTTTCAAAGAGAAATAAGAGAACTAATTGTGGTAAACTGACAGTTCGCGTGAAATAATTATTTGCTGTCACTAAGCAAATCCTACTTAAAAAATATATAAATCTATTTCCAAATGCCCCCGAAACTTAATTAAAAGATGGCAAATGTGTATAAACGTTCAAGGACACAATTTTGAAATTTGTTATAATATTCTTTTTTGTTAAATGCCTTTACGTTCAAAATTGTTAATGTTATTAACATTTATAATAAATTGCCTCAGAAAATGCTTAAAGTTGTTAAACTTAAATTTTAGGCCAAAATTTCCGGAAAAAGCAGCACAAACTATACATGTTTAGAAAACTTAAAGATTGAGCTTTATGTTAGACTAAAAATATACAGGGTGTTCTATTTAAAATAACAAAGTTGCCCTATCCCTAAAAATCGCCGTGTTAATTTCCGGTCAAACCGGCATTACGATAAAATATCCCATGATTGAGAAAAATACTTTTATAAATTTCAATAGAACTGGTAAAAACCGCATGTTTCTATTCCTGAAACTATTTGAGCAATAAGCGATCAAAACCCCGAAAAGTTAAGTGGGATTAATTTTTTTAAGTCGCTATGATTATTGGAATTATGGCAGCATGTAGAAAAAATTAACTTTACTCAATGAAAATACAGGATATTGAAGATTTGGGTTCTGCGGTAGCTATTAATGTTCCGGATACAAAAACCAAAACCCCAGAAAATTCACGATTACCGGAAAGTTTCATCACTTATTCAAAAAATATGTTTCTTTAACACCTCCAGATATTGTGACAAGCAATTTTTTTATTAACTTTCAAAAAGGACGCTGCACAAAACAAGTTATAGACATAAACAAATTTGGGAATATGCCTAGACAAGTGGCACATTTTTTTAATTATTCACAGGACATTGTTTCCGCAGGACCTCGGCAACAATGTTTATGGATTCTGGGGCAAACATAGAAACCTTAAAACGGCAAGGGGGCTGGAAATCCACAGAAGTTGCAGAAGGATATATAGATAACAGAACCGCCTAAATGTATCGACAAGCATAATGTCGCAAATTGATATAAACCAAGAGCTATCAGTCAGCGAAACTAATTTCCAAGAACAAAATTTGCCTAATTCACATCTGGGGCCTTATTGTTCCAACCAGCAGCAAAAAAATATATTTGGATCATTGCGCTCCAAAAATATAAGTGATCCACCTACAGAAGTCACATTTAAAAATTGTATAGTTACTAGCGTAACTAAATAATTATATATTTAACACTAATCCAGACAAGGAAAATTGAAAAAAAAACTGATATAAGCAGATATTTTCAATTTTTAATTATTAATAAAGTTATATTTGGTGGTTTGTTATTTGTGTTTTTTATTTAATAGTCGTAGAAAAAGTATAGTCTAAAACCCGGGTAGAATTCAAAATTCTACACTCGTAGAACCATTTCCCTGGCCTACTGCTCGGGAAACAAATATTTCTACTCTTGTAGAATTTTGCTTATTCCACCCTTGTTATAGAATATACTATTTTAATATAGAACAAGAACTGACAAACGACAACTTTGATATAAATGTACAGATATGTTCTTTAGTTTAAGGCTGCGTTTACAGGCTTACGACACTACAATATATAATATTTATCTTCAATTTTGCCTCGTATTAGCTTGTAAGAGTTTTGATCACATTGGTTTTCATTTGATCTAATTTATTTTTAAATAGAAGATATTGCTTTTCAAATAGTTTTCAATCATTCACTTTAAGATTTCTTTATAATTATAGATGAACGAAAATTTCAAATGTATCAAAATTAGCTACATTAAAAGTAAATTTTTGAGTTGAGGTATCCCCATGTGAAATGATCAAAAATAATCAAATCTGGAATACTGAAGAGAGATTCAATTTCATTTAGTATGTTTAGAAAAACGTCATTTTTTCGATATTCAATAATTTACATATATTGCAATTGTATATTCCATTAATCAGTTGAACCCAATTTCGCTAATATGTAAGTAATTTCCAGGATGTTATTCATATTACATTCATATACATAATGTTAGTTATTTTAAATCACCTTGTACCAAAAAAAATTAGCGAGCTGTTAATAATGTTGTGTTCTGGTTCGATTATAACGTACAAAATTGATTATCCAGGAAGTATCCCTATATTAATGTACGTCACATTACCGGCATTCCAAACTCATCAATTATTTCAAGAACCTATAATACAACAAGTTATGAAAAATTAATCCATTTAATATGTTTACTTAGGCTTTGTTTATTTACATAAAAGATCAAAGAACTCTTTTTTTATAAGTCAAAATGTGTTTACTGTACACATTTTTTATAAAAAACGTTAATTTTTTTTATTCAGGAAGAAAGAGATATTGTATAACTAACTTTAGATACTCCCATTTCTTTTCAAAAAATGTCTCATTTCCAAAGGGTGATACAATGATATTTTATATGTAGGCTCAGAACGCAGCTGTCAGTTGTCAGTATTTCCTAGAGAATTGTTTTGCTTTATAATGAATTTTGAATTTCGAGAATTGAATGACCGTGAGAATAAATAGTTAGGTCGTCGACATATAAGACCGCTTTAATGTTTTCTCCGATATTAAAAACAAGACAGTGACTTGAAATGGCAGAAAAAGTTACGCTGAGAACTGAACCATGTAGTATTCCGTTTTCTGAGATTCGTGTTGATGAAAATTCATTGTCAGTTCTTAGAAAAAAAGATTTTTTTGAAAGTAAATTATTTAGAAGATTAGGTAAGGCTCCACGGAGAGCCCATGCGTGTATTTATTTGCATATCTGCAAGTCATGTCATAGACTTTTTGCAAGTAGAACATGATCTCGACGATGTGTTGCCGTTTAGAGAAGGCGTTTTGGATATCTATCTCTAATGCCACGAATGGATAAGATTTCGTCGGTAGCCTACTTGGAGATTTGATAGAGGACCTCGTGATTGTAACATACAAATTAATTAGTGTGGTGTTCGTCATTTTTCAAATATTTGTCGTTTGATCTCTATTTTTACTTCACCTTATGAATAATATACAGTGAATCTCAAAAGATTTTGAACGATGATACTTAGACTGATGAAATTTGAAGCGTGAAAATGAACTATTTTAAGCTTCTCCACTAGTGGTAACAGGTGACGTCACCAGACAATTGAAATCAATAATATTTATTGGACCTTATAGCAAGTGACTCCTCGTTTGTAAGGTAGTAAGAATACCTATCCAATTATACTAATTCTTTTTGGATTTACGATGTTTTTGATGGTTAAAAGAAATAAACATTAAAAAATGAGTTTCGCTTTTAAATAATAAAAATTTGAGAAAAAGTTCTTATAATAATTGTTCAGAATGTGCTCCATCTACTTCCTGGCAGTAAAATATATTTTTATTTATTTAGTGCTTAAGAGCATCTCTAATACTTTCACAGTCTGGTAATATTGTTCAAATGTAAACTCTCTCAATGATGTGTAACAATTTTTATAGTGTAAGACCTATATTAATGATAACTTCTTAAAAAAACAATTTGCTGGAAATACCTGAATTATAGTGAGTAAACACGGTGCGAATGTCGGGAAGAAGACTCATGATTTCCAGTTCCAGATAAAAATAGAGCTAAAGCAGAAAGTGAACCTCGTTGAACACATTTGTTAAGTTATACAGTGATTTTTCAGTAGAATGAGCTGATGCAAAGAAATCTGCAAACTTATCTGCAATATCCTTGTCAGAGAGTTAAAAATGTATGATTGATTTACATTTTTTCTCTTTTGATTTACATAGTTCCAAAAATTATTTATGTTGCCGCCACGTATATTATCACCCAAGTCCCGTAGATGATTTTTGTGCTCCTTCCGTATTATTGTTTTTAGTTTTTTCCTTGTTTCTACATATAGTTTATTATGATATTCTGAAGTATTCTTCAGTTTTCTGCATTGGCATTTTTCTTTTAATAGTTTTTTAATTTCGCAGGGTATTTATTGAAACCATCGTACTTTTTATATTTTGGTACAGTTACGTTCAATATTTCATTTATGTTGGTGTAAAACCTTTCCACAGCTTTATTAATATCATTTAATTCAGTTACGTTATCCCAATCAACATTCCTCATATACTCATACATTAAATCAAAGTTTGCTTTTTTAAAATTAAATTTGTTGCATGGTAATTTATCTTTAATGGGAACTTCACATTTATTTAAACACACAGTAGCCACAATGGCCGGATGAAATATATATTCTTGAACTAAGGGTCATATTTCCCTAAATATCCCGCACGAGTTAGAATTTTCCTCAGACATAAGTACTAAGTCTAATGTTTTTCCATGCGCATTTTTTACATTGTTGCAAAGTTTCAAGGAATTGAAATCTAAAAATTCTCGCAAGCTATTTGTTATAGTATTTACGACAATGTTCAAACTGTTAATTCCTTCATTTCCGGTAAATTGAAGTCTCCAAAAATAAATGTTTTATTTATATCTTTCACATAATTTTGTAATAATTGAAAACATAAAGTATACTGATTCAGTTCTGCATTAGGTGAAATATATACTCCAATGATAGTACAGGTATGTTTGCGATACTTATCCGATCCTGGTTATCAAAGTGGAATCGGAGAAGAACTTAAAGTAACTCAAGGTACAGTATCACTTACTGCTAAGGCTGTGGTGGACCGTCAATAATAATGTTGTCTTGCAAAGTATCACCTGCTTTTTGATAAGTATTACAATGTTCCCTTTGTAAGTTTAGTAGTTTTACTTTTCCGCCCAACCTATCTAATATGCGAGAAAAGTATTGGTTCACCAACAAAAAAGTTGAAATTTTGAAAAAAAAAATTTCAGTTATGCTTACGTTTTTCAACAAGAACAACACGGAAAAATGGTTTTTAGAAAAAAAATCTTGTGTGTATGTCATCGTCGTTGTTGTCGGCCACTTTTTATTACATGTCTTGTTAGAACGATACAGCCTCCGGAGTTCAATAATTCACCAATTTTATGAATGAATATCGTCAAGGACATGTCACAGATGAACCCTATTGCTTTTCAGCTCACCAGAGCCCGTACAACGGGTGCTATGGTACTTGAAGTAGAATATTTTGTCATTTTTTGAGAAATTTCAGTTTGTTAGCACGATACAGTCTCCGGAGTCACCAATTTTATGATTGAATATTATTCAGGACATCTCACTGATGAAACCTATTGATTTTCAGCTCACCAGAGCCAATGCAACAGGTGCTACAGTACTTTAAGTACGATATTTTTGTCATTTTTGGAAAAGTTTCAGTTTGTTAGCACGATGCAGCATCCGGAGTAAATACAAGTGACCAATTTTATGATGGATATTATTCAGAGCGTCTCAAAGATAAACCCTATTTATATTAGGCTCATTAAAGCCAGTACAACGGGTGCTATGGTACTTGAAGTACCAAATTTTTGTCATTTTTGGAGAATTTTCAGTTTGTTAGCACGATACAGCTTCCAGAGAGTATACGATTGATCAATTTTATGATAGAATGTTGTTCAAGGTGTCTTACAGATGTACCCTATTGCGGGTCCTATAAAACCAGAGATACTACATTTTTGGTTATTTTTAGAGAAATTTCGGTTTGTTAGCTCGATATATCCCCAGAAGTGTATAGAAGTAACAATTTTATGATAGAATATTGTTCAGGGCCAAAAATGGGAAAAGTTAGTTTCAATCTTTGAAATCATTCATTTTTTGATAATACTCCCTTTGCAAAGTTGATGTTTGAAATTTTTGGAGTAAAACTAATCGCTGTAACTCCTTTGTGGTTAACTTTTTGGTTTCATCGGTTTCATACTTATCTGTGGCTGTTTTTCTCCTTGGTGGCATTCTGGCTTTGGTTGCTTTTGTATTATTTTCCGCTGAAACGGAGACACTTGATGATGAGGTTGGCACCAAATCACTTTCTGTTGTTGGATTTTGCAATATGCCGATCTGTATTGGCCTTGTGTAAAGAAATGTAAGATCAGAACCTAACGTTTTTCTGCTGAGTAATTTCAGTTGTTTTTATCCCGATTTACTGACGTAAACAGTCGTATATGTTAGCAATCATTACAACCATTATTTTCAAAAATAAGATAGATATATACACAATTGAATTACCTTTAATTATGTCGATAGTCGGATATGTGTCTCCCTCTACTTCTGCCACCATTTGTTCTTCCCAGTCTACTAGTTTTATTATTTTGTTACCTGTTTTCTTTAAGTCCGTTTTTTTCTTAAGTCTACTCTTCATGTTGTTGACTTTTTTGATGAAACCTTTGGCATCTAATTATTTACCAAATAATGCTTTGTATTTTTGCAATAGCTTTGCGATCGCTTCATCTTTCCTTTATTTAAATTTCTGACCTTTCGGAACCTGTGCTAAAATAATAGCAATAGCAATAACAGCTGCAAAGTTCATCAGCAATAAGTTTTAAGTCACTGCTATTATTGTTCTCTTGTTTAGTTTCGCTTTCACTTGACTAGGATATATCAAAACCCAGCTTACAACTTACCACTATTAATCAGCTAGTTGCTTAGCGTGTCTCGACATGTATGAGACTCTTTTACTTTTCTACAGAAGCATTCACTTGCAAGTATAAGGTAATCATTATTAATTTGGAGACAAGGGTTTCGTTTTACTTCTACCTTTTACTTGGAGTAAAACCTTTTACTTAGACCTTTTCCTTTTAAGCAATTCCTTTCTTCTTATTAATTCGTCTTAATAAATTGTCTCTAAGGGACTAAAACTTGGTTTACCTAAAGGTAAGGATCTGGCCCGCTAGTAAATACGCATTTTATTATCTCTGAAAGTACACCCTTGGTAGGCGTCATCCCTTCAGAGTTTTGATATTGGAGAAGTCTCTTATGCGTCACAAAATTAATTCAAAATAACGAAATAAGAATAGAAATGAGAAGTATGTTAGATATAATTATTGTGTGCATATAAATGATTGGTTTCGGTTTTATATTAAATGTCCAAAAATATCAATAGCGTCATTAAATCAAATTTCAAGTATTAGAGAAAATATAGTATTGTGAAATATTTATAATTGAAGGTTTTATATTTCGATCTCACAAAATCTCAATATGAGTAAAAAAATAATATGACGGGAGGCACCAGTGTCACTAATTTGAGATCACCCGGCCTTGAGAGTCTCCTCGGGTGGTGAATTCGGCCTCAGTTACACTATTTTTTATTACCTCAATTGGGATAAGGTGAATCAACAAACAAAATTTTGGACAAATGGATTTATTCAACACAAAAATAAATTTACATATGCCGTATATTCTCAATACAATACGAACAACAATCAGTTATTACAATAAAAATGTCCAACTAAATATTTTATATCTACCAATAATAAGTTGTGCCGTTGGTGGCTGGGCTACTCTGGAATCTGAACGTTTGGTGTGGTAGAGCTGACTGGTGTAGTGGAGCTATATTGTCCGGTAGAGCTGGATGGTGCGGTAGACTGAACTGTGCGTCGTGTACGTAGGGTACGTAAGGAACGTAGGGTCCGTAGTGGCTGCAAAGCAGCCAGAAGAATTAATATCACACACAAAATTATTATTACTCAATCTTAATATCTGCTTCTCAGCGAAGAATGGTAAAAGAGAGCGAATTCGACTTGAATCGTCGTTAAAACAGCCATACGACGCATTCTTAACAAATAGAAATTAAATGAATTTGAATTAGAGGTGTGAGTAGCTGACGAATAAAGAACGCTCCAAAATGATCAATAAGAACAGAAACATGTCTCAAATATATGTTACAACCTACATTTCCTTCCGCTTTTTAATACATATGAATTTAGATGAGTTTATTTTGTTGTATTTCATTTCACCTCACTGCTTCTATACTATTGGGAAATTACTATATTTTCTCTAATATTTGAAACTTGATTTGATCTTCTTCTTCTTAAAGTGCCTAACCGCTCCGGATGTTGGTTATCATGCTGACTATTCGAACTTTGTTAACAGCAGCTCGGAATAGTTGGGTGGTTGATTTGTTGAACCACGTTCTTAAATTTTTCAACCACGATATTCTCCTTCTTCCCACTCCTCTAGCTTCCCATACCTTGCCTTGGAGAATTTTCTGTATAAGGGTATATCGGCTCTCATTACGCATTATATGTCCAAGATATTGTAGCTTTGGGTCTTGACTGTGTTTAGGACTTCTTTTTCCTTTCCCATCCTTCTCATTACTTCCATGTTGGTTATTTTCTCCGTCCAAGGTATTCGTTGGATTCTTCGGTACAGCCACATTTCAAATGCCTCAAGATTTTTGGAGGAGGCTTCCGTAAGCGTCCATGATTCGACCCCATAGAAAAGGATCGAAAACACGTAACATCGCAGTAGGCGAATTTTCGTTGAAAGTTGTAAGTCGTGACTGGTAAAGACTTTCTTCTTCCTGATGAATACTGTTGTGGCTTTTTCAAAACGCGTTTTGATCTCCACAGAATGGTCCCAGTCATCATTTATGTTCGTGCCCAAGTATGCGTATTTGTTTACTCTTTCTAAAGGAGTTTCGTCCACCAACAAAACACCGCGGGTGTTTTGGTTCTTACTGATTATCATGAACTTTGTCTTGTTGGTGTTTATCTCCAAACCATATTGTCGGCTGTATGTTGTAACACTGTCCATTAGGAGTTGGGAGGAAGCTAGGTTGTCCGCAAAAATAACAGTATCACCTGAATACCATATATTATTCAGTCTTTCTCCGTTTAGCAGGAAATGCATTCCGAGTACAGGTTGAAAATTACAGGAGATAGTATGCATTCCTGTCTCACACCACGTAATATTTGTATCTCTTCTGTTGTCTCTTTATCTACCCTGACACACGCCCTCTGATTCCAATAGAGATTTCTGATGATTTTGAGGTCCTTCCCGTCCAGGCCAGCTTTTTGAAGAACTTCCATCATTTTCGTGTGCCGTACTTGATCAAACGCCTTCTTATAGTCTATAAAACATGCGTAGGTGTCGCAGTTGATATCCCTGCATCGCTGAAACAGCACCGGGACCGAAAATAGAGCTTCCCTTGTCCCCACAGTACTTCTAAAGCTGAATTGAGTCTCAAACATCTGTTCCTCAAACAGTTTGAATATTCTTTATCCTATTGTGAATTATCTTCAGGGAAATCTTTAGAAGATCACTCATCAAGCTTATTGTTCGAAGCTCGCTACATTTCCTAGCATTAGGCTCCTTGGAGAGAGTAATGAATTCAAACCTCAGCCATTCCGTGGGTATGACGCCCGTATCATAGATCACGTTGAACACCTTTGTGAGCCACTTTAGATTCTTTCCTTCGATATTTCAGCAGGAATCCCGTCAAGGCTGCCTGCAGTCGTTTAATGTATTCTTCCCAGGTTTGCTTAATTTCCGACTCTACTATAACTCGGCCTTGGTTATCATTAAGTACATCAACTGTTCTTCACTTCACTGTTCCCGGCATTTCTCTCACCTTCTTGTGCATAGTAAAGTTATCCCATTTAGCTTGACATTCTTCGATTTCCATATATTTTTCCAATTTTCAATTCGATCACGCTGTGGATATTTTTGGACAGATAATAGAAAACCAAAGCCCATCATTTATATACACACAATAATTGTATCGAATATATTTCGCATTTCATTATTTTGAATTAACTTTTGTGACGCATAAGAGACTTTCTCCAACATCAAAACTCTGAAGGGATGACGCCTAACAAGGGTGCACTTTCAGAGATAATAAAATGCGTATTTACTAGCAGACGAGATCCTTTCCTTTAGGTAAACAGAGTTTTATTCCCTTAGAGACAATTAATTATCATGTTTTTGAAGTGGGTTAAAAGTGATGCGAAATGTGTTAAACGAGGTTCACTTTTTGCTTTAGTTTTATTTTTATCTGGAAATCATCCGTCTTCTTCCCGACATTCGCACCGTGTTTACTCACTATAATTCAGGGATTTCCAGCAAATTGTTTCTTTATGAAGTTATCATTCATATAGGTCTTACACTATGAAAATTGTTACACATCAAACAGAGAGTTTACATTTGAACAGTGTTACCAGACTGTGAAAGTATTAGGAAGATTAAGAAAATGTAAAACAGTTGATATTTGATATGATAAAAATACGCTGTTTCTAGTTTTAACTGATAGATACAATAGATATGCGTGTACATATTTGAGGCCTGGATAGGTACAATGATATTTTTCCTATCATCCTTAATTTGTATTTTATGGACACATTTCGTCTGATTTGACTTTCTCGATCAGACAACACGGCAAGGTAGTGATGGCATTAATGACATGTAACGAGCAACTTTATTTGTTAAATTTTTATTATATCAGTTTGAAAACTAATATTCGCTGAGTTTGTTCTCTATTTTCCCAAACTTTTTGTATAAATTAGCTGCAAAGTACCATAAGCATTTAATTAATTTTTTCGATTTGCAATTGTAACGAAATATTAATCTTTGAACCAATAGCAGCCAATATCTGTTGACAAAATATCGTCTTCATATATTGATCACCTTCGTCTAGAACCTGCTCTAAGAAATAAAGAGACATAAGGTTGTTGGTTATTGCAATAAAAAAATATGGTTCACTAATCTCTTCTTATTCCTTTTTCATAAAAAGTCGTAGATGATTTATTACTACTTTAGAATTCAGTATTCACAAAAGTCAGTTTATTACCCAATCAAAATAAAAAAGGGTATGAGAAGTACGTTTTTCAATGAAGAAATATGTTTAAAAACTTTGAAACTTCAACTTCACTCTTGGTAACTGTAACATATTCTGCATCCGTAATGTTGAATCGGTCAACAAAAACTTCAGTCTCTTGCTTTTGGCAGCAATGCTCGTTCATAAATCACCTTCCAATACATATTTACAACAATTTTATGACAGTTTCGGAACTCCCGACTTATTACTAGGTGGTATAAGAAGATAAATTTCAAGTTGTGCATCCAAAAAGTATACCAAGAACGACTGAATTCATGAGATAATAATGCTAGAACCAATGGCGTACGTTCCCAAAGGAAATAATGGATCCCAAGAATTGTTTATAATTGAGTTTCAAACGAAAATACTTTTTACAAAAACTTGCAATAATTTGTCGTAATTGTTGAATCTTCATCAACTAAATTTAAAATAATACCCGCTTTCTAAATGGTTATTGTTGTCCTAGGCTTACTAGAAATGATTTTTTTTTTGGCCTGACACTCAACGTTTTATATGTCTGAACGTGTTTTTCATTTGGTATGCTTCTAGTTTCTTCTGTGAATATTTTCTGCATGCACCCCTTACTAGTGTTTCCTAAAGTTCATAACATATCTGTGTATTCAACATTTGAAAACAATTTGATAATTAATTAATATATTTGTCCACAACATTTAAAGTTATTAACAATATTGTCTTTACCAAAAATAAACGGCTTTAAAGATTAAAACTAACTTTTCCGCATCTGTGAGATGCTCAGATTATTGTTATATCATAAAATTGTCACTTGTATACACTTCGGGGGATGTATCGTATTAACAAACCGAAATTTCTCCAAAAGTAACCAATATCTGGATTTATAGGACCGGCTGTACCCGCTATAGTCAACTGAAAATCAATAGGGTACATCTGTGAGACATCTTGAAAAATATCCAATTATAAAATTGGCCACTTCTATAAACTCCGGAGGCTGTATCGTACTAAACCCGAAATTTCTCCAAAAAGGACAAAAATGTGGCACTTCAGGTACCATAGCACCCGTTGTTTTAGCTCTGGTGAGCTAAAAATCAATAAAGTTCATCTATAAGACGCCCTGAACAATATTCAATCATAAAATGGGTCACTTGTATACACTTCGGGGAATGTATCGTTCTAACAAACCGAAATTTCTCCAAAAATAATCAAAAATGTAGTATATCTGGTTTCATGGGACCCACTGTACTCGCTCCAGTCAGCTGGAAATAAATAGGGTACATCTGTGAGACACCTTGAACAATATTCAATCAAAAAATTGATCACTTGTATACACTCTGGAGGCTGTATCGTGCTAACAAACTTAGAATTCTCCAAAAATGGCAAACATTTGGTACCTCAAGTACCGTAGCACTCGTTATACTGGCTTTAGTGAGCTGAATCTCAATAGGGTTCATCTTTGAGACGCTCTGAATAATATCCAATCATAAAATTGGTCACTTGTATATACCCCGGAGGCTGTATCGTGCTAACAAACTGAAATTTCTTCTTCGTTACAATCGAAATTTTGACTAGGTTATTGTGAAATTGGCTACTGTAACCAAATAGGACTCCCCCACCATCTTTCATCGTTTAGGGATTTAGCTAAACAGCCTCGAGATGGAAGATACGCTGAAATCGTTTCACCAGGAACATGGTACCAGTCCTGAGGTTTGGAAAAACGTTTCATTTCTTCAACACGATTCCAGATAAATAGTTTCTAATGTTCTTGTCGTTTGATCCACGATAATACAGTTGATGAGTCCGACCAAAAGATACATGAAGATTTACTTTATAGTTAGTATGGAAATTTCGAAACATTCTTACTCCAATTGTTGCGGCCAAAAGTTCGAGATGGGGTATGGTTAACTTTTTAATAGGTGCTACTCAGGATTTGGCTTCAACTAGTCTCAACAGAACTTCACCATCACCCAATTATTCTGTTCTGAGGAATATACAAGTTGCATGAGCGTTGGCACTTTCATCACAAAAAACATGTACAGATTGGGTTATCGAAATAGTCAAACCTGTTGCTATCCATCGAGGGATCTGAACAGAAGCCAAATGAGGTAGATCTTATGACCATTTTATGAATGTTTCACGAATTTCTCCATCGATTTCATCATCCCAACCCAAATTCAAAAACCAAAGTCTTCTGCAGTAATAGTTTTGGGATCAGTACTACTGGACATGAAAAACCAATGGGATCGTAGAGTTTATGAGCTGCAGGTAATATCGTAAGTTTTGTTAAAATTCTTATAACCATTTTGTCAAACCATTCTAATGAAAGTTCCAGAGTGTCCAATTTGCGATTTCAGATAAGACCATGGATATTGCTTCGACTTTAGAATTTTCTGGTAAAGAATGCTCCCACCCTCTCTACTCAATAGGGTGAAGTGATTTTATACAAGAAAAAATTATCTTCAATTTTTTTTTGACTTGTGTGCTCGATTGGTGTCTTTTTATGTGGTTAATGAAATGTCAAAATCTGGGTTCCTAAATGTGATGTCTTCAGGTTTCTAGATGACCCCGAAAATCTACCTAAAATAAAAAACGTATAAATAACCAAATAATTTTGTTTATTTTACTAGTTACAGCTCTTCGCTTGGTTTTCTTCGCAGAAGACCCACCCAGAAACAACCACGGGAAGGTGGCTGCAAATCGGGTTCCACCCATTCCCACCCTCCCAATTTATCTTCAATACTAAACAAAACTAAACGTAAAGGTACCTTAAATAAGTATTTCGAAGTTACTCACAGAAATGTTTTTTGGTTCCAACTTTTGGCAATTTTTGTCTCGATGATATTCTAGCTCTTATCAATCCATCACGTGATGTTGTGCCACAAACTAACGAAGAAGCTTCGGTAACTATCTTTATATGCCGTTCATCCGCTTGCGTATGGCAGGGAAATTTAAATATATCAATCTCATCAGGAATGTGTGAAATCATTTCTGAAAGTTCATCATCAGTTACGTTTTTGATTATAGGAGGCTCTGTTATTTCAACTGACTGCCAGTCTACCAAGTCAAAATATTCTTGGGCATCAAAATTAATAGGTGTTACTTTAAATTTGCGAACACTATCGTCTCTATTCTGTGATCGGCACTTTAATATGCGACGTAAAAATAACTCCCGGATGTGTTTTAGATCATCAGCTAACATGGCGACTAGTACATTCTCAGGGTGAGCAAAATAGCCGTTTCGTTGAAAAACTGGGTCTTTTTTATTTCACTTGGTAAGTACCGAGACGATTTTATCATATGAAATAGATGTTTTGCTTCGTATTTTCAGTACGATTGGAACTTAATTTGAAACCAAGTAGTCGCATACACATTGACAACATACTCCGCCAAAATTTTCAATTGACTTGACGGGTCTTTAGTAGAAATATACAAGTAGTATCCTATTAGCCGTTGTTAGCCACCTGGAATGAGATATCTTTCCAGGTTGCCTTTCTGCAAGCTGCGACGAAATCACGCCGCTTTTGATTCCTAAGCACATTTCATAAAGGTACTCAAACCTTCCATCAGCCAAAATTTTAGTTGACTGTTCAATGAATTGGTTGAGAAATTCTTCATTTCGTACACTTGTGAGGACATTGTCGATTTCATTAACCTTGAAATCACTTCGACATTATAAGAATTTTCTTTGCAAATTTGATTCAGATGAAATTCTAAGACTGCTCCTAATAAAAATGGACTGCACGTTACTCCAAATACTACACGAGTATGTCTAAAAATCTTCTAGTCCTGATTTTTATTATACCAAAGAAATTTTAAATAATTTTCTTGTAGACTGATCCGAAGAAATGCCTTTTTTATATCAGCGATCACTCCAATCTTCTCCCTGCGAAACCGTAAAATGATGGAATCAATTCCATAAAATTAATACCTTTTTCAAGACATTGATTCAAGGATGGTTGATTCTTTTGTCTGAATGGAGCATCGGAAACAGGACGTACGGGTGTTGTGGAACTATTAAGTTTATACACTGGGTGATGTGCTGGAAAATGAACGGACTGACATGATGTTGCGAATGTCTCATCTTTTGGTAAGGATGCTATGATTCCTTCGGACAACCAATTATAAAATATTGTATCATAGACATCATAAAAATTATGGGTTTTCAACTTTCTTGTGTTATTCAGTAGTCTTTTATGAGATAAATCAAAGGAGGGTGACCTTCAATCCACGGCATACTTACTTCATGATGCTTGTCGTTTCTTTGTTTAACAGTTTTTCAAAAACGTTCCCTAACTAATTTTTCTTGTTCTTGTTGTGATTTCGCTCAACAACCATATTGAATACCAAGAAAATCCACACTCCATAAGTCAGATGTGGCAATATCTTTTGTGAATAATGAATTAACTAACAAAGATGTTTTGATCGAGTAGTCCGGTTTTAATTTACCCATAAATGTCCATCCTAGTATTTTATGAGCTGCTACTAATCCACAATTCAAATATAGTTTTCGTCCAGAAAACAGTTTTCCAGCTACGTCTGATCCCACCAATACATCTCTGTCGTGTCTGTCATTTCTACACTCATTTCCTTCAATTAGTCCAACCAGGGTCCTGTTTTCACAGAACTGA
Organism: Galeruca laticollis; assembly: GCA_963921935.1. Classification (NCBI taxonomy): domain Eukaryota; kingdom Metazoa; phylum Arthropoda; class Insecta; order Coleoptera; family Chrysomelidae; genus Galeruca; species Galeruca laticollis. Next base: position 97,383,292 of record OY998181.1, on the reverse strand, counting down.
CGTAGCTGCAAATCAATGGTTGGTCCAATACTGCAAAATTGCAACAGTAATTTTCAGTTATACTATAAAGACGAATTTTATAGCAGGTATGAATGACTGTTTCGGATTGGGTCCCTCCAAAGAGCGAATGAACTAGTTGCTCTTCGCGAATTGGTGTGCAGCCTTCTTCTTCAACCAGTTTTTTTATGATATACGACTTATGAGAACCAGTGTCAACTAGAAGTGTTACTACTATTGTTTGTAGATTAACCTCTGCATAGGTGTGGTTAGTCAGATTTTGTTCTTCAGTTCTTGAGTTTTCCTCTTTCGAATATGAATCATGAGATTTTGATTTCTTAATATCGTTTTTAGGACGCATAATGGACCAATGTTTTCCTTGACAAGTTGAACATTTTCCTCTAAAACGACATCTTCGAGCAAAATGACCAAATTTTGTGCACAAATGACCACAAGCCGAATATGACCAAATTTTGTGCACAAATGACCACAAGCCGAATCTGACAACTTTTGTCTTCTCTCTGTGAAACTCAGTTTCAGTGCTTCCTTACATTGGTCAGAAGAGTGTGAATTTTTACAAAATACAAACCGTGTGACTCCTTTACTGAGCAGGTCAGATGTGATAGTAACAGATGAGCTGCTAGATACACTTCTATCTTCACTCTTTCGGCTGTATTTAAAACTGGACATAGCAAAAGTAATTCTGTCTTCATTCATCACTTCTTGTCTGAGAAAATTCATGAGACCATCAAAACGTTCCATCAAATTGGACTCCGATGAGTACAATTGACTACGATGCCAAGCTCGTATCAATTCCTCCCCTATACAAGACCTACTAAAAGATACAACATCGCAGCACCGGTATCGGATTTCTCACCCAAACTTTCAAGGGCTCTTAATTGTAATTTGATTTTGTAAAAAAATATTGACAGTTTATTCTTGGCATTGAGATTTGTTAAAACCAACTTAAGAAGCTCTCTTTTATAAACCTCTTTTAACAAATCTTGCATTCCGAATCTATGTTTTAAGCTATCAACTGCTCTTACGTAGTTATCTTAAGTTGCAGGGTAACTTTCAACTATATGTCTTGCTCTAGAACCCGAAGCTGTGGCTTGGATTAAATACTGTAGTTTATCTTATTCTTCAATATTAGAATCCTCATCAATTCTACTAAACTGATTCCAACAACTGAGCCAACCTTTTATGTCACCTCTAAATTGTCTGAATTCAAATTTAGGAATCTTTATTTTGCTTTCGGTTTCTGATTTCTTAGAGCTATCTCCTTGATTAACCAATGTGTCAAAGTGACATTTGATTTTGTGGTATTCAGAACTGTTGAATCCATCAGTTCCACTTCTGCATTCATATTAGCTTCATCAACATCTCAGTCTAACATTAGTTGATTCAGTTCGGCTATTTGATATATTCTTCCATTCAAAACTTTGTTAGCACGATACAGCCTCCAGAGTGTATACAAGTGACCAATTTTATGATTATACAGGGTGTCCCGGGACTAATGGCAAAAAAGTCAGGAGCGTATAATCTGAGCTAAAATAATGTTAGTACTTCATATAAACTTTTACTATGCAGGCCCTCGTTTTCGAGTTATAGGCCTCCAAAGTTTTAATTTTGAATTTGGTTTTTATTTGTATTTTTTGTACTAGTTACTTGATCTTCATAAAATTTACGGCAAAGCGATAATGTATGTGTATGTTTATTTTGGTAAGGTAAACAGATTTACAGTAGTGCATTGAAGCCAGGGACGGACTACTCGCTATGGTTAGTGATCCAAAAATTTTGCAGGTATGGCACACCCTGTATGAAATTATCGAAATTCACTTTCCCACACATTAAGCTAACGAAAAGGTACTCTTGTTGGAATTCGATAAAATAAGCCGTTTGGCTAATATTTACAGTTTTATTAATGCACTACGTACCAGTTTACGCATTCACCATTTTTATAAGTACACAACGAGGTAAAACTAACTTTTAATAGATGTCCAAAATTTACCTAGAGTACTACAAAAAAATAATTTAACGATAGCAGAAGATGAAAAACATTAACGACTTATTAATTGGAAAGTTGGTAAAAACTTTTTATAAGTGTTTTTACCGTTTATCAAGTTACCATAGGATTAGTTGTCAAACGTTGTGTAGAATAGTTCGTAGTCAGTACTTGTCAATAATTCATAAGTCCTTAATTTAACAGTTACAATAGCAGAATTCGTTTTTATTGAGTACGCAGATAAACATCTAATGTATGGACTGGCTTCTCGAAACTGTTTAGAGGCCAAAAGGCTTTATGAAGAACATTTTGCAAACAGAGCATTGCCAGACAGACGAATGTTTGGGCGTATTGATCTCAGGTTACGAGAAACAGGTATGAATAAGTAAATGTAATTTTCCATGTATACAAAACAAAATTTTAAATTTTAGGAAGATTTTCGCCAGAAAAAGCTGGAGAAGGTCCAGTACGAAGCATACGTACTGTGGCAGTTGAACAAGACTTGTTAAATGCAGTTGATAATGAACCATCGAGTTTTAGAAAATTATCAAGAGTACATAACGTCTCGAAATCAGTTGTTCATCGCGTCCTAATAGAACAGCTGCTATACCCTTTTCACATGAAAAAAGTACACCGTATGACAGTGGCTAATTATCCTGCTCGACTTGAGTATAGCCAGTGGTTTCTGCGACAACAACAAGCAGACAACACATTTATTAGTAACGTTCTCTTTACGAACGAACCGGGTTTCACCAGAGATGGAATCATAAATTCTCATAATATGCATTTATGGGATGATGTGAATCCACATGGCATTATCCAAACTAGGATCCAGCATGGATCATGGTTAATGTTTGGCAGGAATAGTTGGCAATAATTTGATACAGCCATACTTTATTGACGGTACTTTGACCGGTCAGAGATATTTGGAGTTTTTTGCAAAATGAGTTATGGAACCTGTTTGATGATGTGCTACTACAAACTCGTAGGAATTTATGATTTATGCATGATGGGGCATTTCAGTTTAGATGTACGACAGCATTTACACACAAGGCTTTCTAATAGATGGATTGGTCGTGGAGGCCCTTTTCAATGGCCACCGCGATCAGGAGACGTTAATCCTATGGATTTCTTTCTCTAGGGTTATCTCAAAAGTAAGGTATACGCAACACCTGTGCAAACAAGGCAAGATTTAATAGACAGAATTGTGTTACACTGCAATGTTATTAGAAATAGTGTGAAATTGCTCTTTCAAGTGCAAAGAAACAACCTTCGTAGACTTAGAATGTGCGTGGAAGTGGGAGGAGCTCATATTGAACATTTATTAGAATAACGTTAGTTTTTGTTGTTGTTTAGGAATTAGTTTTAGTCTAATGTTTTATAACCTGTGTTTTTTGAGGTTTTTCTAATGGTTTAATAATGTTATGTTCGTAATTTTGATTAAAAGCAAGTAAATTCTGGACATCGTATTAATAAGTTAGTTAGGTAGATTTGTACGTAGTGCATTAATAAAACTGTAAATATTAGCCAAACGGCTTATTTTATCGAATTCCAACAAGAATACCTTTTCGTTAGCTTAATGTGTGGGGAAGTGAATTTCGATAATTTCATACAGGGTGTGCCATACCTGCAAAAATTTTGGATCACTAACCATTGCGAGTAGTCCGTCCCTGGCTTGAATGCACTACTGTAAATCTGTTTACCTTGCCAAAATAAACATACACTTACATTATAGCTTTGCCGTAAATTTTATGAAGATCAAATAACTAGTACAAAAAATAAAAATAAAAACCAAATTCAAAATTAAAACTGTGGAGGCCTATAACTCGAAAACGAGGACCTGCATAGTAAAAGTTTATATGAAGTACTAACATTATTTTGGCTCATATTATACTCTCCTGACTTTTTTCCCATTAGTCCCGGGACACCCTGTATATTGTTCAGGGCTACTCACTGATAAATCCTATTGATTTTCAGCTCACCAGAGCCAGTACAACTGGACCTATAAATCCAGATATACTACATTTGAGATAATTTTTGGAGAAATTTCAGTATGTTGATACAGCCTCCGGAGTGTATAAGTTCGGAAAAGTTGTTTTCACCTTAAAAACCAATTCTTTTTATGTAATTTTTCATCGCTATTTGTTTAGTATAATTCCTACTCTACTACCTATCCATAAATACCCTTAAATATTCTATTAACTTAGCAATTAATAAATATTATTTTTCATTGAGAATTTTTTTCCGAAAAATTTAATAATAGCCTTCCATTCACTACCAATGTAACGACATTGTTCGAAGCTTGTGCAACTTTTAATGTTTCAATCAAAAAGAGAATCGGGGTCAATTAGTTACCAGAAGAAGGGCTATTAATCATGTTAGTTGTGTAAACCGGAAGTGAATTTTCTTCGCAAGGATTAATCTTAAGTTTGTTAAGAAGTAACTACTTGTAGACTTGTCAAACCCAATCCAATACGATATGTTCGCTTGGATAACTTGAGAAGGGTATTAGCAGTATAGCAAAAAGGGATTCGGTTTCTTAGGATGCGATACTTTTTCATCAAAGTTTTTAACTTCTCATTTTTGCTATTCTTTTGGATGCTTGTGTACGTACTTGAAAGGCCCATATGATATAAATAGATCATATAGAAGCATATACGAAGAAGGTCTTTTTCAAACAAATAATCATCCTCTGTTTGCTTAAATGAAAATTTGTTTACAATTTACACAATTATTCGGTCATAATATGTCAAAAGTGCTGAATAAAACCATCTGTGATCTGACCCATCAGGAATTTAAAGAATTGCCAACCTAAATTCGAACCACTCCTCCTAGTTTAAAAACTGGGTTTATGTGTAATTCTAGTTTATTTAAAAATTTGAATAAATGCGAATTATAAAAAATATTGTGTAAAACTTTTGTCACAATGACTTTCTGTAGTACTCGTGATGTGCTCAACTCTCCGATTCGCGATTCGTTGGTCAAACTTCACAATTAGGCCAATAAAAGTGCCAATTAATAGCAAAGAACTCCCCATATTTTTAAGAATGGTCACTTATGTGTCTAAATGTTTACCAAAACTTTCAGGATTAACAACCAATTAAGGAACAGATGAACTAGTCAAATTAAACGTATTAATTTTCAAAGGAGATCAAATAGTAATAACCAGTTCTTTAAGAGCTGATATGTTAGATCGATTACATTTTAATCAAATGGGAATTGCAAAAACTAAACTTAGGGCCCGTGATTTAATCTTTTGGCCATTAATGGAACAATAATTTTTATCGAAACAGTCAGTGTAGTGAACCAATAATTATTAGAAAATTTCTTAATTTACCGTGGAGCAGTGTAGCTGACTTATTTTATTTTCAAAGATATAACTATTTGCTAATTGTAGACTTATATTCAAAATATCCAAAAGTCTGTTTCCTCAATAAAGACACGTACAAGTACACACGTACAAAAATATAATAAAAAATGTCAAGTTCTTATTTGCTAGACATGGTTAACCACAAATATTTTACACCGATAGTGGACCCCAATTTGTTAATAAATCTTTTCACAAATTTCTATCGGAATGGGAAATTAAACAAATCAGCAGCACCCCCCATTTGCACAATCAAACGGTTTCATACAGCACTATATGCAAACCATCGAGAACATTTTGAAAAAGGCTTTATTTGGTAATAAGGATATGTCTCTAACTTTATTAGAATATAGGAACACACCTGCAGCCAGTAACGTCCCAAGTCCTACTCAATCACTTTTTGGAAGAAATCTGAGGGGATAGTTGCCAATGTCTGAAAATCAATTAAAACCTCAATTAAATGGGGATTACACAAAAATAAATGAGAACAGAGAGACTAAACAAAAACATTATTTTGATAAGCATGTTAAAAATCTCGGATATTTAATTGTTGGAGAGAACGTAATGGTACAATTTGGTAAAAGGTGGGAACCAGGTGTTTTAGACTGGACATTGATCAACACAGACCAAGAAGTTATCTGGCAAGGTTGAATGAAAGTCATAAGATTTTTGTAAGATACAGAAAAATTTTAAAAGCCTTTGAGGTGTACAATTTTGAATACAATAGAGAGTTTAGTATCTTATTAGGCAACTACTTGAATACGTCTAAAGAAAACGGTACTTCACAAAATGTAGATGAAGGTCTCGAACAGTCAGACATTTTTGAAGGTTCTCATAATCATGGAAAAGTAACTGTTCGTGAGGGAAATAAATCAAGATATGGTCGTGACATTAAAATGCCTTCTTATTTGAAAGATTTTGTGAAGTAACAAATTAGTAACAGGAACATTTGTCTTATTCTTAGTTTTTATGTACTTCAATCATTGTATTTTGGTAAAAAAGGGATGGGTGAGATGTTGAGAGTGGCTTATGATGTTCAGTAAAATGCCATATTCTCCCCTTTTCGTAGAGTTGACGTTTGACGTGGACAGAAAATTATTGTGAATGATAAAACTGATATAAAGTGCTACACAATAATATTTTAATTATTTTATGATCAAACGTTCGAGATCGAGGCTACGACTATAAAAGTGACAATCACGCCTCAACAAACCAGTCCATTGCCTGAGGAAGGTGATACAAGCTCGAATTGATCACTGATTCAAACCAATTCACCGCGACTTCGCCGGAACCGTGGACGCCTTCACAGAAGAAACCCAGCCATGTTCTGCCGAACTTTTTAGTTCGACAGTTCATTCAAATACACTTGAAAGTGTAAATTCAATTATTTCTTTGGAATCAAATTTCTATTTATGAAAATAAAGATCCAGTAATAACTTTGTTCTATTTTCAGATCAAGATGAAGATTTTAAACGATTGAAAGAAACAAATTTTAAATTACAATTAGACAAGTGTGATTTTTTTAGAAAGAAGTTGCTTGTTTAGTTTATATAGTAACACCGGAAGGTTTAAACCCAACCCGGATGAAAGTTCAACTATAAAAAATTAACCAATTCCAAAGACTACCAGAGAAATAAAATCATTTTTAGGTTTGATTGGATATAATAGAAAATGTATAAAAGTTCTCGCAAAAATTAATAAACATGTGATATATCAACAGCCTTCACATGTTTTAAATGCAAAAACTCAACTAAAAAACAATCACACTTGGTATACTCGGTCTCTTGCCTTAGTTTTCCATAAATATACATGACAGCACAATACTTGGAAAATAGAATAAACGGTCACAAATACACAAAAAATGCGTCGACTGCACTCCATAAGCATGAAATAAATAAAAAACATGAATTCGATTTTCCAAACACAAAAATTATATATAAAGACCAAAATAGTACTAAACTTAAAATCAAAGAAATGATTGCCATTAAGAATGGACTCGAAGCACCAAATGACAAGAAAGACATAGAGAACTTTAGTAAAATGTACCATAACCTTTTACATGCAGCCTCATGAATTGTGCATAATAAACCAACAAAAAAATTAATATGTCTCCGATAATATTATCCGACACCCTGTATATTGACAATACTCAAAGAATGCCAGGACACCGTGTATAAAATTAACTCAAACTCCAATTAGCTGTTATCAGTGAAAATAATAATAAAAAAGGCAAATACTTGAACCAAACATTAATGATTGATCAAAGAAGATGGTTGTCAAGGTACGTACTTTTGGATTAGAGTAAAAAGGTATTTTATTAAATTTTTGATTCCCTATTAACAGATGGTTAGAAAATAAATATATACAATATATATGAAGTGCCGATGATCTGGCGATTTTCTTCTCCTCTCTTATCTCCGGTAAGTACTCACGGCTCCTTGCTTCTAGCATTATACGTATGTTATCTCTGGATGTGACTTTACCCCTAATATAAACATTTCGCTCCTACGATCTTTCGACTTGAGTTTTATCAGAAAAACAGCTGAAAAACTGGGTTTCGAATTGACACGGGGTAGTAGTTTTCGAGAAAGCAACATGGCAGACGTTAATTTGTTGTTATATAATATATGAATGAATTTTTGTAGAGCAAAGGCATCGCTGCATAATTACTGCGAGACTTTTATTTCCTTTGAGAAATAATGTGGTATGGAAATCAATAACCTAATTATGTAATAAACGATCCATGCAGAAGCCTACACCCACTATCTCGGATGCCTTCTGCACGACTTGCGGCTTTGAGTTTATTTCGAATATCTTGTGGCAGACAGTAGTTATAAAAATTTTCTGAGATTTTGTTGATAAAGTATTTGATAGTGGGTATATTCGCCTTGTCATGTAACCAAGAAGTTTCAGGTAATTTGGGGTAAACCGTATTAGGATTTAATGCCATTCTAAGACACTTGTTCTGTATCACCTGAAGGGAGTGAAAATTGTGTTTGGTGCCCGTGTAGTAGATGGGTGCAGCGTATGTTGGTCGACATAATTTGAAAGATCAGGTCGGAAAGGCCACTGTGAATATGGTTTGTGTGGTGTCGTTTTGAATTTGATTTGTTAAAATGTTTGTAATTTGTTGTTTGTTTACCATGTTTAAGTGACAAACGCAATAATGTGGACAATTTTCATATGTCTCTGGACCGACTAACGAAAGCCCTGATAATGACGTAATGTCGAAAGCGCTTGGCTAAATTTAATAAAATATTACACACTTCTTTATCCTTGTTAAGAGAAATAGAAAGATTTACGTCACTAAAAGAGTTTGTTAGCGATAACTACTCAGAAATATTTCAATATGATGTATTTGAAAAATTGGTCCAATATTTCACTTCAATGCGGGCATCTTTTGAGAAGTATTTTCCCGAAGAACAGAAAACAAAAAGGAAACTGAATTCATGGATTCATAATCCTGTTTAACCCAACTTGGAAAAGCCCAAAAGTATATCAAACGAGATACATGAATATCTTTTAGAAAAATCATCAGATACAAATATGGAGTCATTGTTCAAAACGACGCTCCTCAACGTTTTTTGGTGCAGAATTCGTGATGAATATCCAATGCTCACCAAAATGGCTCTGAATATTCTTTTCCCGTTCCCAACAACATATTTGTGCGAAACAGGATTCTCGACCTGTACGAATTTGATTTTAACAACCAAATTCTCCTGTAATTTTTATTTTCAACTTCCCCTGTATAACATAATTCATTTATCCTGCACAAATCATATAAAGAAATATATCATTCTTCTCAAACATTCAATAATCTTTAATCTTTGCTTCAACTTCTCCCTGTATAACATAATTCATATATCCTGCACAGATCATATAAAGAAATATATCATTCGTCTCAAATATTTAATATTACTTACACCGACAAAATTCCATTTTAACGATTACTCCCACATAAAAAATACAGACGATTATTGTCCTAGGAATTTTCCACTTAATATTTCGAAGCAACTGACATCAGCAAAAAAACCAACCCACACGTGTATCATTCACTCACTGTTAAATTTCAAACTTTCTCATACATCAGCAAAAAAACCAACCCACACGTGTATTTTCCACTCCCTGTATCTGACCGTTAAACTTCAAACTCTCTTGTCCCATTGGTCAAAACCTCCCATGACACTCATTTTTCCCACTCACTTTACCCGACCTATAAATAGGAATAACCTATTTTCATCCTCTTCATCAGTCAGCCTTCGTACATAATGGTATAGCTTTATAAGAAAATATCGGCTGACACCGGTATATCATTTTACCTTACATTAACCATCATATAGCTATTTATATTAGAGCAAGTAATAAAAAATCAGTGAGCTTCTTAACTGTTTAAGCAAATGAACAAAATGTAGTTTCCGTCAATATACAAGTAAAAGTGACATAATGTTTTACTTTGTTAAACCATCTTAAACCTACATAAATAATACAGTAAAAGGTCCTTCGAGCTTATAATAAAGACATCCTGTTCCATTTATTGTCTCTAATACAAAAAAGAGGGATAATAAAACACGACCTATGCAGCCACGGAATAGTATACTCTTCAACGAGTGTAGAATGATGGCTATTATTCACGCGGATGAAGTTTCCAAAACGATCGTGCGCAGCGAGTGAGTTTAGGAATCATCCAAGTGAATAATAGCCATTCTACACAAGTAAAAGACTATACTTTCTCCACAACTATGCATAAAAAAATTCTTCAATTGGGAATCGAACCTCGATCTCCCGCGAGTCAGAGTCAAGTATCTATCTCTCTACCACTGAGCTATCGACCACATTTATTTATGAAAATGTAAAGAACAAAGATAAGGTAACTAAAAATTTTAATAGAAACCTTTACATTTTTAAATGAAATTATAACATTATTATGAATAATAATAGAGATAACATAAACATAGGTACTTAATTTTGATCCATTCTTTTGCAAAATTTATGGTGAAGTTATTACAATTGCTAATATTTAATGAGGTTGGTACTCAATTATGATTAAAACCAGTAGTGCTAGTATTGCTAGTCTGTACTGTATGTAGTTGGGTGATTCCGGTTTGACTTATCGACTGCATTATTTTGTTCGCAGTGTTCATTTTATTTGTCATTGAGTCATCCAGGTAGCCCTCAGTTGCGGATGTACTTTTCCAGCCACCGTGTCGTTTGAGAGCTGTAATATCTCCCCCCGCATCAATTAATAGTGTGGCAGAAGATCTACGAAAACTATGTCTGGTGTACAGATTTACATTTGGTAAGTTTAAGTAAGCTGCTATTTGTCGGCCTATTGATGCAAATTTGATGATGCCAATTCTCTGAACAGTACATTTTCCGCGTGGGTAGTTCAAGATGAAAGAAGTATTTGTTACATTAGTTGATCGTAGTGCTATATACTTTTTTTCATATTTCAAAAAAAACACCTGTCACTGTAAATTTTCAAACAATCTTTGTTTTAGTGTTAGGTATGGTTATTAAAAGAGCTGAATTAAGGTCTTGAATGTCTTCCATTTTTATTAAATACATTTCGTTATTACGACAATAATATATTAAAATAATGTACTGAACTATGATTAAACTGCGATTATAGTGATATGAAAGTGCTACTTATATTTCGAACTATAATTACCAACTGCTCTCTAATGTGCTGTGACTAGAAAATTATTACATTTAAGAATATTGTTACGAAACAGCACAATGGTATAGTCCATAAATCCGACTCTGTCTAAGCCAGGTATGAAAGTTAAAATTATTGCGGACGCGCAGGGTTTCTTAGAATTGTTTACGAATTGTGACTATCTTATCTAATCATTGTTTCTGTGAAAAAAGCACTAATATATAAGGGACCGAGTAGGAAGAGTGGAGTTTAGTTGATAATTTGACACCGTAAGATAAACAAGTAAATAAGTGAATATAAATTAGTTAAGTGTTTATATAAATTAGTTTAAGTGAATATACTGTTTAGTGAATAGTGTAGTGAATAAATAAATTAGTAAGTAGCCATATCGTGAGTTTAAAATTTATCCCACCCGTTTACTGTTTAAATAAATTAGAAAAACATTACATTGGTGTCAGAAGTGGGATAATATAAATAAATAGCTACATCAAAATGGACAAGAGACTGAGTGATCTGAAAGTGACGGAATTAAGAGCAGAATTGGAAGATCGTGAGTTGGAAACGTCCGGTAAGAAAAGTGAATCAGTAGAAAGACTTAAAGTGGCACTGGAAAACGACGGCATCGATCCAGAATTATTTTTATTCAATAACGAGGCTTCCACCTTAATCTCGTCAATTTCTGCCATGAAAGAAAATATTTCTACCAATGTGAAAAACGATTTTTCTGTCATGAACGAAAAGATTTCTGCTATGAAGAACGACATCTCTGATAATATGGACGAGAAGATTTCTGCTATGAAGAATGATATATCTGCACATATCCTATCATTGAAAAATGACATGCTGCTGAAGTCGAGAATGAAATTTCGTCTCTAAAATCAGACATGGAGAATAAGATGACAACGATGGAAAATCAGATGGACGAGAAAATCAAGGAGGACAAAGATTGCCGATTTAAAAACACAAGACACTTCAGCAGAAGAAAAGAAGATCGAGATCTGCAAGTCAGAAACATAACACAAGACAGATCTTATTGGCAGTTTCACCCGAGTCAAGGCCCCAACGATCGATGGAAAAATGTCGTGTACCAACTACGTGAAACAGTTTGAAGCAGCCGCTAGAGTGAATAATTGGTCCGACAAGGAGAAAGCAGTGAACTTAACTATCGCACTTCGGGGAGACACCTTATATGTACTTCAGACTATACCTCTGAAAGAAACCGATGATTTCGAGCAGCTGAAGAAGAGGTTGGACATGCGATATAGTCACGAACATCTAGAACATTTGTACCAGTCCCAGCTGAAGAACCGAAGGCAGAAACATGACTAAGCACTTGAAGGATATGGAGTGGATATTGCCCGACTCGTTCGATTTGCTTATCCATCAGCAGCAGAGAACATGATGGAATGTCTGGGCATACAGGCTTTTATTGATGGCTTACGTGACCCAGATGTGCAGAGGACGCTTCGATTAGGCCATCCCAAAACATTAGTTGACGCATTAACAGCTGCTCTTGAATATGAAGCAGCAACGAAGGCTTCTGGTTACAACAAAGGTAGGACCATGCAGGTAAAAGGTGACGATGACAGACTTGACCGGATCGTCAACCTATTAAAAGTTTTGGTAGACGTGAGGCCGGAGAAGATCAGGTGCTATAATTGTGGCGAGCTAGAGCATGCACGCAGTTCGTGTAAGCGTCCTAGGACTCCTGTGAACCAAGAACCTCTTAAATGCAAAGCAGCCATGAAGTGCACGCGGTACAACAAAGGTAGGACCATGCAGGAAGAAGACGACGATGACAAACTTGACCAGATCGTCAACTAGTTGAAAGGTATGGCAGGCAAGAAGCCGAAGAAGATCAAATGCCGGAAGTGTGGCGAGCTCCAGCACGTACGCAGTCCGTCTAAGCGCCCCAAGACTTCTGTAATCCAAGAACTCCAGTCACATGGGAAATAAGACAGGGGTGAACATCCAGCTGATGTGAATCACCCAAAAACCAACTCTTTGCCTAGACGGTCATGCCCTGTATACTATTCACAATGCTACAAGTCGAAATCTAAGGAAGTTGCAGTTTCAAGAATTACGGTAGTCAACGAGGAATGGTCACCTACCAGGATCAGAGAAGATCAGGAGAATGACCTCACCTGAAGATGATCCGGCAATGGAAGGAAGAAAATCGGCGACCTACCCCAGGTAGCATATACATATTGGCCGAATATTGGTTGAATATAGTCAATAGAATGGGACAATATAGTTTTTATTGCATTGGCCCAATTTAAAATGTGAACATTCTGCGATGTTGTTACAATATCAATAAGTTATATTGGCCCCATATGGAAAATCCGGTAATTCGGCAATGTAGTCCTGACATTGTTTTTATATTATTTTCCCAAGTTGTCCAACATTGGCAGAAGTTTGGTGTCCTATATTGACCTAACATTGGAATACACATATAGGCCCCACATTAGCTATTATATGTGGTACCAAGTAGTCCAACATTGACTAAAACTTGGTAATACTATATTGGCGCAATATAGGAATACACATATAGGTCCTACATTAGTTAGTGAATGCTACACCCATTTGTGTACAAATCGGCTGAAATATTGTATTGCTATATCGAAGTAATATTGCAATACATAGGTAGGCCTTATATGATATTTTCATGTTATACTAATATCGAATCAAAATCGAAATAAAAACTTTGAATTTAGTTTTAAAGTAAAAAGTATCTCTGCACTGAAAATATGCATACAAAAGCAAGAAAAACTTAGCATAGACAAAGAACAGACACATGTGCTAATTGCTAAACCTATCTTGAAACAATTCTACTAATGGCTGTAAAAAATACGTGTATTTTAAATATTTACTCAGAAATATTAGAAAAAAAGTTGTAGAACCTGCTAGGCACCATTTTTGAAAGTTATTGAAATAGGTAAAATGAAAGCCCAAATTCAAATTAAACATCTATTTAAAAAAATTTATTTTCAAAATTCAAATTGGGTATACTAATAATATTGACATAAAAATAAAAGTACTAATCCTAATTACTTCTAGCGTTTCAGTGTAATTGAAAAAAAAACTAATATAAGTCTACTAGTTTTTTGACATCTGTTGTCCCAGATACAAGACTCAAAATATTCACCTGAAAATTATAAAACTTTTGAAATAAAATGTATGAACACTTGGATTAACTACATACCATATTTACATAGAAGTGACCATCTTCCAAATTATTTTGAAAGGTATTCAGATCTTCCTAGTTATCAAATGGAAGCTTACACTCAGGTTCCTTCATCATGTTTGTAGGATATTTTTGAGCTAACAGAGTTAAATGTTCATTTACTTGGATTATATCTGTTTTAATTTGTTTTATATCATACTCGTATTGTAAAGGTCCAAAGCTCTTAACAAGTTTTTCTACATTCTCCATTAATATTTCACAATCTAAAGAAAGTCATAAAATTCGGCATGCTTTTTGAATAACTATGATGAGTTACTTACTGTAACATTGCAGAAGTTTCATATCCCTAGCCATATTAGGTACATTTAAAGATTCATCAGTTGTTGTGGAGAGATTATTTGTTTCATCACTGTTATCAGAATCCGAGGAAAATGATGATGCATAATCTAATTTCCTCAACTAATTTTAAATCTGTTACAGTAGCCTTACAAGTCGCTAGATAAACTGAATATGTAGTATTTATATTTTTGCTACCATTGACACGCCAAGTATTTGGTATAAAATCACACTAGTTTCCTCTATTCCAGATAACAATGTCCCAAAAGAATTCCATGTTGATCTAAATATAAGCTTAATTTAAAAAAATGCATATATTGCGAATTTCTTGAACAAGTTAATTCTGATACAAATTTATATATGTTAATTTTAATAAACATACATTTACTACTAAATTCATGAACACCAACAGTAAATAAATACATATCTCCTATATACTTTTTAACAAGATACATCAAACATATTGGTTTTTGAGGTATTACAAGTATAAAGTACAAGAAACAACATTTAAAGAAACTGGACATATTCATTAATCATAAACAAGTATTAAATACCAAGCAATATTATTAAAAATTTACATTTGTTTATACCACTAGAAAAGTTTAGTAATTCCACAACAATATACTATAATAAAAATTGGATCGTTAGTTATGAAACAAACATAAGAATCCAACCGGGAATAAAACATTTCAGTCTATTTACTTTGAAACATTATCAAGTACCTACTAAAATTATTACAAATCTACAAATACACAAGTAAGATATTTGACATTTTTAATATAATAACAAATATACCATGTCCCGCTATTCGTTTAGATGTTATTTTTGTTGTCACATGTACAAGTACTAACCTATATAATGTGAAATATATTTTACAATTTTATGATTAATAAATAGGAGAATATAATGGTCTACACAGAACAAACATGAGGTAGGTATGTATATTGTAAATAATTACATGTACCTATATCTTTCATATAATTTGTGATACAGCATATTGAGTACTCGTTATATTATTAGTTATATTTTAGTGTAAAAATGGTTATATCGGTATGTATTGTTAACCAGAAAAATCAAACGAATTAAGAAAATTCCGCTAGATAATAACAATGAGATTTCAATACCTGTTTAAAAGTAGAAGTGAGAAGACTGTATGGTTCTTTATAAACCAAATTGAACTTAAGAGTAACTGACAAATCAACAAGATACCTAACCGTTTGTTATGATAAAACATTTACCAGTAAAGCGTGTGTGGATTTTTGTGAAGATAACCTCACTTCAGTTCTCACTCCTCAGTAAATTCACTTTATTTTATATCTACGGAATAATAATTATATGCAATGCAATCACTTTTATCAATATTTGTCAAATGAATCTTACCGATTACAAAAAGCACCCCGCAATCACACAAAACACGACACGACACAACACCTTCCTTAAGACGCACTAAAAATTGAAATAAAATGGCGATTACAGTATTCGGGCTGACGACCGCTGCTCCGTTCGTGCTCGTGAATATCGATTAGAGATGTGTTGCCAATGATATGGATTATATCCCATAATGGCAATATGGGCAAAATAATAATACAGGAATATTGTATAATCTACATCTAATAATGTTGGCCCAACCTCAAACATTTGATATTAAAAATAATCCGTAACTTCTACATTGGATTATTATAATTTTAGGAATATGTATCAATAAGAATATACCAATATTGTAACAATGTTGTATATAAACTGAACATTGAATATGGTATTCCCAAAGTATATAAATATTGTTACAATATTATTTCTTTCGTACATCGGTTAAACATTGAAAACACAATATCGGCGTTAAATTGTTAAACCTACATTGTACCTATTTTCAACATCTAATATTGCTTGTCTAAACCAAAACTTTTCTACATTCAAAATTACCGGTAATTTCTATATCGATGTATCGTCAGTGTGGTAATATACGTCAATAAAACTATATCAATATTATACCAAAATTGGTTAAGAAGTGAAAATTTAATATTGTATACTCAATATATATGAGTGTTGATCCGATATTGGTGGTTGATTATTAGAATGCTATCCTGTAAACACAATATCGGTAGAATAATATTAAATCAATATTGTATGATCGACATGTAATAATGTTGGCCCAATCTCATTTTATTTACATTAAAGTTAGCCTATAATTACTATATGGGATTATTATTGGTCTGACAATATGTATCCATAACAGAATACCAATATTGTATCAATGTTTGATATACATAAAACATAGAATGTATGATTACCAATGTAAACACATATTTATCCAATATCTTTTGTTTAGTATATCGACTAAATCTTGTAAAAGTTATATTGGCCGAATATTGTTAAATATATATTGTAATATAGACATTTATTAACATTGACCCGATCCTGACTTCTCAATTTCCAATATATCTATATTGAGCCAATATAGTTTCGATCATTAGCCAATTTTATGTGCTACTAGGGACCTGACAAGAAGTGTCAAGATTGTCACCGAAACTCAAGGCGTATTGGGCTCAATGGGAATCCCTTGTCCTGGAAGAAGGGCTGTTGAAAAGAGTCATTGAAAACGATGATGGTTCCGAGATGAGGAGACACCTAGTTGTCCCGAGAACAAGAGTAGCTGAAGTACTTAAGAAGTTACGCAACACTCCATCGGGAGGTCATCTCGGAGTGAAGAAAACCCTCCAGCGAATCCGTGAGAGGTTTTATTGGATAAACAGCTCCGATGATGTCAAGGACTGGTGTAAGATATGTAAGACTTGTGCTACGAGTGATGGACCACATCGCAAGAGAAAGGCACCTATGAAACAGTATAATGTTGGAAGCCCTTTCGAAAGGATTGCTTTAGATATGGCTGGACCATTTCCGACGACAGAAAATGGTAGCAAATACATACTGGTTGTAATGGATTATTTCACAAAGTGGGCGAAAATTTACGCTATCCCGAACCAAGAGGCCACAACTGTCGTGGATGTATTGGTGAAGGAATTTATCAGCCGATATGGAGTGCCCTTGGAAGTCTACAGTGACCATTGAAAAAATTTTCAACGCCATCTATTCCAGGAGATTTGCGAGAAGCTGGGAATGAAGGAGACCAGGACTACAGCATTACATCCACAGTTAGATGGAATGGTCGAGAGAATGAACAGGACTATTGGAAAATACCTGTCCAAAGTGGTTTCCAGCCATCAGAGAGATTGAGACCAGTGTCTTCCCCTATTCGCATTGGCTTATCGATCTGCCATCAATGAGTCCACGGGTGAAACAGCTGCGAAAATCCTGTTTGGACGTGAAATGAGGCTTCCTTGTGACCTGGAATTTGGCTGTCGGCCTGGAGAAGATCTAGCAGGCGAAGACTACGTGATCCAATTGAGAAGAAGGCTGGACGATATTCATGAATTAGTTCGAACAAATCTTCAAGTTACCAGCGACAGAATGAAAAGTCGGTACGACATGCAGGTCACATAAGGCGCTTTTAAAGAAGGGGACAAAGTATGGTTACACAACCCGACGAGTAGAAAAGGATTTTCTCCAAAATTACAAAAATCCTGGGAAGGTCCATACTTAATCAACAAAAGGATCGATGATGTTATATATCGCATGAACAAGATCCCCAACGGAAAACCAAAAGTAGTTCACCAAAACAGACTAGCGCCATTCGAAGGAGACCATGACCTAGAGGAAGGTGTAAACCTTATTCGAGATGTGTCTGACCCTGCCTTCGATGAATTTATGGGCGCGTATAGAAGTACCGGGAAAGTTAGATATGGAATGACTTCGGAACAACAACAAGATTTGTTCACTCTCCCGGAAGATTATTCACTGGCATACAACATCCCCTCCTGTTTGGGCAATTAGAAAAAGTTGAAGACCAGATTCCAGCCCCTGGCAAGACACTGAAACGAACATAATTCGCGGTACGTCCTCTACGTGGTAACTAAAAATGAATTTCAAGATCGATCTACCTACCGTGATGTGTGGGAAACACTTCGAAACCTACGAGACCATGTGTTAGAATCCAGCGTGAAGAAACTGGCTATGCCTGAGATAGCGAGTAACCAGTTGGATAGGCGAATCATCAGGAACATGGTAGGGGTTATCTTTCGAGATACCGGTGTCCAGATATTAATTTGCAGCTACGACCCCCGTTATCAGTATCCGATGAAGACGGTGCCCTGCTATTTCCATAAGATCGGAAAGTGTAGAAATGGAGCCAGTTGCCGATTCATACATCCAGTCTCGGCTACACAAAAGTTCCAGGAGGAACTTCCATTTAAGGATGGGGTGATGTTGCGAAACAGCACACTGATATAGTCATTTAATCCTACTCTGTCTAAGCCACGTATGAAAGTTAAAATTCTGGCAGACGCGCAGGGTTTCTTAGAATTGTTTCTGAATTGTGACTCTCTTATCTTATCATTGTTTTTGTGACCAGTCTTATCTAGAAAATGCCAGAAAGCCAATTGTTTTTGAGTAAGCCGCAATCTATAATTATCTAGTGAAAAAGACACTAATATATAAGGGACCGAGTAGGAAGAGTGGAGTTTAGTTGATAGTTTGACATTGTGAGATAAACAAGGAAATAAGGGAATATAAATTAGTTGAGTGTTTATATAAATTAGTTTAAGTGAATTTACTGTGTAGTAAATAGTGTAGTGAATAAATAAATCAGTATGTAGCCATATCGCGTATTCAAAATTTATCTCACCCGTTTACTGTTTAAATAAATTAGAAAAACATTACAATATTCAGATACTTACTTCTTAACAACAATAAACGCAGCGAAAATTAGCCCTAATATGCCCACAAAAGAATTGAAGTTATTTTCGGAAACTAAACATAAACACAACATTTGAAGGCCGAAGGTGATATTCAGTGTCGCCAAGTATTTGGTATAAAATCACACTAGTTTCCTCTATTCCAGATAACAATGTCCCAAAAGAATTCCATGTTGATCTAAATATAAGCTTAATTCAAAAAAATGCATATATTGCGAATTTCTTGAACAAGTTAATTCTGATACAAATTTATATATGTTAATTTTAATAAACATACATTTACTACTAAATTCATGAACACCAACAGTAAATAAATACATATCTCCTATATACTTTTTAACAAGATACATCAAACATATTGGTTTTTGAGGTATTACAAGTATAAAGTACAAGAAACAACATTTAAAGAAACTGGACATATTCATTAATCATAAACAAGTATTAAATACCAAGCAATATTATTAAAAATTTACATTTGTTTATACCACTAGAAAAGTTTAGTAATTCCACAACAATATACTATAATAAAAATTGGATCGTTAGTTATGAAACAAACATAAGAATCCAACCGGGAATAAAACATTTCAGTCTATTTACTTTGAAACATTATCAAGTACCTACTAAAATTATTACAAATCTACAAATACACAAGTAAGATATTTGACATTTTTAATATAATAACAAATATACCATGTCCCGCTATTCGTTTAGATGTTATTTTTGTTGTCACATGTACAAGTACTAACCTATATAATGTGAAATATATTTTACAATTTTATGATTAATAAATAGGAGAATATAATGGTCTACACAGAACAAACATGAGGTAGGTATGTATATTGTAAATAATTACATGTACCTATATCTTTCATATAATTTGTGATACAGCATATTGAGTACTCGTTATATTATTAGTTATATTTTAGTGTAAAAATGGTTATATCGGTATGTATTGTTAACCAGAAAAATCAAACGAATTAAGAAAATTCCGCTAGATAATAACAATGAGATTTCAATACCTGTTTAAAAGTAGAAGTGAGAAGACTGTATGGTTCTTTATAAACCAAATTGAACTTAAGAGTAACTGACAAATCAACAAGATACCTAACCGTTTGTTATGATAAAACATTTACCAGTAAAGCGTGTGTGGATTTTTGTGAAGATAACCTCACTTCAGTTCTCACTCCTCAGTAAATTCACTTTATTTTATATCTACGGAATAATAATTATATGCAATGCAATCACTTTTATCAATATTTGTCAAATGAATCTTACCGATTACAAAAAGCACCCCGCAATCACACAAAACACGACACGACACAACACCTTCCTTAAGACGCACTAAAAATTGAAATAAAATGGCGATTACAGTATTCGGGCTGACGACCGCTGCTCCGTTCGTGCTCGTGAATATCGATTAGAGATGTGTTGCCAATGATATGGATTATATCCCATAATGGCAATATGGGCAAAATAATAATACAGGAATATTGTATAATCTACATCTAATAATGTTGGCCCAACCTCAAACATTTGATATTAAAAATAATCCGTAACTTCTACATTGGATTATTATAATTTTAGGAATATGTATCAATAAGAATATACCAATATTGTAACAATGTTGTATATAAACTGAACATTGAATATGGTATTCCCAAAGTATATAAATATTGTTACAATATTATTTCTTTCGTACATCGGTTAAACATTGAAAACACAATATCGGCGTTAAATTGTTAAACCTACATTGTACCTATTTTCAACATCTAATATTGCTTGTCTAAACCAAAACTTTTCTACATTCAAAATTACCGGTAATTTCTATATCGATGTATCGTCAGTGTGGTAATATACGTCAATAAAACTATATCAATATTATACCAAAATTGGTTAAGAAGTGAAAATTTAATATTGTATACTCAATATATATGAGTGTTGATCCGATATTGGTGGTTGATTATTAGAATGCTATCCTGTAAACACAATATCGGTAGAATAATATTAAATCAATATTGTATGATCGACATGTAATAATGTTGGCCCAATCTCATTTTATTTACATTAAAGTTAGCCTATAATTACTATATGGGATTATTATTGGTCTGACAATATGTATCCATAACAGAATACCAATATTGTATCAATGTTTGATATACATAAAACATAGAATGTATGATTACCAATGTAAACACATATTTATCCAATATCTTTTGTTTAGTATATCGACTAAATCTTGTAAAAGTTATATTGGCCGAATATTGTTAAATATATATTGTAATATAGACATTTATTAACATTGACCCGATCCTGACTTCTCAATTTCCAATATATCTATATTGAGCCAATATAGTTTCGATCATTAGCCAATTTTATGTGCTACTAGGGACCTGACAAGAAGTGTCAAGATTGTCACCGAAACTCAAGGCGTATTGGGCTCAATGGGAATCCCTTGTCCTGGAAGAAGGGCTGTTGAAAAGAGTCATTGAAAACGATGATGGTTCCGAGATGAGGAGACACCTAGTTGTCCCGAGAACAAGAGTAGCTGAAGTACTTAAGAAGTTACGCAACACTCCATCGGGAGGTCATCTCGGAGTGAAGAAAACCCTCCAGCGAATCCGTGAGAGGTTTTATTGGATAAACAGCTCCGATGATGTCAAGGACTGGTGTAAGATATGTAAGACTTGTGCTACGAGTGATGGACCACATCGCAAGAGAAAGGCACCTATGAAACAGTATAATGTTGGAAGCCCTTTCGAAAGGATTGCTTTAGATATGGCTGGACCATTTCCGACGACAGAAAATGGTAGCAAATACATACTGGTTGTAATGGATTATTTCACAAAGTGGGCGAAAATTTACGCTATCCCGAACCAAGAGGCCACAACTGTCGCGGATGTATTGGTGAAGGAATTTATCAGCCGATATGGAGTGCCCTTGGAAGTCTACAGTGACCATTGAAAAAATTTTCAACGCCATCTATTCCAGGAGATTTGCGAGAAGCTGGGAATGAAGGAGACCAGGACTACAGCATTACATCCACAGTTAGATGGAATGGTCGAGAGAATGAACAGGACTATTGGAAAATACCTGTCCAAAGTGGTTTCCAGCCATCAGAGAGATTGAGACCAGTGTCTTCCCCTATTCGCATTGGCTTATCGATCTGCCATCAATGAGTCCACGGGTGAAACAGCTGCGAAAATCCTGTTTGGACGTGAAATGAGGCTTCCTTGTGACCTGGAATTTGGCTGTCGGCCTGGAGAAGATCTAGCAGGCGAAGACTACGTGATCCAATTGAGAAGAAGGCTGGACGATATTCATGAATTAGTTCGAACAAATCTTCAAGTTACCAGCGACAGAATGAAAAGTCGGTACGACATGCAGGTCACATAAGGCGCTTTTAAAGAAGGGGACAAAGTATGGTTACACAACCCGACGAGTAGAAAAGGATTTTCTCCAAAATTACAAAAATCCTGGGAAGGTCCATACTTAATCAACAAAAGGATCGATGATGTTATATATCGCATGAACAAGATCCCCAACGGAAAACCAAAAGTAGTTCACCAAAACAGACTAGCGCCATTCGAAGGAGACCATGACCTAGAGGAAGGTGTAAACCTTATTCGAGATGTGTCTGACCCTGCCTTCGATGAATTTATGGGCGCGTATAGAAGTACCGGGAAAGTTAGATATGGAATGACTTCGGAACAACAACAAGATTTGTTCACTCTCCCGGAAGATTATTCACTGGCATACAACATCCCCTCCTGTTTGGGCAATTAGAAAAAGTTGAAGACCAGATTCCAGCCCCTGGCAAGACACTGAAACGAACATAATTCGCGGTACGTCCTCTACGTGGTAACTAAAAATGAATTTCAAGATCGATCTACCTACCGTGATGTGTGGGAAACACTTCGAAACCTACGAGACCATGTGTTAGAATCCAGCGTGAAGAAACTGGCTATGCCTGAGATAGCGAGTAACCAGTTGGATTGGCGAATCATCAGGAACATGGTAGAGGTTATCTTTCGAGATACCGGTGTCCAGATATTAATTTGCAGCTACGACCCCCGTTATCAGTATCCGATGAAGACGGTGCCCTGCTATTTCCATAAGATCGGAAAGTGTAGAAATGGAGCCAGTTGCCGATTCATACATCCAGTCTCGGCTACACAAAAGTTCCAGGAGGAACTTCCATTTAAGGATGGGGTGATGTTGCGAAACAGCACACTGATATAGTCATTTAATCCTACTCTGTCTAAGCCAGGTATGAAAGTTAAAATTCTGGCAGACGCGCAGGGTTTCTTAGAATTGTTTCTGAATTGTGACTCTCTTATCTTATCATTGTTTTTGTGACCAGTCTTATCTAGAAAATGCCAGAAAGCCAATTGTTTTTGAGTAAGCCGCAATCTATAATTATCTAGTGAAAAAGACACTAATATATAAGGGACCGAGTAGGAAGAGTGGAGTTTAGTTGATAGTTTGACATTGTGAGATAAACAAGGAAATAAGGGAATATAAATTAGTTGAGTGTTTATATAAATTAGTTTAAGTGAATTTACTGTGTAGTAAATAGTGTAGTGAATAAATAAATCAGTATGTAGCCATATCGCGTATTCAAAATTTATCCCACCCGTTTACTGTTTAAATAAATTAGAAAAACATTACAATATTCAGATACTTACTTCTTAACAACAATAAACGCAGCGAAAATTAGCCCTAATATGCCCACAAAAGAATTGAAGTTATTTTCGGAAACTAAACATAAACACAACATTTGAAGGCCGAAGGTGATATTCAGTGTCGCCAAGTATTTGGTATAAAATCACACTAGTTTCCTCTATTCCAGATAACAATGTCCCAAAAGAATTCCATGTTGATCTAAATATAAGCTTAATTTAAAAAAATGCATATATTGCGAATTTCTTGAACAAGTTAATTCTGATACAAATTTATATATGTTAATTTTAATAAACATACATTTACTACTAAATTCATGAACACCAACAGTAAATAAATACATATCTCCTATATACTTTTTAACAAGATACATCAAACATATTGGTTTTTGAGGTATTACAAGTATAAAGTACAAGAAACAACATTTAAAGAAACTGGACATATTCATTAATCATAAACAAGTATTAAATACCAAGCAATATTATTAAAAATTTACATTTGTTTATACCACTAGAAAAGTTTAGTAATTCCACAACAATATACTATAATAAAAATTGGATCGTTAGTTATGAAACAAACATAAGAATCCAACCGGGAATAAAACATTTCAGTCTATTTACTTTGAAACATTATCAAGTACCTACTAAAATTATTACAAATCTACAAATACACAAGTAAGATATTTGACATTTTTAATATAATAACAAATATACCATGTCCCGCTATTCGTTTAGATGTTATTTTTGTTGTCACATGTACAAGTACTAACCTATATAATGTGAAATATATTTTACAATTTTATGATTAATAAATAGGAGAATATAATGGTCTACACAGAACAAACATGAGGTAGGTATGTATATTGTAAATAATTACATGTACCTATATCTTTCATATAATTTGTGATACAGCATATTGAGTACTCGTTATATTATTAGTTATATTTTAGTGTAAAAATGGTTATATCGGTATGTATTGTTAACCAGAAAAATCAAACGAATTAAGAAAATTCCGCTAGATAATAACAATGAGATTTCAATACCTGTTTAAAAGTAGAAGTGAGAAGACTGTATGGTTCTTTATAAACCAAATTGAACTTAAGAGTAACTGACAAATCAACAAGATACCTAACCGTTTGTTATGATAAAACATTTACCAGTAAAGCGTGTGTGGATTTTTGTGAAGATAACCTCACTTCAGTTCTCACTCCTCAGTAAATTCACTTTATTTTATATCTACGGAATAATAATTATATGCAATGCAATCACTTTTATCAATAT
Organism: Galeruca laticollis; assembly: GCA_963921935.1. Classification (NCBI taxonomy): domain Eukaryota; kingdom Metazoa; phylum Arthropoda; class Insecta; order Coleoptera; family Chrysomelidae; genus Galeruca; species Galeruca laticollis. Next base: position 97,357,979 of record OY998181.1, on the reverse strand, counting down.
TTGTCAAATGAATCTTACCGATTACAAAAAGCACCCCGCAATCACACAAAACACGACACGACACAACACCTTCCTTAAGACGCACTAAAAATTGAAATAAAATGGCGATTACAGTATTCGGGCTGACGACCGCTGCTCCGTTCGTGCTCGTGAATATCGATTAGAGATGTGTTGCCAATGATATGGATTATATCCCATAATGGCAATATGGGCAAAATAATAATACAGGAATATTGTATAATCTACATCTAATAATGTTGGCCCAACCTCAAACATTTGATATTAAAAATAATCCGTAACTTCTACATTGGATTATTATAATTTTAGGAATATGTATCAATAAGAATATACCAATATTGTAACAATGTTGTATATAAACTGAACATTGAATATGGTATTCCCAAAGTATATAAATATTGTTACAATATTATTTCTTTCGTACATCGGTTAAACATTGAAAACACAATATCGGCGTTAAATTGTTAAACCTACATTGTACCTATTATCAACATCTAATATTGCTTGTCTAAACCAAAACTTTTCTACATTCAAAATTACCGGTAATTTCTATATCGATGTATCGTCAGTGTGGTAATATACGTCAATAAAACTATATCAATATTATACCAAAATTGGTTAAGAAGTGAAAATTTAATATTGTATACTCAATATATATGAGTGTTGATCCGATATTGGTGGTTGATTATTAGAATGCTATCCTGTAAACACAATATCGGTAGAATAATATTAAATCAATATTGTATGATCGACATGTAATAATGTTGGCCCAATCTCATTTTATTTACATTAAAGTTAGCCTATAATTACTATATGGGATTATTATTGGTCTGACAATATGTATCCATAACAGAATACCAATATTGTATCAATGTTTGATATACATAAAACATAGAATGTATGATTACCAATGTAAACACATATTTATCCAATATCTTTTGTTTAGTATATCGACTAAATCTTGTAAAAGTTATATTGGCCGAATATTGTTAAATATATATTGTAATATAGACATTTATTAACATTGACCCGATCCTGACTTCTCAATTTCCAATATATCTATATTGAGCCAATATAGTTTCGATCATTAGCCAATTTTATGTGCTACTAGGGACCTGACAAGAAGTGTCAAGATTGTCACCGAAACTCAAGGCGTATTGGGCTCAATGGGAATCCCTTATCCTGGAAGAAGGGCTGTTGAAATGAGTCATTGAAAACGATGATGGTTCCGAGATGAGGAGACACCTAGTTGTCCCGAGAACAAGAGTAGCTGAAGTACTTAAGAAGTTACGCAACACTCCATCGGGAGGTCATCTCGGAGTGAAGAAAACCCTCCAGCGAATCCGTGAGAGGTTATATTGGATAAACAGCTCCGATGATGTCAAGGACTGGTGTAAGATATGTAAGACTTGTGCTACGAGTGATGGACCACATCGCAAGAGAAAGGCACCTATGAAACAGTATAATGTTGGAAGCCCTTTCGAAAGGATTGCTTTAGATATGGCTGGACCATTTCCGACGACAGAAAATGGTAGCAAATACATACTGGTTGTAATGGATTATTTCACAAAGTGGGCGAAAATTTACGCTATCCCGAACCAAGAGGCCACAACTGTCGCGGATGTATTGGTGAAGGAATTTATCAGCCGATATGGAGTGCCCTTGGAAGTCTACAGTGACCATTGAAAAAATTTTCAACGCCATCTATTCCAGAAGATTTGCGAGAAGCTGGGAATAAAGGAGACCAGGACTACAGCATTACATCCACAGTTAGATGGAATGGTCAAGAGAATGAACAGGACTATTGGAAAATACCTGTCCAAAGTGGTTTCCAGCCATCAGAGAGATTGAGACCAGTGTCTTCCCCTATTCGCATTGGCTTATCGATCTGCCATCAATGAGTCCACGGGTGAAACAGCTGCGAAAATCCTGTTTGGACGTGAAATGAGGCTTCCTTGTGACCTGGAATTTGGCTGTCGGCCTGGAGAAGATCTAGCAGGCGAAGACTACGTGATCCAATTGAGAAGAAGGCTGGACGATATTCATGAATTAGTTCGAACAAATCTTCAAGTTACCAGCGACAGAATGAAAAGTCGGTACGACATGCAGGTCACATAAGGCGCTTTTAAAGAAGGGGACAAAGTATGGTTACACAACCCGACGAGTAGAAAAGGATTTTCTCCAAAATTACAAAAATCCTGGGAAGGTCCATACTTAATCAACAAAAGGATCGATGATGTTATATATCGCATGAGCAAGATCCCCAACGGAAAACCAAAAGTAGTTCACCAAAACCGACTAGCGCCATTCAAAGGAGACCATGACCTAGAGGAAGGTGTAAACCTTATTCGAGATGTGTCTGACCCTGCCTTCGATGAATTTATGGGCGCGTATAGAAGTACCGGGAAAGTTAGATATGGAATGACTTCGGAACAACAACAAGATTTGTTCACTCTCCCGGAAGATTATTCACTGGCATACAACATCCCCTCCTGTTTGGGCAATTAGAAAAAGTTGAAGACCAGATTCCAGCCCCTGGCAAGACACTGAAACGAACATAATTCGCGGTACGTCCTCTACGTGGTAACTAAAAATGAATTTCAAGATCGATCTACCTACCGTGATGTGTGGGAAACACTTCGAAACCTACGAGACCATGTGTTAGAATCCAGCGTGAAGAAACTGGCTATGCCTGAGATAGCGAGTAACCAGTTGGATTGGCGAATCATCAGGAACATGGTAGAGGTTATCTTTCGAGATACCGGTGTCCAGATATTAATTTGCAGCTACGACCCCCGTTATCAGTATCCGATGAAGACGGTGCCCTGCTATTTCCATAAGATCGGAAAGTGTAGAAATGGAGCCAGTTGCCGATTCATACATCCAGTCTCGGCTACACAAAAGTTCCAGGAGGAACTTCCATTTAAGGATGGGGTGATGTTGCGAAACAGCACACTGATATAGTCATTAAATCCTACTCTGTCTAAGCCAGGTATGAAAGTTAATATTCTGGCAGACGCGCAGGGTTTCTTAGAATTGTTTTTGAATTGTGACTCTCTTATCTTATCATTGTTTTTGTGACCAGTCTTATCTAGAAAATGCCAGAAAGCCAATTGTTTTTGAGTAAGCCGCAATCTATAATTATCTAGTGAAAAAGACACTAATATATAAGGGACCGAGTAGGAAGAGTGGAGTTTAGTTGATAGTTTGACATTGTGAGATAAACAAGGAAATAAGGGAATATAAATTAGTTGAGTGTTTATATAAATTAGTTTAAGTGAATTTACTGTGTAGTAAATAGTGTAGTGAATAAATAAATCAGTAAGTAGCCATATCGCGTATTCAAAATTTATCCCACCCGTTTACTGTTTAAATAAATTAGAAAAACATTACAATATTCAGATACTTACTTCTCAACAACAATAAACGCAGCGAAAATTAGCCCTAATATGCCCACAAAAGAATTGAAGTTATTTTCGGAAACTAAACATAAACACAACATTTGAAGGCCGAAGGTGATATTCAGTGTCGCCAAGAAAAATTGCCACGCGATGGCGGAACGCATGCTACAGCCATTTACTGAACAGTGGACTAGCAACTCATTTTGTTTTCCTATATCCATGCTACGAAGTCGAAGTAACAGAGACGGAATCAGAAACCGTTTATTGGTAATGATGATCCCGATGAAAAATGGAAAATCAGACGCTAGGGAAAGAAATCATTTAGTAGAAATGAGGAAACGTGCAAATCCGGGGCAGTTTGCTAATCCTGGTATAATTATGAAATATCTCAGTGTCGGAGCAATTTCATTAAAATAAATGGAGTTGAGCAGATGATTAATGGTTTTTAAAAAAAGTCTTTGGAGAACTGTTATCACCAGCGGGCCCTAAACGCTTTAAAACGTCCAAAATGCGAATAGCGCTCGATCTGACAACTTTCGTCGAGAAAGTTCATTGACTCACCGTAATTCCGAAACCGTTACCATTACATAAATAGTTGTATGTGTATCAGAAAAGTCATCAATTATCGTACATGACAATCAAAATTCGACGGTTCCAAACCCATTTCAAAACGGAATAATCAACGAATACTCTTAAGTCATCCGAGAAATCTATCTTAAATTTGTTAGAATGAGAACGGCGATAGAATTTTGGGGTGAAGCGGGATTTCTAAATGATCTATAATCATAACGTTTCCAATAAGTATTTGAAGAACTATTATTTATTATCAATGGTAAATTATATATTTTATATTATACGGAAACTCTCAAGGTTGACAAATAACTACATTTCATTTCAATAATTTATGAATGTTATTCGCACATTTTACTAACAGAAACTCATCTAAACACGTTGTAGTTCCATTGGAAATTATTGTTATTATGCTTTAAATGTCTAATAAACATTCAGTAACTTGAATAGTTAACATATGTATTCAGTTATTGCTAAAACGGTTTCAGTTATTGCTATAAGTTTAATAAGAGAATGTCAAAAAATTATACAATTGCCCATAAATATAAATAACGGTGGGATAATTGAAAAGATAAATTATTTTTAATTGGATTAAAACTTGGGCATGACGACGTGAAGTAGGATTCAATTTGAATTAAATTAACATTAATTTCGAATTTGATTGATAGAAAACAAGAAAGATGTTTACAATGTTACTTTATTCAACAAATTGATTATGTGCATGTTTCAGTTCGTAGTATTTATCCTGAGGGATATAACGTTTCCAAAGTTCAAAAATACTATGAATATTGTCACACTTTTTAATTTGTGCTAGTTTAGTAGGGGCTAATTTTTCAACTTTAGTTACAAAAGCAGTGAAAGTATTTGATAAACAATTCTGCAATTTCAGTTAGAATGTTTTTTAAGTTCATTTAGGTCCAGTAGAGGAGCCTAAGAGAAAATAAGCCTACAAATCAAAAAACCTCCGATATAATAAAAAAACCACATATATGATCGATCTAAAAGAGAAGAGTAAACCTAAACCTAATCATATGTATTATGAACCAAAAATTACGTTCGAACGAGACATGAGTTATCAAAGATATTTGTAACTAGTAACGGAGTGAGACAAGGTTGTATACTGAGCCCACTGATATATAGAATAATATGAGACGAAGCCATATAAATAGCAACAAACAAGCTATGAAGTAGGTTACTGTTTGATGAAGATGGTAAAGATAACAGAAATATGTTACGCAGATGACTTGGTACTAATCGCAGAAAATGAAAAAATCCCGAATAAAAATCTGAAAACCTACAAACAAGCGCTCAAAAAATATAACATGAATATCATAAACACAGAGAAGACCAAAACAATGGTTGTAAACACAGACGGAAAAACTTAAACGATCCAAATGGAGACGATTAGGCAATTAGAACAGACAGGAAAATTCGTGTATCTATGTACAATGATATCAGAAGATAGGAAATTAGATAACGAAATAGCAGCGATAACTTTCCAGGAATTACTTAGATATTTCTGAAATTGTAATCGATTTTGAATAAGGTATCCATAAGGCTGTAGAATAAGTTTGGCTATTAGCTCAAATAATCGTATGTCGATTTCATCTTTTGCAGGCATGATATAGAAAAATTCAGCAAATTGGTTTAATATCTGCCTACAAAGATGAATGTTCCGATGCGGGGCGATGGCTAAAAATGTCTTTTGCCCTAACTTTCTTAAATCCTGTAGAAATCAGCGATTGTTTTGTATTTGATCTGCTCTCAATAGCACCAAACGATGAAAAGACTCAAATGTGTTCCGATTATTTGATAGATAATTAGATATCTGAGGAGTCACTATTTCCTCCTTCACTTTGGGCTACAAACTCAGCAGAACTTACACGGACTACGAATACATGCGAATCTATCCATAGACAATTTAACGATTCGTTTTACAAGTCTCATCCAAACATTTTTGTTTTTATTAATAAGCTCAAATAGTTTCAAATCGAAACTTGTGTAAAATTACAAAGTGTACATTTGAATACTAAAATTACCGATAGTAAAGTTGAAAACCGTCAAAAATTGATTACAAAAATGATTGAATCATATACGAAAAACGAAATAAGTCGTTTGCATTTTATTAAATGTGTCTTAGCTCACTGTGGCGTTTAATTATTAGGTATACAATATTATGTACCTGTGTCTTGTAGCCTATTTCGTAATTTTCGAGAATTTGATTTCTTAATTTTATTAAATATATAATTGTATGTAATATGTTATATTTTTATAGGTATAAACAATATATAGACATATCAATTCCGTTTATGTAAACTTTGTCAACAATGTAAATATTTTTATTTAATTTAATGAAACTAAAATTATTCAATATTACAGTTTTATTGCACTGGTCCAATCTTAAAATATTTTACCCGGGACCAAATTTACCTATACAGTTTCAGGTAAAAACAAAATTAGGGACCGAATTTAACCATTATTTTGACCCCTTTTTTCTTGGGAGGGAATTTGCCTATCCCCCACAATTCATCCAAATTCATTGAAAATAATAAATCTAAATCATCAAAATTAAACAAATCAGGAGTTTAAATTATAATGTGGTAATGACAATTGTGATAAAATTTATATCGGTAAAACTTTCAGTAATTTTAAAACTAGAATTTTGGAACACAAACGTAGCTATGACAACAAAAAATTAGATTGTAACTATTCAAATCATTTATTAGGAAACCAACACATTTTCTACCCAAATTTTGAAATTCTCCATGTAGTCGGTAAATCCTTTAGTTTAAATTTATTAGAGGCCCTAGAGATTAACAAAAATAAATATTCAGGTAATCTCCTTAACGATCAAATAGATATCAATCAGTCTCCTTTATTGAACCTCTTTACCTAGAAGATAGCTTAGGAATGTTTGTTTTGAATTAATTTCCAGGTAATTTCTTTCAATACCATTGTTAACCTTAGTAAATAGATTTAGCACTGTATATATAAGACATTTTCATATTTTACCTTCATTCGTTTTGACAAAGCTACTGTGTTACTGAAACGCGTCAACAAGTTTAAATTGAACATTAATTCAAATAAATGAAGATTCAAACAAACTATATTGTTTTATTCCATCGTTCACTTATTCATTCGACCATAGCAATCAAGACTTATTAACAATGAACAACAATCGAAATTCAGTTTTTTTGTTCTGAAACATGATTGTTCTGATAAAGTCTTCCAAAACAGACAATATTTAAAAAATCTACTATTTCTGCACTCTTGATCGTAAAGTTTTTTTTCTTATTTTCTCAGACAGGGTTGTATAGCATCGATTTTACATGTACAAAAGGGGGGGGATGAAAATCGTAAATCGTAAAAGATGTGTGTAAATAATATTTTCATTTGAAGAAAAAACTTCTACTACATTGAATTACTCCTACGAACCTTTTGAAGATTAAAATATTCCTTTCATCGATGAGTTTTGTTATTTTTACCGCATAAACGATTCTCCATTAGAGACGTTTAATTTGAGTTATTTTCGTTGCGTTCCGTAACTTATTTCTACCCCTATTAACTTTTCTCCCTTAAGCTCCCACACTTTGCTTCAACCATTTGTCTTTGGCCTCTCCGCATTGCTTATAATATAATTCCTGGAGGCTATAAAAAAACGCCTGAAAGCTGTTTTTTCGCATCAGCACCATAGAAATTTAAATTACATTTAATGTCTTCATACTTGATTTTTTTGTTTATCCCAACTGTCCACAACAATGTCTATACAATTTCTTTATTAATGGTTTCAGTCCCTTTTCCGTGGAATATGTTTATGATAACTATTGTAATTAAAATGACCGTAGATTATTGGAACAAGAATATCAAGATAATAAAACAAATGTGGCTCTAATGGTATATAAGTATAGCATAATATGTGTGGGAGAGAAAACAATTAACTATGATTGTCTCTGAAATGATATATTTCTAAACTCGACCTTGAAAGTTGGAATATCAATTTTTTTTAATTTTTCACATACGGAGTTATAAATAAAAAATATTTGGTATTGAAAGGACCGTCTAAATAGTTCAGTATTAAATACAGGTGGACATCGTAGACCCTTAAATCTTAGGTTTAAATTATGAACATCAGTCCGAAAAGAAAATTTTTGGTGCAAATAAGTAGGTATATCAAAGGTTATAATTTTGTGAAAAAGGCAAGCTGCATGTAGCATTCTTCTGTTATCCATATTTAACCATCCTATCTCAATTAATTTATGTGATATACGCTGACGCTTTTTGATACCATATAATAATCTTAAACATGAATTCTGTACATTCTGTATTTTGTTTTTATAAAGGAGGGTTAAATTTGGACCATACACTAAATCTGCAAAATTAAAGTGTGATAAAACGAGACTTTCACACAGAGTTTTTTTAACATGTTGAGGGAGAAAATGACGATTTCCATAAATCAGTTTTATTGAGCTGTAAGCACGTTGAATCAATTTATTGATGTGTTTCTCAAATCTGAATCCATAATGACACCTAAATTCTTAGCATGAATAACCAAGGCTAACTCTTCGTTGTTAATTGTTATATTTATTAAGTTTCCTATTTTAGCCTTGTTATAAGCGGAGGTTAACAAAATTACATTAGATTTAGAGCAATTGGTTAATAAGCAATGATCTGTCGCTAATTTTATGAAAGTTCTCAGTTCTTTATTAATATTTTCGCAAGCATTATCAACGACGAACACTGGAGGGAAGCTATAGTATATCTGGATATCATCTGCGTATACGTGAATTTTACAGGTTTTTAAAGATGTTATTAAGTTCATTGTATTAATAGGAAACATTAGTGGTCCCAAAATGGATTCCTGAGGAACTCCTGAAGTGAAGGTTAAAAATCTCGATTGATCTGAGTCAATTGTGACACATTGTTTACGATTATTTAAATAATAAAGCAAAAGGTTAATGGCGCTTTCAGAAAATCCTATATAATGTAATATGTTAAGCATCAATTTATGATTTATAGTGTAAAAATCTCTGCTAAAACTCAAAAATGCTAGAATTGTACATTTACAGACGTTTATAGCAGGAATAATATCATCAACTAGACTCGTTAAAGCTGTATTGCAGCTATAACCTTTGAAAAAACGAGATTGAACACTAGGAAGTATTGAATTAACTGTCAAATGTTCTCTTATTTGCAGTTCCATCGCCCCTTCTAGAATCTTAGGAAGCATAGGAAGTATACTTATTCCTCTTAGATCTTTGTACTCGCATGGATTTTGATTTTTTGGCAACATTTTTACAATAGCTTGCTTCCATGCATTGGGAACTACCTGATGGGTTGAATTGAAATTAATTATATGTGTAATGTAGGGAACGATCAGAGGACAACATAATTCAATAAGCTTAACATTTAGCCCATCACAACCCATGGGACCAATAGGATCTGCTGGAAGTGTAAATCCTTCGGGCCGGATGCAGGATGAGTCATTTATGCATTTCCTGGATCACTTCAAAAAACATACGACGTCCCAGGGATTCTCAATACTGCTATGCCGCTTGCTCGCACACAATCCAATATTCAAGTTGGCTTTCTCACAACTGAGATTGTTCCACTTGATAGGCATTTGTTTACTAAACTCGATTTTGCACCTGTATTTGTGATAGATAGGCCAAATCCAATCGAGGCAGCTGATGGTGCTATTCAGAATACTAGTACACCTAAGGAAAAAACGCCACCACCATCACCTTCCATTTTAACCCGCGAACCACCGGAAGAGTTGGAGAAGCTTTCTAATGCAGCTCTTCTTGTATACCAACTGACTGAAAATATGCCACAGTATTCACAAGTACTAGATAAAGACCAGGAAAACATTATTGCACATCCAGAACATTTGATTATTCTACCCGGACATCAAAGTAGTAGTAGTAGTAGTAGTAGTAGTAGTAGTAGTAGTAGTAGTAGTAGTAGTAGTAGTAGTGTTCAGCAAATTTCACCCAAACCCTCTACAAGTTTTCAATTCATTCCTGTGTTAACAAATTTAACGGAAAATATCACGACTCCGACTACACCACTTTTATTTTCGCCAGAGGCAATACGACCTTTACCAGAAGCTCCTCCAAGGAAATTAACAAATAGGGGCCGAAAAATTGAAAAATAAGAGATAAGAAGAGAATATGAAAACAGATTGAAACGAACCAAAGCTACGCAAGTTAAGAAAAGATTTAATAGGGGAAAGACTAGAAGAAATGCTACTAACAGGTTAAAAACTAACAAGCACCAAGAATCATCATCAGAAGAAGAGGAGTGCTACTGTGTTGTTTGTATGTTCAGAAAGCAGACCAAGGGAAAAATGGATACAATGCACATGATGTAAAATGTGGGCACATGAAGAGTGCACAAAAGGTAGCCTTAGTAATGTTTGCCACAATTGTGACTCCGAATGATCTCATAACTATTCAAGTATTTTTGTTTAAAATATAAATTTTTATGGAAATAATGTCTTTAGTGTTTTCTGAACTTTGGTTTTTAATTAATATCCACTGTTGATAGTTTAGAAATGTAATAGACTCTATAATATTAAGAAAAAATATTTCTGATATTCAACTGTGCCATTACAATTCATAAAATGTTATTAGATAACATGATAATTGATTATATTTTGTATTATTTGCATGTGTTTCAATTGACCCTAGGCACTGTTTCAACCTACCCTGGCATGGGGACTTGAAAGAATAAATATAATTTTACACAGAAAATACTGTACTCAAATAACATTGCCCGTTAGTAGACATATATAAGTTCGTTCATTTGGTGTATTTCCGTCATCGCTCGCTAAACAAATCCCAATGCAATGCACGATAAACGCTAAAATGTTTCAACCCTACCCAGTCTACCCTATGCATGTAAGGTAGTATGTTTTGTAAGCTATGTGTGTATGCAGAATAATATGTTACTCGTGAAATAGTCTTGTCAAATACCATTCGGGCATCTAATTTTTCCTGTGAAAAAAATCGAAAAAACACAATGCAAAGTAATATTTTTTTAACAAAATGCATTCGTGCAGGTACAAAAATCCTCGTCTTCGATTCGGATTTTTGTTGCCACCAGCAGCACTCATTTTTATTGTTAAAATATTACTAAGCAACGTGTTTTTTCGATTTTTTTCGAAAAAATTAGATGCCCTCACGAATAGATTTAAAAAATAGAATAATATTTCTGTCATTTATAACAAAATTTAAGGAGTCAAATGCGCACTTATGTTCCGTGAAATACTGTCAACTTAACAATTGACTCACCTTTTTCTTCTCCACTCTTCCCCGCTCGCCGAAATTTTCCTAACATATTTTGCGGTAGCAGAATAAAGATGAGGACAAACAGAAAGTGAGATAGATTAGACAAATTAATCCGTCGTCATCATTTTCACTAATAAATAGCGTTAATCTTTCGGAGTGAAAAGCTACCGCTTTCTTTGTTACGTTGCTTATCAAGGGTGTCGCGATGCGCAAGAGATGTTTTCATCCTCCGAAAATTGAACCCTCAAATGAGTAGAATCAATGGGATATTTCTAGGTGACATTGGAATAAGTGAGTCGTCGAGGGAATAATATAGTCTGGTTCTCAAGTCCCATTTTCCTCAGAACCTAAACCGCACAACCAAAAATTATGATTTTGGTCTCATTCGATTCGGAATGGCATCTAGAACATTATATCAAAGTTGTACGAGGTGTTGAGAAAAAATACAAAAGTTAAAAACAATAAAGTAAAATAAAAAATAAGGGTTTGGTTTTTTTGAAATATTTCAAAAACTATTTGAGATAATCGAAATTTGAAAAAGGATCCTTAAAGAGCAGAAAATTTCATAAAAAAAGTCCCACCTCCCGGAACTGTACCGACAATCCTTATAATTTTAATTTAGCGGCGAAAATAACGATAAAAACGCGTGGCTCGGCTGCCGTGTGCATCGCCCCAATCTGACACATGAACTAAAAAAATTATTTTAACTGATTAATTATTAATATTAAGGAATAAAAAAATTTGGGTACTAAGTAGACATATGAATAAACAATAATATGTAATCAAGAATTTTTATCACAATGCATTGTTTACAAGATTTTTGAAAACTTTTTTTGGAATTTCATCATTGATGAAAATAATAATTATAGAAAAAATCATTTCTTAAAAAAAATTTTTATTAACAAAAAACGCACTTGTTATTAAACAATTTTTTTCTGTTACTAAATATTAATATTAAGGAAGAATTTTTTTTAAAATCATTATTTATTATGTTCTTTCGTATTATAAAAAAATAATTTTTCATTTGTGTATTAAACAAATAATTTGTCATAATCAAATGCATTTATACGAAATATTTTTTAAATTCCTAAAAAAGAATACAACAACCATATATAATTTTTTATAGGAAAAAATGTTTTTAAATTTTTTATATGATTTTTAAATATATTGTACTTTTGGACATGTAGTTTTCTTACTGTTTCTACTTGTTATTGTTATTAAAATAACTTATAAACTATTAAAGATACGACAAATACATTTCAAGACTTTTTTGTTCGTTATTAATTAATAAACAAATTGAGCTCTGGAACGAACCTCTAACTCAATTGTTTATCAACTTTTTTAATTTGTTATTTATTAAATTCACCCGAATTTTACTTTTTTCTTACTTTTAAATTCAAATATCTTATAAACTAATGGAAATATGATAAGAACATTTGAAAACTTTTTTGTTCTTCGTCAATAAATGAACAAATTGAGCTTTGAAACCAAGCTTTAATTTTATTATTTAAAAAATTATGAATATTAACATTTAATTTCTTTATGATACTTTCTTATTCTACGACTGATTACCTTCTATTCAAGTAATTAGCCATCATTGAAAACTCATTAAATTATAATTAACAAAGATGCTTACGAAGACAATTTTAAAATTTTGGAAGGTTGACTTGTGTCTATTCTTAATACTGTACAATTTATAAATAACCTTCGAATTCCGGTCTAAACCTATTAGAATGGTTGGTTGTAAGTTGGCCATTGCTTTGTAGTTGGTTTGCTTATTTGCTTGCTTGCGCTTTGCTTGTCTACTTGTAGGTAGCTTTCTGCAGTCCAATGGAGAAATGGAACCATCGAGTGTTTGCCTCCTCGTGGCACCGCCGGATACGTTAGCACTGTTGATCATCAGTGACAGCAGTGTTGACCAACCAAATGACACTCCAACAACCCAAGCTAAGGTGTGAGAAACGTGCCGATGGCTGAATGGCCGCAGAGAATGCGACCACGAACGTCCCCCTGGGGGTACCAGGCGACACCCCCTTGTAAACAGCCTTTCCCTGGCATGCGGGGCTCTGCCAGGGATGACGAACATTTCTCTAGCTACTCGTGGGACCAGAATGGACCAACAACAAAAACAAAAAAAACAAAAACCGGAGGATGAGCGAGAAGGCTCACCTCCAATACCAAACCACCGTCGAGGCAAAAGAACCTGCGGTGCTGAGGCAAAGAGGAGGAGGAAAGCGAGGCAGCAAGCTGGCGTCTCTATAGACACCACTAGCGCCACTCGCCCCTCCCTTTCTAAACCTGGCACCAGCGGCCAAAAACTTAAGGGTGGCGAAGGCAGTTCCTCCTCCAAAAGAGGCCCGGAACGCGTCGCCCCCCAAGTAAAGAAGCGCATCCGCTCCAATACCTCAGAGGAAAACTCTTCCAGAGGAAAGAGGACGCGGATGGATGCTAAAACCAAAACCTACAGCGAAGCAGCTACCAGCCACTTACGGGTACCGATAATGGAGACCTTATCAAAAAACAACTAATGGAGGCTTTGAACATAACCCTTATGTCCGCTTCCAGCACTCAGAAAAAGCCAGCTACTTTCAGGTCATGGTCGCACTCTGGTGAAATAATCAGAGTCACCTGCGATAATGACGAAACGCTAGAGTGGCTAAGGAATACAGTTTCAAAACTGAAACCGTGGAAGGAGACTAAGCTCGACGTCGACACCCCCCCCCCCAGCTGTCAAAAGCCACCCTCTGGGTCCCCAGCGAAGCTCACGCGCTGACCTTGGTGATAAAGAGGATGTGCTGCGCCGGCAGGACAAACAAAACCCAGACCTTCGGGTGGATGCATGGTTTTCCTTCCACCACGAAGTGAAGGTCAATCCCAAAGGACACCTATTCGTCTTTGGCGTAAGAGACGAGGAAATGGGTGCCCTAAAAAAACGATCAATGAGGATGAGCTACGCGTTCACCTCATTGATTGTTAAAACCAAGAATCTGGACCCGGAACGGAGGGGATCGAGCACAGACCCCCCCCCCCTCCCACCCGAGGAACTCCAAGGAGCTGTTGTTTCTGCGGAGACTGTCGAACTATCCTCCAATATGGCGACCGACAGTCTCCTGGAAGAACTAACAGCTCTAAGCCAGGACACAGGCGACGTCAACACACCTCCAAGTGAGGAAGTGGAGATGGCCTAAAAGAAATACCCATCTCACCACCATCAAGCCGAGATGGACAATGAAAAGATAAGATTTATACAGTGCAACCTTCAACACAAAAAGGTGGCTTCGGCAACACTATGCCGCCAACTGGATGTGATGCAGGACACAATAGCACTTATCCAAGAACCCTGGATAAGACAAACCGAAATCATGGGTCTAAATAATCCAAAAGGTTCAATTTTCAGCTTTCCAAGCAATCAGCAACTTAACCGGGCCATATACGTCCCTAGAAATTTTTAGACCTACCCACTGACGCATGTTTCGTCCTCCGATCTAACGGTATTGAAGGTTGAATATGCACAGAAAGGTCAAAAGAAAGTCTTAATACTGGCATCCGCATACCTCCCCTCAGACGCAGCTAAACCACCACCAACTAAGGAGCTGGAGGACCTTGTGGAACACTGTCTCACCCAGAAGCTTGAAATGGTAATAGGCTGCGATTCAAACTCTCACCACGTAAGCTGGGGCAGCAAAGATATTAACACTAGAGGTAAGTATTTTCATGATTATATAACAAACAAGAATCTTTGTATTCTAAATAGAGGTACTGAACCAACTTTTATTAACTCTCGTAGTCAAACGCGAATAGATATTACCCTATCTACTATTATTACTTCGAATATAATCTCCGGCTGGCATGTATCCGATGATATTTCAATGTCGGACCACCGCTGGATGATATTCGAAATAAAACTTGCGCTCACAACCTCCACAATGACTCGCGACCCCAGGAAAACGGATAGGACAAAATATGTCAACTGTTTGGAAGGGGATCTGCGAGGAGTCGAGGATGTGTTGCCCAACAATAAAGGAGATTTGGAAAGTTATTATGAAACAATTCAAAACTCAATTATTAATGCCTACAATATGTCTTGCCCACTCAGGCTGATCGATCTCGATGGAGCCTCCACTTCGTGGTGGTGCCATGAGATTGACCAGCTCAGGGGGACGGCGAGTAAATCTTTTAATAAGGTTAAAAGAACAAGACTCAAAGAGGATTGGAACTCATACAAGTCTCACCTCAGAGAGTGTATAAAAAATCATCAGACAAAAACAAAGAGAGGTATGGAGAATCTACTGCGAGGAAATCGAGGATTTCCCCCAAGCAGCTAGACTCCAAAAGGCCCTCTCAAAACCCAGAGAGGATGGCCCTAAAGCTGCCAACCTAAAGGAAAGTTTTCCGTTATTGATGTCAACTCACTTCCCTGACTCCAGAACCACAAATACGGCGGCCTGGGAGGATGAGGAGAATCACTACCCGACGGACGATGGCTGGCGTATATCACGACAGATCGTCCATGCGGACAGACTGAGGTGGGCCATCTTAGGCTTCTCCCCCTTTAGATCCCCGGGAACGGACGGCATTTATCCAGCCCTACTTCAGTGGGTCCTGGATGACCTAATGCCGCACCTGGTGGGAATCCTCAGATCTTCACTGGCACTAAGATATATTCCAAAAAGTTGGAGAGAAGTCAAAGTCGTGTTCAGACCAAAACCAGGAAGAATGGACTATTCCATCCCAAAAGCATATCGACCCATTAGCCTCACATCGCTTTCAATGAAGACTTTAGAGAGGCTGTGCGAACGATACATAAGAGATGTGGTGATAACACGAAATCCACTGCATCCAAATCAACATGCATACACTCCAGGGAGGTCCACCGATTCGGCTCTTCATCTCGTGGCGGGCCGCATCGAGAGATCGTTGGAAAATAAGGAGTCCACCCTGGGTGTATTCATAGACATAGAAGGCGCATTTGATAGAACCACTTTTCCTAAAATAACAAATGCACTTTCCAACAAGAATATCCCCCAAACCATAAATGGCTGGATATATAACATGCTCTCAAAAAGAGCAATCAAAATCAGTGTAGATGATGTAACCATCAGAGGCTTGGTTGTAAAAGGTTGTCCACAGGGAGGGGTGCTCTCACCACTACTATGGAACATGGTCTTAGACTCCTTGGTCATCCACCTCAATGATAACAACTTCTACACAATAGCATACGCAGATGACCTAGTGATTCTGCTAACAGGAAGATTCGAGGAGACACTCTGCGCTTTAATGCAGGAGGCCTTCAATATCATAGAACAATGGTGCAGAGACCATTCGCTGTCAACAAATCCAAAAAAGACTGAGATGGTCGTCTTCACGAAAAAAAGGAAGCTTGCTAAACATCAAGCCCCAAAGCTCCTAGATACCAAACTTAATTTCTCTTCAGAGGTGAAATATTTAGGGGTCACATTTGACAATAAGTTAACGTGGAACTCCCACTTAGAAAACAGAGTTAAAAAAGCATATATTTCTTATGAGCAGTGTCGTAGAACCATCGGCCGAACCTGGAGAATGTCACCTAAGGTTGCTGCCTGGATCTACACTACCATCATCAGACCTATGCTAAAGTACGGCGCGATTGCCTGGGAAGCTAAGGCAAACCAGCTGACAGTCGTCCGTAAACTGGACCAAATCCAAAGAACAGCATGCCTCAACACAACAGAAGACATGAGAACCACACCAACAAGAGCTATGGAGGTAATCCTCGGTCTCACTCCCCTTGACATATACATCAAGGAGGTTGTTTTGATGACCATGGCACGTCTGCGCTCTACTGGTATACAACCTGATGTAGGATCCGGTAAACTCAGACGTAACTTGTGGCATGAGGCCCTCAGGCCCTTCAACAGGCCCTACAAGGTAATCTTTAAAAACAACTCACAAGACCTATTGGAAGAAGGCGCAATCCGCATCTTCACAGACGGGTCTAAATCCAATGTGGGCTCAGGATGTGGTATTTTTTCCAGATGCCTGAATCTAAACATAAAATGGGCAATGGGCTGCAATGCAGGTGTTGCTCAAACAGAGCTCACTGCTATCTGCATCGCTGCTAAAGAGATTACCAAAAGGAAAACCACAGGTAATAATATATACATCCTTACGGACAGTAGACAAACACTACTAGCCCTGAACAAACCACGTATTACATCAGGCCTAGTACTAGAATGTCACATGGCCTTAATAGAAGCCTGTAACAACAACACGGTCACTTTAGGCTGGATCAAGGGCCATGAGAAATCGAAAGGAAACCGTATTGCAGACTTGCTAGCCAGGAAGGCAGCCTCCCAAAAACTCTTGGGACCTGGCACTTTCATTGGTCTATTGGCGTCACCAACGGCTGACCTATTAAAGGAACACTCCTTTAATAAGTTTAAGGGCAGATGGGACGACGCAGAAGGCTGCAGGCTTGCCAAGGAACTGCTACAGTATCCGGATAGCAAAGTAGCCAAAAAAATACGTGACAATGAACAGGCGGAACCTCCGAACAACCACGGGAATTCTGACTGGTCACTGTCACCTACGAAAACACCTTCACAGGCTGGGTCTATCTAACACCCCACTTTGTAGAGGATGTGAACAAGAAGATGAGACTGTCGAACACATTCTTTGCGAATGTCAGACACTCTCTCATTTTAGGTTTGAAGTATTCGGCGAGCACAGGCTAACATACGCCAATATGAGGGATCTTAATTCAGGCGACGTTATCGCCTACTTCAAGGAAGTAGGCTGCATGACGAGCTAGATGGAAGTTTTGAACCTCAGAAGGATGCACAATGGGCCAATTGTGGCCTAAGTGCTGTGGGGCCACCCACCCTTCAAACCTTTACAGATACAGATACAGAATGGTTCTTTGTTGCTTTGTAGAAACATCTGCTCTGGGATTTGAAGGGTCTTGCCCCTTTTCATTGTACCTGAACTTTTAATCATTCAAATAACAGCCAAGTCTTCAGTATTTCAGTTCTTAGTCGACAGTCATACAGTGCAGAGGCAACATTCATTTTAGTGTTTTAATTTTGTGAGTTTTGATACTGAAGTTACTTATTTTGAAGAAATGGATACATCTGTTAATTGTTTCATTTGTGAGAAGCCCTTTGGGGTTTCGCCGATCGTTGTAATCAAGAAAAAAGCTATCAACACGATTTTTAGCCAAAGTAAAATATCACAAGATAATAAGTATACGATTTTAACGGATAAAAGTGAAATCAGTGTTCATCAAAAATGTCGTTCTGATTATCCGAATTATGTAAGACGTGTTTCCAGCCTAACTCAACCATTAACATCTCGTTCCTCATCACGTGGTATTGTTTTCGATTTTGAAAACTTGTGTTTGTTTTGTGAGAAACCGTGGCAAACCAAAAAAGGGGCCGACAAATTGATAGTAAGATGTGAGAATATAAAATTTTGATTAGTCGAAATTGCAGTTCGTAAAAATGATGATTTTCTATGAAGATTAAAAACCGTGTATCTGGTGTTGATTCGTTAATCGAAGTGTGAGCTCTTTATCATTCAAAATGTTATGATAGTATACTGGAGCGTTATTAGGAGATGTAGTTGAACCAAAAGAAGAAGAACAAGAAATTATTGAAGAAGTAGAGACTTATGACTCACCACCACCGAAACAATCCAAAAGGTTATCAACAAAGACTAAAAAATAAAAAAATTTAATTTAAAAATGTTTAAAACTGTAAAATAAATAAATTTTTGTAAACTATACACCTTGTAGAAATTACTTTTAATTCATTAGATCCTTACAATAAGAAAATAACAGAAAGAACATTTTTTTTTAAATATTAATAATCATAATTTTTTAAATAATAAGTTAAAAGCTTGGTTTCAAAGCTCAATTTGTTCATTTATTAACGAAGAACAAATAGGTCTTGAAATGTTCTTAGGAGCAAGATCCTTCAAATGCCAGAGCAGATGTTCCTACCAAGCAACAAAGAACCATTCTAATAGGCTTAGACCAGAATTCGAAGGTAATTTATAAATTGTACAGTATTAAGAATAGACACAAGTAGGAGGCTCATTAGAATATAATTTACATTATCAGTCAACCTTCCAAAATTTTAAAATAGTCTTCGTAAGCATCTATGCTAATTTTAATTTAATGAGCTTTCAATGATGGCTAATTACTTGAATAGAAGGTAATCAGTCGTAAAATAAGAAAGTAACATAAAGAAAACAATTTTTAAATATTAATATTCATAATTTTTTAATAATAAAGTTAAAGCTTGGTTGCAAAGCTCAATTTGTTCATTTATTAACGAAGAACAAAAAAGTCTTGAAATGTTCTTATTATATTTTCATTAGTTTATAAGATATTTGAATTGAAAAGTAAAAAAAAAGTAAAATTAGGGCAAATTTAATAAATAACAAATTAAAAAAGGTTATAAACAATTGAAATGGAGGTTCGTTCCAGATCTCAATTTGATTATTAATTAATAACGAACAAAAAAGTCTTGAAGTGTTTTTGTCGTATCTTTAATAGTTTATAAGTTATTTTAATAACAATAAGTAAAACAGAAAGAAAACTATAAGTCCAAAAGTACAATATATTTAAAAATTATATAAAAAATATAAAAAAAATTTTTCATAGAAAAAATTATATATGGTTGTGATTGTAATATTTTTTAGTATTTAACAAAATATTTCGTATAAAAGCATTTGTTTATAACAAATTATTTGTTTAATAAACATATGAAAAATTAATAAAAAAATTATTTTTTCTTATAATACGAAAGAACATAATAAATTATGATTTAAAAAAATGGTTCCTTTATATTAATATTTAGTAACAAAAAAAATTATTAATTAACAAGTGCGTTATTTTATTAATAAATTTTTTTAATAACAAACGATTTTTTTTAAATCATTATTTTCATCAAGGATGAAATTACAAAAAAAAGTTTTCAAAAATCTTATAAACAATGCATTTGCTCATAACTATTATTTAATAATTATTGTCATATGGCTTTCATCAATAAGAAAACAAAATATTGATAATAATTGGAAAAAAAATTCCTGATTGCTTTATTTATATAATTAATTTTTTAATGTCTTTCATTGTTAATAAAAAAGTGAGAAATCAAATTTTTTTAATTTTTCCAACGGGATCTCTTCTAAACCCTTTTAAGATTAGCTACAAAAAATAAAATAAAATTATAGATTTCTTGTTTTGAAATAATCAGCGTTTTTATGTTAACAATAAAATGGTGAAAATTAACTAATTTTCAAAAGCATAAATAATAAAAAAATTGTGATAAAAATTATTTTCTACGGATTATTGTGTCTACTTAGTACCCAACTTTTTTAATTCCTCAAAAATAATATTTAATCAGTTAAAATATTTTTTTTAGTTCATGTGTCAGATTGGGGCGATGCGCGCGGCAGCCGGGCCACGCGTTTTTACTGTTATTTTCGCCGCTAAATTAAAATTATAAGGATTGTCGGTACAGTTCCTGGAGGAAAGACTTTTTTTGGGAAATTTCCTGCTCTTTAAGGATCTTTTTTCAAATTTCGATTATCTCAAATAGTTTTTGAAATATTTCAAAAAAAACAAACCCTTATTTTTTATTTTACTTTATTGTTTATAACTTTTGCATTTTTTTCAGCCCCTCTTGCAACTTTGATAGAATGTTCTAGATGCCATTCCGAATCAAATGAGACCAAAATCATAATTTTCGGTGGTCCGGTTTAGGTTCTGAGGAAAATGGGACTTGTGAACCAGACTATATTATTCCCTCGACGACTAATAACGAAAGTTCTGTAAATGGTTTTCTTTTCTAAATTATCTAAACAGCGGAAATCTGAATAATTTTGATATTTTGAATTTGTGTTTAAATACAGCTTCTAAATATTTAGATTCTACTTTGACTAAACAGCATTTAAGAGGGGCAGATAGTGAATCATTTTCAACCAAATGAAGAACGTATTTGTCGGTGATTTTCTGTTGTAAATAATTTATTGTTAATTCTATATTTAATTATGCCATGAAAGTTATTTTGTTAATGATTCTACGCAAAATAGTCATTTCAATAGTCAATTTTATTGACTCTTATTTTTGATACAGGTTGGAAACAAGTTGTTGTTTGTTCACTTATTTTAGAAAATTATAAGGGACAAGTCAACTTTCAAATTCAATTGTGTGTTATTCAATCATTAAAGTAAATATGCAGGGGCAGGAAGCACAGATCCTACAAAATAAAAGATGAACTTGCTATTATTACTTAATGAATTGGAATAGTCCTTTTATCATTGATAATACTATATCATTTGAATAAATTTGCTTAAGCACATCGTAAAGTATAGGTGAATGAATTAGTTTAACGATCAGTTCGCTATAAAACATAAAATATAATTCATATTTAATATGAACATATTTCATACAATTTTCTAATGGAAGGGAATAGTGTGTACATAAACATTAATATGGAAGTTATTACGGACTATTTCAAGATAAATTTAATATGAAAAATGATAATACAATTAAGTTTTCTTGAAAATTTATATCACAATTGAATAAAAATAGGTACAAAAGTATCAAAAATATGTTCAATAATCTCATTGACTAGTATACAAACAATTTATAGATGCTTATAACAAAGACATCGTCAATATTTAAGTATGGCAATTGGGGCAATCTAATAAGAATGATCTTTAAAACAAGTATGGAAGTTGAGGGCACAAAGGAGAAAAAATATGTACATGGGATGAAATTTTGGAGAAAAAATATGAACAACTGATAGGAGAATGGCTGAAAACAAAATTTTTATATAGAAATTACACGCGTTGAAACACAAATGGATTATTGAGCAAATATTCTCTTCACTATGACATTGTCGGTAGTTAGACCTTGTTCAACGTTCCTGTTTATCAATTTATTATCACACGTCACTATTCAATACGGGATATAAATTAATTTAGATTTGGACGTGTACAACATAAAGTATACTTTAATCCAATAGATCAAACGAGTAAATTACTTCAAATAGGCGGAACATTTCTGGTTACTAAAAGCTAAATTTAAAATGATAATTAGTGGATAGGCGTTTGGAAGCGACTCAAACAACTGTAAACAGATGTAACATCAAAAATAATAGACAAGATTTTCGTATCGTTTTATTCTGTGCTGCAGTATTAGATAGTTTTTTGTGCGTTTTACGTGTAAGAATGTCCGATGTGAGTGATGATGAACCATTTGAGGATTCGGGATCCGAATATTTACCTAGTGGTCCTGATACGGATAGCGAAAGCGACGACAGTTTATCGAGTATTTCAGAAGACGAAGATCATGTAGCTACAATCATGCGAAATTTTACTGTTGTAGCAGATCCATTTTCGGTATGTTGATCTTTTCTATTTATATATTTTAATTTTATCTTTTATCTAATATTATTTTAGGATAAAAGAGCTACAACAACAGTGCCTTTTTCTGGTGATTATGAAGGCTTTCACCCCGCAATCGAACTAGAGAACATGAAAGACCCTGCAAATTGTTTAGAGGCATTTCTGTCTAGAAAAATAATTCAGCATATATGTAATTGGACGAAAGAGCGTGCAGGAAGGTACCTCATAGAGATTGGTACTCAAAAATTCTACGGTATAATTTGGAAGAATGTCACAGTCACAACATATCGAACCGTATAACTGCGCTATGAAAAATTACAGCTGGTTTTAGAAAATTGGCTTACATGTTGTACAGCGTATGGTTTTAAATGCCAAGGTATTATATATACATGCTAACTGCAAGAATATAAGTGTTTTGGAGTTACATGGCCTAATTGCAAAATATTCTCCAGCATTTACAACTATGAAGCAGGAGTACCAAAAAAAAAACAAAAAAGTGACAAAAACATATTTTTGCTTCTTCTGCAAAAGAACATGGATCTCGCCGCAAACGAGGAACTTGCAGAGTGTGTTACCAACAACAGAAAAAAAGAACTTACACAGCTAATATGTGTGGTATTTGCCCTAACGCACCAATTTATTTTTGTTCAGAGGCACATTATGATGAATACCATGGCTACAATCAAGTTTGATAGACTCCGTTTTTTGTTTTGCACGCCACTGTATTTTTGTTTGCAATTTTTTTCATAGTGTTCAGAAAAATCTATTTAGTGTTCAAATTACTTTCATGCTGGTACCCTTTATCTATCATTTATTTTTTACACATAAGATATGTCAAAAGAATAAATCATATTTTAATTTCACTTGCTACGCCACTGATTTTTTTATAAATCTCTATTCTGTATAGTAGGAAGAAATGTTTGATTTTCTATTTCAACATCATTTCATTCAGAAAAATATACCTAGGATCAAAAGAATGTAATATCATATTTTATGTTTACCTTCTACGCCACTGCTTGTTTTGTAAGATTTATTTTTCTCTTCAGTAGGGAAAAATATGTGTTTTTTTTATTTCGATTGCATATCATTCATAAAAATATACTATTTTTTTACATAGTCAGTTTGCTGTTTTTTCACTCATTTAGGCCCCCATAGTAACGCCACTGGATAAAATGACTAAATTCACTTTTAAGATAACTAGAAATCTTTTCCTAATATAGCGCCACTATAATCAGTGGATTACAAAAAAAATTTTTCATGTCATCTGGGATATAGGGAGCGACTTAAAAAATTAACCTGGGCTTGAAGGGGTTAAATTAACATCTTCCTTACCTCTTCCAGATTATTGAATTGGTTTGTTCCGCTCTTAATCGCCTGTTAAGGATACCCCACACCTTCATTCTCTTATGTATATGACCAAAGGTTGCGATATTCAAAACGTACTTATGAATTTGTTCAGTATGTATCTCTATCTCTTGGATAATTGATGGAAGAGCTATAAAAAACGTGGCAAACTCATATAATTAACTATTATTAAAACATGTAACGGAATTGGATGATCACATATATAAACATTTCAAGTCCACCCCTTTTTGGTGGCCGGTGTATCTTAAAAATACCCTTCGTAAGCACTTGTGACCTTTCAACGGCCATTTGTGCGACGGAACTTTGAGCCCGATCATAAATCTCAGTAACAACTTTGCCACTATTCGACGAAATGTCCGAATAGAATTTTTTACTGCCTAATTTTTTCTTGATATATCCTGGAAGACAGCATATATTTGAATAATTTGTTGGTAAACACCTTATATCTTGCTTTTGCTTTTTTTATTTCTAGTGATTTATGTATCAAGATCGATTTTATTGTGGCTGATAGAAAGGACAATATAATAAAGACCTTTAAGGGGAAATATAAAAAAGGGACATGAAAATTTGCTGACGTGTTGTACTCAGAGAATTTAATATGGTTTTTTGATGATTGTTTTTCTTTTCTCATTGTCGTAGGTTAGAAGTAACATTTTGTACAAATTGTTTCCAGTTGGAAGATGGAAGCGATAGATGAGACATAAGACATAATTGTCATACATCATAAAAATTGACTCACGTCATCAATGATGACAAACCTTAGTTAAGCCACAAAGTTTTGCAGCCGACTAATAAAAAATTTGGATTATATAATGCGAATAAAATAAAACACCTTTAAGTTCCATTTCTGTTCAAGTTTTGTATATGGACAAAACTAACACGCTTAGTTTCTTTGTTATTAGAAATGGTGGAACAACTCTACTAGACAGAAATTTCTTTAATTTGTTCGAATTGTCCATTTATAATTTAAATGAAGTAGCGCTACCTAATTGTTGTGTACATTTACCAAAGCTGTAATTTCTATTAAGGTGAAACCAAACTTTACTGATCCAAAAATTTTCAAAGCACGCCTCCTACCATTCAGAATGAGGGAAGACATAGGAAAAAAACTTAATCGTTTACTTCAATTAGATATTATGAAGCCGGTGGATTTTTCAGATTTGGGAACTCCGATAGTTCCTGTGTTAAAAAAAGATGGCTCTATATGCATTTGCGGAGTATGACGATCCCAAGATTTGTTGCATTCTGCAATTACTATAGACGGTTCATTCCGAATTTTGCTGCAATATGTATCCCTCTAAATAAATTAGCTAGGAAAAATGTAAAATTTGATTGGTCAGAAGAACGCGAAGACTCACTTCAGGTCTTAAAAAATGCGTTAATCAACCCACCAATTCTAAAATACCCAGATTTCAATAGAAAATTCATCTTAACTACAGACGCTTCAAATAGCGCATGTTCAGCAATACTAAGTGAGAACTACGAAGGGATTGACCTACCCATGGCATTTGCATCACGAAGTTTTAGGAAAAGTGAGCTTAATAAACCCACCATCATAAAAGAGTTATTAGCAATTCATTGGGGAATCAATCATTTTAAGTGTGACTCATATGGCGCACCATATTTCATAGTAAAAACAGATCATAAACCACTAACTCATTTATTTGCAATAAAAGACCCGACGTCGAAACTCACGAGAATTAGACTTGATTTGGAAGAACTACGCAGACAGTATATCAAGAATATCCATAGAAGAACTCAAGGATTTATACTTAAATAATGCACATGTCTTGGCTATCAAAAGAGCACAAACGCGCAACGAAAACGCTCGATCAGGAAAGGATCTAAAGAATAAAGAGGAAACAGAGATAGAACGAATAGAAAAACCTTCAGTAATAAAAGTATCAAATAATCTAGAGGCTCATAAACTAACAATTTCACACTTTGAATCTAACCGTATCTCGCTAAGGATGAGCATTCGGATAAAAAGCAAATTGAAATTTAGTGAAGCCTTGGTTAGCGGAATACACCACTTCGACTTAGGACGAACGTTGGAAAAGCTTAATGAGCTTTCGGAAAAATTTGAAGTAAAAGTAATGAAAATATATGCAAATGATTATATATTTAAGAAGTGCACAATAGGAAAATTTATAGAAGAAGGGAATAAAAGGTTGAAAAAGATACAAGTATGTATATGCGAAGTACTAAAGACGGTACAGCGGAGAGAAGAGATTAAAGAGATTCTAGAAAGATATCACAACGATCCAATGTTTGGAGGACATGTGAGAAACAATAGACTATTGAAGAAATTGAGAACAAATTTTCGATGGAAAAACACGGAGAAAGATGTACGGAAGTATGTAAAGAGTTGCCATGAATGTCAAGTGAATAGAGCAAAACCCAGTCATAAAGAGAAATTTGTCATTGATATTATATATATACATACATAAATATATATATATATATATATATATATATATATATATATATATATATATATATATATATATATATATATATAGACACATTAGGTTCTTTTGTAAAAAGTAACAATGGAAACCGTTATTGTATCACAATATTATGTGAATTAACAAAATACGTGGTAAGTGTGATAAATTACACAGAACGTTTAATGAGTACATAAGAAACTTTATTAAAGATTATAGAGATAACTGGCGTGAGTTTGTAAAAATGTTTGCATATTGTTATAATACAACACCAAACACGTATCACGGATACACTCCTTTTAAGTTGTTATACAGTAGAAAACCCAACATACCAGAATTTTTGAATGTAGAAATAGAACCATGTTACAATTTTTAAAGGTATGATAAAGAATTGAAATATAAGTTACAGTACGCGAATGAAAGAGCCAAGCAGTTTTTGATAAAAAATAAGCTAATTAAAGTAAATAAAAGCGGAAAGGAATCGTCACCCGTAAACTTTAGGGTAGGGGATTCGGTATTTTCAAAAAATGAAGAAAGAAATAAGTTCGATCCATACGATTTAGGTCCGTTCAAAATAACGGAAGTAAGAGTGAGTAAGAGTAACAGTGAGATTGTATCCCAGAACAATAAAAACAAATCGTTCATTAAAATCGGTTGTATAAATACAATAACGACAATATTTGTAATCAAGTGAAGTAAGATTGTAAACAAACGGAGCAATGTTTAGAAACAAAACAAGACAATTAGTGTAATAAACAAACAATGCTAGAATCATTAACGTTATAATTAGTATCGAAACTTTATCGGGGATGATGTGACGATCCCAAAAGACACTATTCGATTTAATTAGATGTAACTAGATTTTAATTTCAATCAATGTGAAGCCCTATATCACCTATTTTGGCAAACATTTTTATGGACAATTTAGAAAGAAAGATCTTTGAAAGTAATATTTCGAAAAATGTTTTATTTTGATATAGATATGTAGATGACATATTAGCTTGTTTTATGGGTAGTGAACGACAATTAGATGCATTTTTCAACCACATCAATAATTTACACCCAAAAATTAAATTTACATTAGAAATTGAAGAAAATAGCTCAATCAATTTTCTTGATTTAAAAATTCAAAGAGTAAATAATGTACTTGATTATTCAATTTACCGAAAACAAACACAGCCTGATGTGACAATTCCATTTAATTCCAATCACCCCATGTCCCATAAACTAGCGGCATATAATTCAATGATACATAGAGCTTTTTCAGTTCCTATGAACAAATGTAATTTTGATAGAGAGAATAATACAATTAGACAAATAGCAACATCCAACGGTTATCCATTAGATATGATAAATAAGCTAATTAATAAAAAAGAGGAAAAAGTGGCATTACAACTAATATTTCCTAAACAAACTGATGAAATAGAAACTTATAAAACCATCAAATATGCAAGAAATATTTCTAATAATATTTCAAAGATAATATCTTCAGCAACGAATACAACAATTTCTTTTAAAACAGAAAGTAACGTTAGTACAAAATTGTTAAATGTAGAAACAAAAATACCACCATTAAAGAAGTCAGGTATATAAACTCAAATGTCCAGAATATAATGCTGTCTATTTCGGTCAGACCCTTAGGAATTTTGAAATCCGATACAGTAAACACTTACAACAACAATACAGATTAAAACAACCAGATAAATCCCACTACGCAAAACAACTACTTAACACCAATCATTCATTGAGACCTAACACAAAACTAGAAGTGCTGCATATTTGTGAAAAGGCACAAGAACTGGATTTCCTCGAAGAATTGGAAAGAGACATTTAAGAAACCCATAATATGAAGTTGTCAATGAACGGTTAAATCTAGGGAGTTCTCCACTAATAAACTGTCTTCTTAAGTGATAATTGTGAAAATTGAATAGATGAGGCTTTTACTTGATGAAGATCCATACTGAACGATGAACATTCCTAAGCTATCTTCTAGAATCAGGTGTTTATAAATTAAAATGTGGTAATGACAATTGTGATAAAATTTATATCGGTAGAACTTTTAGAAATTTTAAAACTAGAATATCGGAACACAGCTATGACAACAAAAAATTAGATTCTAACTATTCAAATCATTTATTATAATACCAACACATTTTCGACCCAAATTTTGAAATTCTCCATGTAGTCGGTAAATCCTTCAGTTTAAATTTATTAGAGGCCCTAGAGATTAACAAAAATAAATATTCAGGTTGTTTGTAGTGAATGAATTTCCCTTCGAGGTAATTTCTTTCAATACCATTGTTAACCTTAGTAAATAGATTTAGCACTGTATATATCAAGACATTTTTATATTTTACCTTCATTCGTTTTGACAAAGCTACTGTGTTAGTGAAGCGCGTCAACAAGTTTAAATTGAAAATTAGTTCAAATATATGAAGATTTCAACAAACTATATTGTTTTATTTCATCGATAATTGTAAAGATCAGCAGATATAGTTTCCCTGGTTTTCTACATCATTGCACAGTTATACTGATCTTAATTGGAAAAATGATATCCAGGATATCACCATAGGGCTAATAATATCTAAGCTTCAATATTTGTAATATCACATCTTCTTCTTTTCTCTATCAACATATATTAAGTCAGTCACCATTTAGGTCACTTCTTGGTCTAGCCAAAAATAACTACGAAACATCAGGTAGCCATCAAATGAAATGTTACTTCTATCATTCTGACGATGATATTGATTTATCGAAACAATTGTCATTTTTTTAGAATTTTCAACAATTTTTATTATATCGTGGTATTAACTAGAAACCGTGAGTTTCATTTAAAACATTAATCTCAAACTATTCTCACATTATTTGGAGTAGGGTCCATTATGACTTGGGGAGGTATTTCTCTAGCAGCATGCATATATCTGGTACTCATAAATGATGGAACTATGACAGCTGTATATTTTGTTTGTGAATATCTCATAAACATTATTCTCATATGGAGGCTTAGCTCTCTGATTGTAAACATTTAGGAGTATTTGACAGATGCCTTTCGAGATATTTCTATTCTGATTTTGATTTCATCCTCTAGACTAGGTCCATTTGAGTATTTACGACTTAACCGAGATATTTGTGTTTTCGAACCCGTTCGATTGGTTTTCCATTCAATGTGGGAATAGGTTTACTTATAACCATGAATAAATTTTTTTCGATGTTTATAGTGCGTCATACTTCTTCACACTCTCGGATGATCTCTCCAATAGGGTTTGAAGATCTTCTGCACCCTCAGTCATTACAGCAGTATCATCGGAGAATCTAAGATTTTTTATTAATATTTCTGCAACATTTACTCCGTTATGTCCCTCTTGAAGATCTTTTCCAAATCAGCCTTGACGAACTCCTTTTTTAATAAGTATTTCACCTGTCTCCATGTCCTCAACAGGAAATACTGCCGTTTGGTTGCAGTAGATATCGCTTGGTTCCAAATTTATACTATTTGAGTTCTCTATGAGTTTATCGTATTGAACTTTATTAAAAGCCTTCTGAAAGTCAATACGCTTTTATGTATTCTCTATAGTTTTCTGTAGCAGTACTGTAACAACACATAATGTTTTATTGATATTGACTGTCTTGAAGAACTGGAAATTAGAAGACATTTAAGAAACCCACAATATGAAGTTGTCAATGAACAGTTAAATCTAGGGAATTCTCCACTAATAAACTGTCTTCTTAAGTGGTAATTGTAAAGATCAGCAGATATAGTTTTCCTGGTTTTCTATATCATTGCACAGTTATACTGATCTTAATTGTGAAAATGATATCCAGGATATCACCATAGGGCTAATAATATCTAAACTTCAATATTTGTAATATCACATCTTCTTCTTTTTTCTATAAACATATATTAAGCCAATCACAAGTTAGGTTACTTCTTGGTCTAGCCAAAAATAACTACTAAACATCAGGTAGGCATAAAATGAAATGTAACTTCTGTCATTCTGACGATGATATTGGTTTATCGAAACAATTGTCAACTTTTTAGAATTTCCAACAACTTGTATTATATTGTGGAATTAACTAGAGACCGTGAGTTTCATTTCAAAAACACTAACATAATGTTTTCCTAGTTTCTAATCCTCTAAAGCCAAACTGCGCCTCGTCTGGTTATTCTTCACGTTTTCATTGTATTCTCTGTTGGATTATTTTAGTGTGTGACTTATCAAACTCATCATTCGACATTCGTCACAGGACTGACAAAGTTGTTATTTTTAGGTGAGGAGACAACTGAATTAAGCCAATCTCTTGCAATTTCTCTTGTGTCATAAATTTTGTAAGATGATTTAAGGTTGAGGCACTCAAGAACTCTCAGTAGACGATTTTTCATTTGCTTGGAAGGTTAAATTTGAACTTACAATGAAATCGGTATAATGATTTTAAAAATATCCTCCAAATTTTAAATTCAACGTCCTGTTTGTCGAAACTAGGTTTTCAGCAGTAGCAGTCTGATAAAAAGCGAGTATAGAGCAAAAAACAACGTGGTTAAGGAAATTAGGGAGGCCGTGTCCAATTTAATACTACGATTTGGGAAAACGTGCCGTAATTTGTAGACTCATCCAGCCCATTAATTAATAATTACCCTTCGTTTAGGACCGGCTCCAAAAATAAATCAAATCTAATAATTTCATCTGGTCCTTTGTTTCTCATGAATTTGGAATGTGAATTTCAAATGATTTTAGTCCGTGATTTTAAAATCATATACAGGGTATTTTGGGTTTATTTTGACCTTATAATAAAAATTATGTAGGTAACTATAAATATTTTTTTGCTTGCGTTATAGGTATGTATATTTTATAAACAGAAATCTTCCAAAATTTTAGGTCCATAAAATAAAAAAGCCGTTGATGATAAATATTATGGAATTACTAATTTGGTTCGGGGTTAAGTACAGAAAGTTTATGTTTGAATAGTTAGAAGTTTTGATATTTATGTAGTGAGTAATAATATTCATTTAATAATGTCAATATCAAATAATATTTGGGGAAAACCCGAAACTCAAAAATATATTTTCGTAAAAATAACAAGTATATCATCAAATCAAACTCAAAATAAAAAAAATTCTTATCAAATAACTAGTATTGAGGCATCATGAAAAAAAAGATAAACGCATTCTTTTTGGAAGTGACAAAACAATGATTCATATCAACAAAATTGAATAACTGTTTGAAATGAAACTAACTGTTTCTAGATAATTCCACAATATATTGATAAAATGGTAAATATTCTAATTATAAATTGAATTAGATTTTTTAAGGAAGTATGGAAGAACTAAACAATACAATATGAAATTCAAATTGGAGCGTTTATATTCAACCTATGAGTTTTAATCAACCTTTTTACAAATAAAACCCCTGTTAGGTTCGTAGTTCGAAATTATAGTAGTTCTACTATCTATATTTTGGTAGAACTGAATTTTAAAATATTGTGTGATTCATACATGAAATTGTTGTGACAAATGGTCACTTATTCATATTACTTTATAGTTTATGGCGTAAATTATTAATGCCCCATGTTATATAACAAATAAAATGATCCACAATGATCTGAAGATCTTAACAGTAAAAGAAGTCATTCATGAAAGAAGTGTTAGCCACCACAAGAAACTAGAAGCCCATACAAATCCTTTACTACAACCGCTACTTGAAAATGATGTAATAAGAAGATTAAAACGACGATGGCCATTTGACCTGCGAAATTAACAGGAAGCAGAAGGTCCCTTCGCTGGAGAGGACCTCATCATGCTAGTTGACCTCAGCTTCTTCCCATAGCTAGGTCATATGCCAGCACATTAGTTTATAGAATACCATGTATTTTGATTGCTGATTTATTGAATAAAAAAAATATGATTTACTTGTATTATATCAGCTTGTGAAAATTATAAATAGAACGTGTGATTTTTTTATCATATATCAAGTCAACTGATATGAATTATAATGGTGATTATAATGTTATTAAATGATGTATCAGTTTTAGTTTCACGCAAATGCGATGAAAAGTTCATAAATACAGTTTAAAAGGTATGTATTAGTAGTCTTTTCCCGTCTCTCAGCAGATATATCTCGAACAAGCGTCTAAGAAAATTCTAGAAGCGTCGATTTTGAATTAAAAGTGATGCATATCCACGTCTGTTAGCAAAGTTACTCCTCCTCGATCGACTGTCGAAGTCCTATTTATAATCTTCCCAAATTTCATGGCGTGCTTTGATTAAAATTAAGTCATGTCAACTAAAAATATGACATTTCTATTGAAATTACTTTTGACCTGATGAGTATTTGATTATAAATCAATATTTTTCACTTTTAATATCTTCATTGGATATTATTAAAAATTTCCTGTCGATTGATACCCCATTTACTGGATTTTTGGGAAAGAATGTTTTTGTCGGTTGGAAATTCTTTTTGTCCCGAGATTTCTTAACTATCGCAAATTTCCCGCACTTTCACTGCACTTGCCGTTAACTTAAAACTAATATTTACAATTTTTCATTATTTACAATTTTATCGAATGTTTTATAACAGTTTTATCTACTCGATATCATGTGGTATCATAAAACTCATATCTTGGATTTATGCGCCTTGTCCATAGAATATTAGGTTCTTAAAATGATTCAAAAGATTATTTTCCTTGTTTTCAATTTTGTATTACCAAGATTTTCCAAAACTTACACATTATAGTTTCCTAAAATGAGACCTAACCTCAGACATGATATGCGATTTTGAATTGGTAAATTTTATTATTTTTTTGATTGTCTGATAGTTATTGTGCCTTAAACTTTATGTTTAGATTATATATTATGTTTTTTAATCATCAATTATTGGTTTTAGGAAAAATTCTGATCAAAAATGAATGAGTAAATGATATGCTAACCGTAATATCCTTCTCTAATACATAAATGTATTGAAAAATATTCTCAAAACTGGATTTTGTTTTTCACTTAACGGGATGCATATTCCAACTCACACAAGGTCAGTATGCCACTGCTTATAAATATGGACATTTAGTATACAGGGTAGATGATAAATTTTCTTAGTATTTCCCGATAAACTTTAATTTCTCAATATATATATATATATATATATAAATATATATATATATATATATATATATATATATATATATATATATTTTATATGGGAGGAATTTTCTTGAATGAAGGTCCTTACTTTTTAATAATTTGTTTATTGTTTGCCAAAAGACGCGTTTCGACTTGTTAAGTCATCTTCTGTTTCGGCTAGAATGTTACATTATGATTTATACATAACATATAAGTTAAAAAAAGACGTTACAAATTTTTGTATATAAAATAATAAAACAATTACCTTAATAACAGTGTCAAAAGCAATAAACAAATTATTAAAAAGTAAGGACCTTCACTCAAGAAAATTCCTCCCATATAAAATATTTAAATGGTCAATAATACATTGCGTTTCAAATACATATATATATATATATATATATATACATATATTATTATAGTTTGTTGTAATTATTTTATTTAGTTTAGTTTTTAGTCATAAACATGTAGACTTACCTTGAACTGCTCTAAAATATTATATGTTCTTATGTTTTATTCTAATTGAAAGCCGGCGGCATGTAGACCTTCTCTCGTTGGGTTCCGGACGCACATATATAATTGATTATAACCTTTATTATTTAATTATTATTTTTAGTATTGGTTACATATAAGCAAATTAAATATTTCATAAATTTAAATCTATTACTTTGGTTATTATTATTATTATTCGTACAAATGAATGAAATGAGCAATTCTTGCTAAATTTATTATGGATAATGAATGAAAAATGCAAAACACTGTTCAGAAATTTGTTTAATAAAATTGTTTGAAATCAACATTTAAATTATTTACGAAACAAGAATACTCCTTATACCGCCACTGTAAGATATTTAGTCATGCGCTCTGAACTTCTATTAAGCGGAAACACTACCGCGTCGGCGCATCGGACAGTCATGTACGCTTTCATATGGTCCAGAGCTAAGATAACTGTAGCATTCACAGTCAATGACACATGCACGATATATTTACAAGATTTTAAACACATATAACATAGAAATTATCGACTTATCACTCCAGAAAAACAATACAATTGCATATACAACTGAAGATGAATGAAATGGAAATAGAATAGTGATGGTAATTATGTAATTATACATGCATTATGAAGAAGAAATGGAGGATGAATGATACTTAAATATAATGTGAACAATAACGAGATAAGTTTATTATTCTAAGTGAGTAAAATTTCAATTTGTTTTTTTAATTATAGATATTGGTTATAGTTCTAGAATATCCATTAATGAGATTTTATATATTCAAAAAATTTATTTATTGCTCACTAATTATGTCTTTGGATCCAAAATTAATGTTCAAATTACACAGACCTTGATTCCTTTGCTTCTGTATAGCTATACAATTCGGTTACTGGCGTCTTCCCAATTCTTGAAGATTTCTTTTACTAAAGAAATGCACCTTCTGGCCGTTCTCTCGTTCTCACTCTATTTTACACACTTATATTTTCATTCTTTAACAACTTTCTATACTCTATATTCAATTTTATTCAATCTTATTCAAAAATTTTGTCGAGGACTTTCTATATGCTGTTGTCTGTTCAACAACCACAAACTTTTTCCACTCGAGATCCAAAGCCACCTTGTTTCGATTTATTCTACAATAATTGTTTGTTTGGGAGTTTTTAGTTATAAATATAGAAATAGTTCTTTGAAAAGTCTTGGAGGATATTAACAGTTATGCACACATATATTTATTGTCTTAAATTTGTCTTTATTTGTCCTTTCCACTTGTGACAATGAATCGTTTCATTAATGTTACCATTTTTAGGGTATTCTTATATACATCAATTACATAAAACTTAAAACCTACAAAATCTACTATTATATATGCAATCGTACAGTTTTAAATTTTCTAGTTGTTGCTATCTTAATTTTACATAAACTATTAGTTATTTCAAAATTTGATTTTAATGTAAAATATTTTATTATTTACTGATAAATTTAAGTTGGCAATAAATTCCCTATTTTTTATCACTTCCGTTTGCTAAGCTTCATGAATCCAATATTTAATTGACATATAGCTTGGCTATGTTCCGTATGTCAACCAACTATTAATTGTTTCATACGCTCCTTTCCGATTATATCTTTTTTATCATCGTATGTAAATATTGATAATCTAGTATTGACTCCGATACTAATTTTATTTTATTTCAGATCTGAAGTGATGATACGTTTTAATTAACAGTATATTTATATGGCAGTGTTCAGAATGTTTCGATAAATGTTTACATTGACTTGATCTTGGATTATTCATTCATATAAAATTTTGTAATTATTTGAACAATACTTTTATTATTTTATATTCACTATCCTTCAATTCATCTGGTAAATGATTTCCTTAATATTTAATAATATAGCAGCTCAATTCATTCAATATGTTTAGATAAAATTTTATTTTTTTACTAGGTTGTGTCTACTGATACAACATACGTATTGATATATTGTGACATCAGTTAAATTGTTTAATTATCTTATAGGATTAGTTCAATATATATATATATATATATATATATATATATATATATATATATATATATAAAACTGGCGAATATTGGGGTATGCAGCAAGAGAAACGGAAAAAGTGTACTCTTAACGGAAAATTTTCGAGCTTTCGAGGATGATTGTTCTCATCATCAGGAATACTGAAATGGAAAAACAGCATTAAGATACTGTAGTTAATAAGTAAGATACAATATAGAAAAAATCGCAACAGATGCGAAACTTATCTCCGAATTGAGGTTAGAATCCATTATGTTGTATAGAATTAAACTACGTAAATATGAAACAGGTAACTACAAAGGTTTAAAATAACACAATCACATTAAGATGACTAAAAAAAGCCAACATCTAACACCATTTTGCAGACAAACGAACACGAGTGCTTTTTTATTGTCAAAGTCGGCCAGGAAATGATATCGTTATTCTTCTAATTTGGAGGGATTAAATTGACAGGCAATAATGCCAACCAATAGTTAAGTAGATGAAGTGACAACAAGTACCCATCAGAGAGTGGCCTCCGTTGTGAAAGTTCATATTTAAGATGGAAAAGAAGAATGCAGAAGGGTTGAAAAATTGCATTCATAAGAAAGAAAAAGAGGAAATAATATATCTCCAATGGTAAGAGGTTTGTATAACAACAAAACGTATACGGTGAAAGATAAATTCAATATATATATATATATATATATATATATATATATATATATAGAATATTTCATAAATTTCGGGTATAGCGGTCTGTAGGCAATTAAAACTACAATTTTTCTAATATTCTCAATATTTCGCCATTGTTTAACAGCTTCTTCAGGAGAAATTCTACAATAATTAGTAATGTACATTTTAAAACCCCCTTAAATTAACAATAAATAAAAACTTACAGAGAGCAACAGTTGTTTTGCCGATACGGGCACTAGCATCACATTACACACATTAAAAATAGATTAATATAAAATGTTTCTATTCTGCTGTTTTTTATATATTATAGTAAAAAGTGATAAGAATTTAAAAGTGGTTGATATACAGAGTGAAATGTTAAAAATAATTAAAAAGATTACAATAAATATTGCTCATATTATTAGTATCAAGTTTGTAGTTTAGGTTGTTTTCATGTTTCTTGATATAATACATTTCAAGGAATAACCTAGATCTGTAGTTGTTGAAAGAAAAAAAAAAGAAAAAAAAACAACTGTTAAACAATGGCGAAATATTGAGAATATTAGAAAAATTGCTGTTTTAATTGCCTACAGACCGCTATACCCGAAATTTATGAAATATTCTATAATTAAGTAACGGTCGATAACTTAATAAATTTATATATATATATATATATATATATATATATATATATATATATATATATATATATATAACAAACGAACTAGGTTCACGGGTCGAACCGGGTTGGAAATTTGAAAGTTCTCGATGTTTCGGCTTCCACTTTGAAGTCATTATCAAGAGGGGGGGTAGGTTATTCGTTCATTAATCTAGGAAGTGATCCGATTCCGTACTCTCAATCTGCCTACTCTGCGTAACGAATCACCCCCTTCGGCTAGTTCCAAGGCCTCAATCTGTCTACTCCATAGAATTTCACCGAAAAAGGACATAACAATAAAATAAATAGTCGACTTCAAGCCAGTAGTGAGTGTAGTGTTAGTGTTCTACGGTGATTTAACTGGTAAGCAATTTTTTATTATTATTTTATTTTATTTATTTATTTTATTGTTATGTCCTTTTTCGGTGAAATTTCAAGGAGTGGGCAGATTGAGGCCTTGGAACTAGCCGAAGGGCGTGATTCGTTGCGTAGAGTAGGCAGATTGAGACTACGGAATCTGATCACTTGCTAGATTAATGAACGAATAACCTCCCCTTCCTCTTGATAATGGCTTCAAAATGGAAGCCGAAACAGCGAGAAATTTCAAATTTGCAACGCGGTTTAACCCGTGATCCTAGTTCGTTTGTTCATAATTCTAACCGCGGAAACCTTTCCGAACATATATATATATATATATATATATATATATATATATATATATATATAGTGTAACTTTTATATATATACAGGGTGTTTTCAAATGACACTTACAACGTTTGCATGTAGATACCTCTCGTAAAATTGGACAAGATGATATAGGGATTGAGGGGTCCAACCCATTTACTTTTCGAAATACAGGGTGTTAAAGTTATGAAAAATATAATGTTTTAATTTTATAACTTCAAAATGGATGGGTATATTGATCTGAAATTTGGCAGGTTGTTTTTAAATGTTAAAGGGCATGTTTTGATGGAAAAACATGTTTTAATTCTTGATCCAGTGGTGTACATTTGGAAGAATATGTCACCTTTCCCCTCCCATTTTTTACGCCACTGGCATTTGAAGCTATTTTTATTTAATTTTGTATTCCTCAATAGTTTTCACGTGAAAAACGCAACACCTTTACATATCAAAAAATTTGTAGTTTTGAAGATATTTAATGTTCTAATGAAGTCTGCATGATCACTTTTTAATAAAAAAATTAAAAAAGTATCTTTCTTGAATGTTTTTTAATAACTACCAAACTACTAGCGGTTAGAATAAGTAACAAGAACTGATTTGTGAAACAGCAATGCATATAAAACATTGAGAGAGGATTGTTGAAAATACTTTTCCAAACTTGTGATTTTGTTAACAAAAGAATTAATGACAATAAAAAATAAGATAATTACAAGGTTAAATAATATCCCATTCAAACAGAATTTTTAACTAATTAGCCAACAAAATACAAAAGATGTTCAAAATTTTGTCCATTTACATTTACACATAAACTGCAACGTTTTCTCATTGAAAATCGCATACCTTGGAAATACTGGCGATTGCCGAAAACAATTTCTGTAGCTGCATGGATTCTTACTATCAGTTCCTCCTCCGTTTCTACTATTGTATCGTGGACTAGGGACTTCATGTAACCCCACAGAATGAAATCGATTGAATTTAAATCCGGTGACCTCGCAGGCCA
Source organism: Galeruca laticollis (assembly GCA_963921935.1). Lineage (NCBI taxonomy): Eukaryota > Metazoa > Arthropoda > Insecta > Coleoptera > Chrysomelidae > Galeruca > Galeruca laticollis. The sequence goes on along the minus strand of OY998181.1, from coordinate 97,318,860 downwards.
CATATTGGGTCCACCTCGGCCTATCCTGTTGTTTCCGTATTGTTGGGTTATAAGATGTCTGGCCGCTAGAGAATAATGTATAGATGCCCCATCGTGCTGACACCATACATTATCCATATTCGCCCTAATATCTAATGGTACAACGTCGTTTAATAAATCAGGCGGGGTTTCTCTCAAAAAATTACAATAAATGTTATCATTGAGTTTATTAGGTAATAAAAATGGACCCACTATACAATATCCAAGAATGCCTGCCCACGCGTTAAGCGAGAATTTTTCCTGAAATCCACGTTGTCGAATAACATATGGATATTCGTCATCCCACACTCGACTATTTCTTGAATTAAAAATTCCTCCACGTGTGAATTTGGCTTCATCAGTAAATAGAGCAAATTCGGTAAAATTCCTATTTTCTAAACATTTTGGGTGTACTAATTGGCAAACTCCACTCTTTGAGGACAATCTGTTGGTTTTAGGGCCTGAACTTGGGTATACTTATAAGCATACAACTGTTGTTCATTTGAAATATTCCACACAGTTGAGTTATTTACATTTAAAGATTTGCCAATGGTGCGAGTGCTTAAATCAGGTCTATTTTCAATACAGTCTATAACAGCCTCCTCTAATTACACAGTTCGTACAGTTCGTTTTCTACCGCTACCTTGTAATTTTGGATTGTACAAATTCTCGCCATCTCCTATCAATTTGAGAATATGTTGTGTGACATGGAAATCTAGGTCGATTTGGATATCTTTCTCTATATAAGCGCTCGGAACGGCTACCATTCTTTCTGGCTTCCCCGTATATTAGTTGCATATCAGCCATTTCTTCCAAAGTATAATCCATCATAACAAAAAGTGTGAAAGTTGCACAAACCAATTTAATTACAAATAATTCATTTTTGTTTTGACGTTAAACAAAATGACATTTACCATTTCATTATTGACATCTATAGCCTACTATACGGACGAGGCAATGATAGCAAGAATCCATGCAGTTACAGAAATTATTTCCGGCAATCGCCAGTCTTTCCTAGGTATGCGACTTTCAATAAGAAAACGTTGCAGATTATGTGTAAATGTTAATAGACAAAATTTTGAACATCTTATGAAATTTGTTGGCTGCTTAGTTAATAATTATGTTTGAATGAGATATTAATAAAATCACAAGTCTGGAAAAGTATTCTCAACAATTCTCTCTCAATGTTTTATATGCATTGCTGTTTCACAAATTAGTTCCTGTTACATATTCTAACCATTAGTAGTTTGGTAGTTATTAAAAAGCATTCAATAAAAATAAAAACATTAAATATCTTGAAAACTACAAAATTTTTGATATGTAAAGGTTATGGGTTTTTTTACGTGAAAACTATTGAGGAATACAAAATCAAATAAAAATTGATTCAAATGCCAGTGGTGTAAAAAATGGGAGGGGGAAGGTGACATATTCTTCCAAATATACATCACTGGATCAAGAATAGAAACATGTTTTTCCATCAAAATATGCCCTTTTACATTTAAAAACAACCTGCCAAATGTCAGATGAATATATTCATCCATTTTCTAGTTATCAAATTAAAACATTATATTTTTTATAACTTTAACACCCTGTATTTCGAATAGTAAATGGGTTGGACCCCTCAATCCCTATATCACATTGTCCAATTTTACGAGAGGTATCTACATGCAAACGTTGTAAGTGTCATTTGAAAACACCCTGTATATATATATATATATATATATATATATATATATATATATGAATTCTGCTTGCAATATGTTTTCTAGATATTTGTTTACCCTCCTGAAGGTTGTGCCCATCTACCACTTAGTGGTGTAGGGTGTCATGTTTACTTTCCTTTCACTTTTCTGTTCAGAGCTAAGTCTTTGGCCTCGTTCCAGTTTCTTCCTCTTTTTTCCAGTAATCCAGCTATCACTTTAAATATGGTTGTACCTTGTGATAACAATGTTGTTCAGAGAGAAGCCGAAAAACTTCTGAAATATAATGACCTGTCCATAGAAATTAATCGAATGTGGCACCTTAAGGTGGAAATAATACCAGTAGTAGTCGGAGCATTGGGGACTGTGACGAGTAACTTCTTCAATATCACGCAGAAAATCCCAACGACACTAAATGAAGAACTAATCCAAAGAATAGCATTGAATAGCACAGCATATATTTTACGGAAAGTACTTTCAGTACGACTTGACCTAAGGTGTCGGGAGGACACCTGGTCATTATAAGAAACCAGTAATTCCCTGTGTAACGATCCATAATAATAATAATAATCTTTATTTCAAATCATGTACATATGGAACAAAAAATGAAATGACGTCAATTCTACGAAAGAGAAGCAATGCTTAATTCTACAAATAGAGAAGCATTACTTAGATACTTACATATTAAGAAAATCGTTTAGATTGTATGGCTCTTAGCTAATTAACAATTTTTTAATATCTAGTTTAAATTGCTTTTGAGAACATATTTCTTTAATTTCAGATGGTAAAGCGATGAACAGTCTTAAACACATGTAGTGTAGGCATTTTTCAGTGATTGTTAATCTGTATATCGGATACGAAGTGTCCATTGTTCTCGTTCTATATTCATGATTTACTTTAGTGCCAAATATGTCTCTATGTTTAAAAAAGAACATTAGACTTTCAAATACATAGATTGCATAAACCGTCATTATTACTTGATATATAAATACGCCTGGTAGTCAAAATTTATTGTTGAATGTGCCAACGCTCGGCGATTAAAAGTAGATGACGAATTTGGGTACTAAAAGTAATATCCACTGGCCTAAAACATCGACATAGTTATTACACATCAAAATTAAAACATTGTGCAGCTTCATGTTTGACTTTAAATGTCTCGAGATATATTGACTTTATCGATATGTGGTGAGAGTACATTATTTAGGTAAAAAGTATAGGATAATCGAAAAATAGTGCTCAAATTTCTATTCCGCCAGTGGCGTACAATTTGGGAATGATTAACCAGTCACTTGCCCCTGTCGTACGCCTCTGGTAGTACCCAGAAACGTTTGTTTAATATAATTAAGTAGGTGGCAGTGTCTACACTTTCTGCCAAATATGAAATGGATACTTAAAATTTGTTTAAAGTACTGAGCAAAAATAGTTTTTAAATTTTTGAATAAAACTCCATAAGCAGTTAAATTTTATTTAGGTGGGTAAAATATTCACAATTTGAAGTCAGGATTCTACTATAAATTATTTCCAATTATGTATTAATTAATCACCCTGTGTATAGTTTGTCTTGTCTTTTTTCTTTGCCTGTCCTATTTTACTACGTCAAGTGTTCCGCATTATTGTCATATATCTGTGTTCTTGAGTCAATCTCTTCTGATTTGTTTCCTTCTTAATCGTGCACCCTGTACTCACGTCCTTAGAGGACTATGTTTTTGATGTGTATAAAAAATTCATGAAACAATCTTTTATGATATTAATTTTTTTTTATCGATGCTGCGATGTAGAATGTGAGGAATAGGATATATTTTCATACATAAAAAAATGCATGAAATAACTTCAGATTTATTTTATAATAGAATGTAGTTTAATATTTATTTTGCTTGAGCTGATATGTGGATCGTGAGATCACAGTTGCCAGCGCTAGCAGTTATTAATTGATACCCCATTTATTCAATATCCCAAAACTTTTTTAATATATCGTCATACGGTTACCATGCGACTACTTAATAATGGATGAAGTAAACGAGAAGAGAAAAAATTCTAATAATGAAAAACCAACTTACATAAAAGTAAAATAAAACTTAGCCCTATTTGTTTTTGATAGATTTATAGACAACATTTATTAGGAAGTTTATCTCCCTTCAAACATTCACCTTTTTCTATTTCTTCTTTCAATTTATTGCCATAATTTCTTATAGTGTGCAAAAAGTTGTGGATAATAAATGGATGGAAAGAGCTTTCTTTGAATAGTGTTTGATATATGTGTTTCTTTCAGATGATTTTACTTTGAGAAAAAAAGAGCTTTTGTATTTATTTTGCCTTCTAGTCTTCATGAACTAGATACTATTTCAGGCTTGTTTACGCGAAGTTCTTATATACAGAGTACGTAATCCTATCTACATTTTAGTTATGCTAAATAATTTTTCGAATTCCACAATATTTTGAGGCAGCTTTTACATCAATTTCTGATTTACAGCTTGATATGTCCTCTTATGAATGTGAGAAGCACTTAATTGTAACGCAATTCAGAATCATATGTGAGTTAGCGCACGATACAGTTCAAATAGCATAATGTTGGACACTTTATAGTTCCTCGCATAGTGTCGCTGACCTTCTACTGTACGAGCTACGAACAACAAACGTTAGTCATTCGGATTTGGACATGATCGAGCTGTTGTCGGTATTCTTGACTCGAATCGAAAACATTTTAGGAACGTTCGAAAGAATAGTCGTTGAATTTGTTGCACGGCTACACTATTCGTTAAAATGAGATATGTTTTTAAACAAGTGATCATCAAACTGCACCTCAGCCAGCAAGGGTTTGAAAAAAACTAGTTTTAATCAAATATTTGCCGCTCCGTATAACAAATAAACGTCCGGTCCAACGTTGGAGCCAATGTTAACAGCAAAAACATTATTTATATTCATGTGCAATGTTATTGTAATGTTTTTCTTATTTACTAAAATAGTTTTTATCACAATGTAGGGGATAAATTTATACACACTGTATATCTACTTACGTAATTTATTTATACACTTAACTAGTCACTTATACTTAATTTATGTACAGACTTGATTTCTAATATGTATTAATTACACTAACACACTGTTAAGTTCACTTTTATATCAGAAGACTAGCTCCTGGTTCGCAGGTAGTTGCTTATATATTGAAACGTCTTCTGAAACCTTCGAATTCCTAAAAATTCTCGACTACTGCTCCCAACAAACGATACGATTAATCGATTATTTTATACTAATTAAATCAAACAATTATTTTTCTATTGAAATTTGTCGAACAATATATTAATCGATTATTTGGTAATAACTTCCATCTCTATACTTATACCTGTACCCCAGAATTGAAATGGATTAACTCACATCTTGTAAATTGTTTAGAAGTAGCATTTAAAACCTATTATCCAATATCCGTTCTAGCTTATTTTCGAAAAATAAAAATAAAAAAAGGACAGTACTGTTTTGTGTTTGTCAAAAATTTACTTGGTATAACTAGGTTTATTATTTCTGGGACAACTTTCATACAAATCGTAGACACAACATACAAAAATGAAATTTTCATTGAAAAATTATTAAGGTACACAAAAATATTCTGAATTGAAATTATCGGCATCCAATTATTTTTTAATTATCATGCTGGACTACCAAACCAATATGAGCCAAATTTTTGTAGTAGTTATGGAACTATTTTGGTATCCCTGAAAGGAGGTTTTACTGGGGCTTGTATTATTTAGTAGAAATAAAAATTGGGCCATCGCGTAAAGGAGATAATTCGATCGGAAGAACAATACGTCGCCCTGTTCTGGTCAAATTAATGCTTTAAAAATTTTCACATTGGAAATCGGCATTAGTTTCCATGTTAATTACTTCAAATGGGTTGTTACTACTATTAGTTGTTGTCAATCCCATTGCGTCATTATTTGATGATCCGTAGTTGTCTTTCTTGCCTGTTCAATCTATGCCATCCAACTCAAGATGAGTATAGAGTCGTAACAAAAATTTGTGGCTTATTGTTTTAAGGTTAGGAAATATTTTTAAAGCCAAAAGTATGTCATAGTCATTGTTATATTTCTATTTTGAGCAAATTGTCAGACCAGATTGTGATATCTTCGTTATGTGGATTAACATTTTTGCCCATTTAATTATCCCAGAAGCCATTTCCTTTGCACCATGACTAGACTTCAACTCATCCCACATAATGCAGAATACTTTTTTAATAGTAGCATTGTGCACAGTATAATTACATGTCTATAATTTTAAAGAGAAGAAGCTCTGAGCATTTGTTGAGTGGATAAACATTTCTGTAAATCAACACAAACCGTAATAGTGTTTTTTTCATGTTCCACATAGTATTCCTTATCCTTTCTCTTTAAATCGTATCTTCTTGAGGTCTGAGATAAGTGTTTGACGTACTCTTCTTGTAATTTGGATTTCTCGGGAGCATACAACACACCATTGCAAGTTTGAATGAACTACTCGACGTCGCACTTACCCCGAGCGATTTAAATAACAAAGTACTCATAAAAACTAAAAATTCTGAAACTATTGAAATTGAGCTAATATCATTCCTTAAAAAAAGCAAATTCTACAGAATTGTGTAAAGCTGAACGGCAAAAATATATTCATTTCTTCTGATCTCTGCAAAGAAGATGGTGTGGATCCAAACATTCTCTTGAGATACCTTAAAGAAGCAAGAGCACTAAACCATCAAGCCGTTATTAGGGGTAAAAATTTTATGATCAACGGGGTCCTGTATAACCTGAAGCAATTAGTAGAAATCAATAAACAAAAGATCCCATCAATCAATCTCTAAATACCGCTACCCCGGGAAGTGAGTCTTCAGAAGCCTCGCCGATTGAACAAGTTCAAGGCAACATTAGGATCACCAGATCTAACTCTGCATCCAGTTCAAAAGGTAGAAGGATTATCAAGAAAACTGCTTCAGCCGTTACTTTCAGTGAATCAGTGAATCTCACCTTTAACACATTAATAAACTTTATTTTGTATCAACAATTTATATTTGATAAATCTTAGTTATATTTTCTTTTTCATAGTACTTATTGTAAACAAAATGAATAAAGCGGTATCAATTTGTCATATCAACACTAGATCTGTTCTATCGAATTTTTTGAGTTTAAGAACAGTGTTTGGAATGCATATGATATTATAACAGTTTCAGAAACATGGCTTAAATCTGATATTGATAATGATGTGATTAGATTACCTGGATATAATCTCTTCCGACGTGATAGACGTGGAAACTAAAGCTATTTTCAATAGTTAAAATATTCGAAACCTACCAAAAACCAAGTTGGAATTACTATGGATTTATTTTGATAATAAACACACCAAATATGCTGTTTGTGCTTTATACCGACCGGACGATTTCTCATTTCAGCAGCTTGCAAATGAGCTTGATGAGGTATTGAACGTAATAACTCCTAATTTTAGTTTAATATTATGTGCGGGTGACTTTAATATAGACTTTCTTGAGCCAGATGATACGTCTTGTTAATTATTTCAAACAATTTTTGACTCACATGTCCTCACTCAAATAGTCGACAAACCCACACGTGGTCCAAAACTATTAGATTCAATAATTTGTTCCGAAAAACTTAAGGTGAATAATATAATAGTCACAGACGGTTCACTGGTTTCTGACCACTCGATTTACTCGTGCAATATCGCACTTACTATTACCAAATTTGAACCGTTTCCCTATACTTATCGTGACTTTAAAAATTTCAATTCTAACTTCAACGAGATATATCACCTTGACGACAGCAATCAAAAAATTAATTGTTTAAATAAAACCATACTAACTTTATTCGATATGCATGCCCCTATACGAGTAGTTAGAATTACTAGGAAAAAAGCCTCGTGGCTTACAGCAACTTTAAAGCAGATGATTTCATTAAGAGATGAATCATTAGAAAGATTTAATAAATCTAAATGCATTAATCGTTACAATGATTACAAAACAATACGGAACCAAGTAAAGTATGCAATAAAACGCGAGAAAAAGGCTTATTTCGAATTTAGATTGAGACAAGGCATTAACTTGTGGAAAGGGTTAAAAGATTTGGATCTGGTTTAAAATAAAAGAGCCTTTGCAGTAATTACCATTTACTTACGCAAACCTGATAATATAAATGATTACTTCATTCATGGAATAGGAGCTCTTAACTCTCCTGACCCCCATATAATATACAACTACTCATCAACAAGGCTAAACGAGAACTATTCATTTACTTTTCGGGAAGTAGGAGAACTTGAAATCTATGAAAAATTGCTCTCGATAAAATCTACAGCAACCGGGCCGGATGGAATTAATATAACTATGCTTCTACATTGCTGTCCCTACATACTACCCTATGTTACCCACATAATAAACTACTGTTTGCATCATTCTGTCTTCCCTTCCATCTGGAAGCAGTCTAATGTTATCCCTTTACCCAAAAAGGATACTTCAAATGACTTTAACGACCTCAGACCTATAAGTATTCTTTGTACACTTTCTAAAGATCTAGAAAAATTATGGACAAACAATTACGATTATTTATGTCTCACAGCAACATCCTACCTGAACACCAGTCAAGATTTCGCCCAAACTATAGTTGTACCACCGCACTACTCAAAGTCTTAGATGATATTTATTCTTACATAGACTGCCATTAACTTTGTATATTGGTACTGTTAGATTATTCAAAAGCTTTTGTTAAAATTAACCATGATATGCTCTTATCGATTTTCTCATATATTGGTCTCAACAACTCATCAGTGATACTCTTGAAATCTTACACGGGGTGTACCCCAAGGTTCTATTCTAGGTCCCTTGTTGTATTGTCTGTAAGTTTTAAATAAATTTAGATGACTGCCAGAATATTTCCTCTCACAAGTTTCCCTTAAATAGTGAGATTCTTCAATAGGGAACAGATTAATATGTTCACGTATACTTTCTTTTACGAAATCTGGAACCCTTTCGCGATGGTCATGTCTACATTTCTCATCAGAGGAAACGATACCACCAGTTTTCTATTTTATGTTTTAAAAGTCTGCTATATTGACAGTGATTAAAAAAATGTCTAACAGATCTTGTTGACTTTTCCATTTACCTTAAAATCATATTCTATTGTATGGGTTGAAGCATCACCGCGTAAACCCGATTTGGGTCTTTTTCGTTAAATCTGTACTGATTTAACATGTGACGCAACATATTGGCGTTTGCGATTTAAGTCGTTTGATGAATTCCAAAATATAGAGTGTATATATTTCCATCCTTGTTCACTTTTCATTATATCATGGTGTTTAGGGATTTGACAAAGAAATTTTCTTAAAAAGAATTGAAAGGCAATAACCGTGTTGAAGACGATGTTACATTTGATAGCACCAACCATTAAGTAGCGCTGGTGCCAAAGGGTAAAAGGGAAAGATGTACAAGTAAAGGCCGTACAATGTGTTTTAAGTGCAATGTTGGTTTTTGTGTATAGAATATTCCATGAAATTTCACACCAACAATTAGAATGTGATATTTTGGTTATTGTTTTTGTGAAACGCCTACGTTCCCCATATGGTAGCAACCTGCTTTTTCTATATTCCAAAATAAACAACATTTAATAAAAAATAATAGTGAATACATGAAACAAATTTTCTGCGGTAATGATAGTTCGTTACGTTCCGTTGAATCAATATAATAAGCTCAAGTCTCAGGGCTCGTAATACTAATATAACATCTTTATATTGTATTGAAAATAATAGTTGAGGAATATAAATTACTCTCTGCAATCTCAAAAATGTAGGACACGTTGGGAAAAAGAATGTTATCTTTTTATCAAGTAATTGTGATGATAAACCAAGCTACAGTTCAACTAAAAATATTCAACACAAAAAATTAAAAAAAAAGAGATACATGCAGGATGCAAGACGTAGACATTTTATGTAATATCAAAAACGTGACTGGTGATTTATAGATAGTCAATAAACACGGTTAAATTGGTAGACGTCTATGCCTTTAGGTTTTACTTTACGGTTAGCTTGAAATTATTATATAAAAAGGTATAAGTAGGTAAGTAATAATTCTCAAACTTGTAAAAAATTTATTCCTCGATTAAAAAATGCTGTGTCAATTCAAGTATATGAGAGACTAAGAGCTCGCAAGATATATATTTATATATATATATATATATATATATATATATATATATATATATATATATATATATATTTAATTTGAAAAAAGATATTTGCCAACTTATTTGTAATGGATATTTTTGTGGGGATGTGGCAATAAGACTCCAGAGTAAATTCTTTCAGATATTCATTCCCGAGCTTTCGAATGATTTTCATTCATTATCAAGGGCTATAAATAATTGGTCAATGTTATCATTAATAATAATTAAATGAAATAATGAATACTTACATAAAATCTAAAGCGAATTTTGGAAAACTTGGAAATTTTTATAATAAACTCTTTTAAACATAGATCAATGAAAAACTCAAAAAACAATATGACAATAAACAAAATATTTGATCTTGAACTACTACAATTTTTTATTTTTTTATCACAAAATTAAAGATTGTTATGAATCTTCTGTTCTTTTTTCATAATCTAAAAGATATGCATAGATAACACTAAGGTTATTTAAATCTGTTTTTTTATTTATTACATAATTTTGTTCTGCCATATATGTTGTTTCCAAAAAAAGGCGTTTTCTATAATTACTTTCTATTGCTAAGACTTTGGCAGATTGATAATCCATAGAATGGCCTTCATAAAACACGTGTTCCGCTAAAGCACATCTATCAGGATATAATCTACTGTCACTTTTATGAGAGGCGATTCGATTGGTTAGCGATCTTTTACTGTGACCAATGTATTTCTTATTACAGATATTGCAAGGAATCTCATAAACTATATTAGTTAATTTAGTAGTAGGAGTCTTGTCTTTGATCTTACTGAAAATTGATTTTATTGTAACACATTGTTTATTCGCAATTTTGATATTATGTGGTTTGGATACTCCAGAAATTTTAGGTGTGATAGATTTTATATATGGAAATGAAATATAAGTTGGAGATGTAATATTAGTAGTTAAAATGTCACTGTTTTCTTCGTTTCGTATCATGTCAACAGTAATGTCATTTATATTGTCAGAAGTATTATATAAAACATGTTTCAAAAGATATGAAGGATATGAGTCATTATAGAAAAGTTTGTAGAGTATTTTTAGATTTTTATCGTGAAATATTGGATTGGAAATTTTTAGGACTCTGGTTTTCATCTGTTTAATCAAGTTAATTTTTGTACTACGTCGATGATATGAATGGTAATTCATATATCTCCCAGAATTGATAGGTTTCCTATACCAGTCAATCAAGATTCTATTATCATTATTTCTAATAAATTTGGTATCAAGAAAAGGTAAAGATTGTTCTGTATTTTCCCTTTCCATTGTAAATTGTATATGTGGATCGAAGCTATTGAAGTAAAAGAGTATATTATTTATTTCATCACATGGAAGAGATAATATTATATCATCTACATATTTTTTGATGAGAAACAAATTAAAGGGTAAAACAGAAATAACATAGTCTAAAATATAATTCATGACATAGTCTGCTAATATAGGAGATATTGAAGAGCCCATAGGTGTTCCAAAGGTTTGTTGGTAATTTTTGTTATTGTAAGTGAAAAATGTATTATTAAAAATAAATGTAGTTAATTCTAAAAAAGTTTCTTTTCCCAATTTGCAATTTTTACTTATATCATTCCATTTATGTTGAAGAGATGTTAAACATATATTCAAATGAACATTACTAAAAAGTGATACCACGTCTAAACTTAAAAGAACGTATTTCGATGGTAATAGTAAGTTACTGAATGATTTACTAATTTTAAAGGAGTCTTTAACATAATATTCATTGTTATAGTCGTAAGATTTTGTCAATATTTCAGTTAACCAAAGAGTAAGAGGTTCAATTGGAGTATTAATTGATGCTACAATTGGTCTAGCTGATAATGTTGGTTTATGAATTTTAGGTAAGCAATAAAATTTCGCGGAAATACCGTTATAAGTAGTTAACTCTTTTTTTGTACTTTCATCAATTAGTTCTTTATTAAATAATTTTTTTATTAGTTTGTTACAATTATTAGTGGTTTTAAGAGTTGGATCATTATTCAGTTCTTTATATGATGGGTTATTATCAATTAATTCATTACATAAATCTAAATAATGTTGTTTTTCCATGATAACTGTGATGTTACCTTTGTCTGATGGTATGACTAATTAATTTGGATTTTCTTTTAGAAATTTTTTTGTTTTATATAACAGTTCTCGGAATATAGAAGATTTTTTAGGTTCATGAATATAATTAGTTAATATATTTGTTGTTTTAGCAATAACGATATTTCTTTCTTGTTCGTTTTTTATAAACGATGACATGTAATCAACATTAGCTAATATAGTTTTTATTGAAATGTCCTTGGTAATTATAGGTTCAATGCTGAATTTAGGGCCTAGTAATAAGAACTGTAATATATCCTTAGGTATCTCTGTATCTGATAGATTTTGAATCCAATTCTTTTGTATTGATAGAACTGAATTAATTTTTTCCTTGATTAGATTATTAAGTTTGTTCTTTTGCTTATTTTGGATTTCAAAGAATAGTTTGTTATAAATAACTTGTTGTCTATTAGAAAAATTTTTAAAAATGAATTCATTGGTTGTGTTAATTATTTGATTTTTCAATTCAATAAGAATATTTTCAAGCCTAAATATTGTTTTTTGATTACAAATAATTTCATTATTTAAAAGCTTATTTACTAACCTATTGTAGATATGATAACTGTTATTTGCTTCTTGTTCTTGGCGTATGAGTATTTTTTCTAAATGTTTGATGTTATTTTGTAAAAAAGTAGGAATAATGTTCTTTTTTCTGCATTGTAGGAGGAAGCATCTTCTATTGTATTCTCTCGCCAATTTGAGTTTAACTTTTGACCATGTTTTTAAATTTATTACTGCGGATCGACCATAAGTTCTTGAAATGGTTTGGTAATACCCCATAATAGTATTTAATTTGAAAAAAGATATTTGCCAACTTATTTGTAATGGATATTTTTGTGGGGATGTGGCAATAAGACTCCAGAGTAAATTCTTTCAGATATTTATTCCCGAGCTTTCGAATGATTTTCATTCATTATCAAGGGCTATAAATAATTGGTCAATGTTATCATTAATAATAATTAAATGAAATCATGAATACTTACATAAAATCTATAGCGAATTTTGGAATAGTTGTAAATTTTTATAATAAACTCTTTTAAACATAAATCAATGAAAAACTCAAAAAACAATATGACAATAAAAAAAATATTTGATCTTGAACTACTACAATTTTTTATTTTTTTATCATAAAATTAAAGATTGTTATGAATCTTCTGTTCTTTTTTCATAATCTAAAAGATATGCATAGATAACACTAAGGTTATTTAAATCTGTTTTTTTATTTATTACATAAAAAAAAACTGAGTTAAGTAACCTTAGTGTTATCTATGCATATCTTTTAGATTATGAAAAAAGAACAGAAGATTCATAACAATCTTTAATTTTATGATAAAAAAATAAAAAAATTGTAGTAGTTCAAGATCAAATATTTTGTTTATTGTCATATTGTTTTTTGAGTTTTTCATTGATTTATCTTTAAAAGGATTATTATAAAAATTTACAACTATTCCAGAATTCGCTAAGATTTTATGTAAGTATTCATTATTTCATTTAATTATTATTAATGATAACATTGACCAATTATTTATAGCCCTTGATAATGAATGAAAATCATTCGAAAGCTCGGGAATAAATATCTGAAAGAATTTACTCTGGAGTCTTATTGCCACATCCCCACAAAAATATCCATTACAAATAAGTTGGCAAATATCTTTTTTCAAATTAAATACTTTTATGGGGTATTACCAAACCATTTCAAGAACTTATGGTCGATCCGCAGTAATAAATTTAAAAACATGGTCAAAAGTTAAACTCAAATTGGCGAGAGAATACAATAGAAGATGCTTCCTCCTACAATGCAGAAAAAAGAACATTATTCCTACTTTTTTACAAAATAACATCAAACATTTAGAAAAAATACTCATACGCCAAGAACAAGAAGCAAATAACAGTTATCATATCTGCAATAGGTTAGTAAATAAGCTTTTAAATAATGAAATTATTTGTAATCAAAAAACAATATTTAGACTTGAAAATAATCTTATTGAATTGAAAAATCAAATAATTAACACAACCAATGAATTCATTTTCAAAATTTTTTCTAATAGACAACAAGTTATTTATAACAAACTATTCTTTGAAATCCAAAATAAGCAGAAGAACAAACTTAATAATCTAATCAAGAAAACAATTAATCCAGGTCTATCAACACAAGAGAATTGGATTAAAAATCTATCAGATACAGAGATACCTAAGGATATATTACAGTTCTTATCACTAGGCCCTAAATTCAGCATTGAACCTATAATTATCAAGGACATTTCAATAAAAACTATATTAGCTAATGTTGATTACATGTCATCGTTTATAAAAAACGAACAAGAAAGAAATATCGTTATTGCTAAAACAACAAATATATTAACTAATTATATTCATGAACCTAAAAAATCTTCTATATTCCGAGAACTGTTATATAAAACAAAAAAATGTCTAAAAGAAAATCCAAATTTAATAGTCATACCATCAGACAAAGGTAACATCACAGTTATCATGGAAAAACAACATTATTTAGATTTATGTAATGAATTAATTGATAATAACTCATCATATAAAGAACTGAATAATGACCCAACTCTTAAAACCACTAATAATTGTAACAAACTAATAAAAAAATGATTTAATAAAAAACTAATTGATGAAAGTACAAAAATAGAGTTAACTACTTATAACGGTATTTCCACAAAATTTTATTGCTTACCTAAAATTCATAAACCAACATTATCAGCTAGACCAATTGTAGCATCAATTAATACTCCAATTGAACCTCTTACTCTTTGGTTAACTGAAATATTGACAAAATCTTACGACTATAACAATGAATATTATGTTAAAGACTCCTTTAAAATTAGTAAATCATTCAGTAACTTACTATTACCATCGAAATACGTTCTTTTAAGTTTAGACGTGGTATCACTTTTTAGTAATGTTCATTTGAATATATGTTTAACATCTCTTCAACATAAATGGAATGATATAAGTAAAAATTGCAAATTGGGAAAAGAAACTTTTTCAGAATTAATTACATTTAGTTTTAATAATACATTTTTCACTTACAATAACAAAAATTACCAACAAACCTTTGGAACACATATGGGCTCTTCAATATCTCCTATATTAGCAGACTATGTCATGAATTATATTTTAGATTATGTTATTTCTGCTTTACCCTTTAATTTGTTTTTCATCAAAAATATGTAGATGATATAATATTATCTCTTCCATGTGATGAAATAAATAATATACTCTTTTACTTCAATAG
Source organism: Galeruca laticollis (assembly GCA_963921935.1). Taxonomy (NCBI): domain Eukaryota; kingdom Metazoa; phylum Arthropoda; class Insecta; order Coleoptera; family Chrysomelidae; genus Galeruca; species Galeruca laticollis. The sequence continues at coordinate 97,303,591 of OY998181.1, read as the reverse complement.
CTTCGATCCACATATACAATTTACAATGGAAAGGGAAAATACAGAACAATCTTTACCTTTTCTTGATACCAAATTTATTAGAAATAATGATAATAGAATCTTGATTGACTGGTATAGGAAACCTATCAATTCTGAGGGATATATAAATTACCATTCATATCATCGACGTAGTACAAAAATTAACTTGATTAAACAGATGAAAACCAGAGTCCTAAAAATTTCCAATCCAATATTTCACGATAAAAATCTAAAAATACTCTACAAACTTTTCTATAATGACTCATATCCTTCATATCTTTTGAAACATGTTTTATATAATACTTCTGACAATATAAATGACATTACTGTTGACATGATACGAAACGAAGAAAACAGTGACATTTTAACTACTAATATTACATCTCCAACTTATATTTCATTTCCATATATAAAATCTATCACACCTAAAATTTCTGGAGTATTCAAACCACATAATATCAAAATTGCGAATAAACAATGTGTTACAATAAAATCAATTTTCAGTAATATCAAAGACAAGACTCCTACTACTAAATTAACTAATATAGTTTATGAGATTCCTTGCAATATCTGTAATAAGAAATACATTGGTCACAGTAAAAGATCGCTAACCAATCGAATCGCCTCTCATAAAAGTGACAGTAGATAATATCCTGATAGATGTGCTTTAGCGGAACACGTGTTTTATGAAGGCCATTCTATAGATTATCAATCTGCCAAAGTCTTAGCAATAGAAAGTAATTATAGAAAACGCCTTTTTTTGGAAACAACATATATTGCAGAACAAAATTATGTAATAAATAAAAAAACAGATTTAAATAACCTTAGTGTTATCTATGCATATCTTTTAGATTATGAAAAAAGAACAGAAGATTCATAACAATCTTTAATTTTATGATAAAAAAATAAAAAATTGTAGTAGTTCAAGATCAAATATTTTGTTTATTGTCATATTGTTTTTTGAGTTTTTCATTGATTTATGTTTAAAAGAGTTTATTATAAAAATTTACAACTATTCCAAAATTCGCTATAGATTTTATGTAAGTATTCATTATTTCATTTAATTATTATTAATGATAACATTGACCAATTATTTATAGCCCTTGATAATGAATTAAAATAATTCGAAAGCTCGGGAATAAATATCTGGAAGAATTTACTCTGGAGTCTTATTGCCACATCCCCACAAAAATATCCATTATATATATATATATATATATATATATATATATATATATATATATTTATATATATATATATATATTTATATATATATATATATATATATATATATATGCAAGGTTATACATTCCTTCCGGAATAGTACCCGCCAATATTTGGCTCTTAGACTCTTTTGCGTTTGTGGAGAGTCAGTTCACTATGATCCTCTACTTATATTTAAGGTTTTTCATATTTCTTTGCCATTTCAACATTCTTCCTCCATTCCTTCCTTTCCTGGGTCTTTTTTCTCCAGACTTCAACTCCCATCACTCTCTATTTGGTCCATCCATTTAGCTTTGTGACTACCTTTTGGCCTGTTTGTATTTGGTGTCCACTACGGTATTCTCTTCACATAAACTACCCCCTTCCACCCTTTGGACATGTCCAAGCCATCTTATTCTAGATGTTATTATCATTCTTCCTATATTTTCAGATTCTAGTATTTTATTTATTTACAAGTTTGTCAGTCTTTCATACTGTCCCTCATTTAATTTCTTTGGTCCATAAATTTTCCTCTCGAATATTTTTAACTTTTCCTCATCTCCGGTTGTCATTGCGGACGTTTCGGCTGCATAAGTGAATACTGTTCTTATTACTGTCTTGTATATTGTAATTTTTGTAGCTCTCTTGATTGTTTTGCTCTGCATTAGGGGTTCGTATTCATAGTATGCTCGATACCCTGCCTGTATACGTTGTGCAGTTTCGTCTTTCTTGTCATTTCGATTGTTAATGTTTTTGCCGAGATATTTGAAGTTTTTGACTATTTCAAATTTATATTCCCCAATATCTCTTGATTGATTTTCTTTACTGCCCTGTCTCTATGTACTTTCATGTATTTTCTTTTTCCCTCATCAATTTCTACTCCCCTTTTCCGGCTTCTGTTGTAAACGTTTGCCGCGTTTTTCGTAAACTTTTCTGGTGTCTTGCAATTATGGCTACATTATCTGCATATGCCACTCTGTACCGATTTATTGATGACTGTTCCAGGTAAATAACATTTTTTCATTATTCCGTCCATTATTATATATAAAATTGCTGTTGAAAGTCCATCTCCTTGTCTTACTCCTGAGTTAATTTGGAACCCTTTCGATATACCTTCATTCGTTAGAACCGCTGCTTTGGAATCAATCATCGTCATCTCCACTAACCTTATAGTTGTCTTGGGTACCTGCATTTTAAGTAAATTTGGTTTAATTTCTTTTCGAGATAGCCTAACAAATGCTTGCTTAAAGTCGATAAATAATATATGTATCTTGCTGTCCCGTTCATAACATTTTCCCACCGTTTGACTTAGGATCTGGATTGCATCGATAGGTGATCTCCCCTGTCGAAATCCAAATTGGTACTCCCCTATACTAGTTTCAGTATGTTAGGTCTCTTCAATATTATACTTGTAAGGATCTTATATGCAGTGTTTAATAATGCAATCCCTCTAAAGTTCGAGCATATCCTTGGATCACCCTCCTTTACAATTGGTATTAATAACCCTTCATTTCATTCTCGCGGCATGGGTTCAGTTTCCCATATCAAACTATGAGTTAATGTCCCTCCCTGCCCATTTCATACCATCCTTGCCGCGTCACTTCATTAACAATGCCATCTGGGCCTGCTAATTTGTCCTGTTTCAAGTTATTTATTGTTTTCATAACTTCACTTTCTGTCGGTACTGTGTGTCCTACTCTATGTAGCTCGTCTTCCTCATCTTCCCGATTTTTTTCACTTATCTCCTCTGATCTTGTTAGCGTTTTCATGAAATACTCCTCCCATTCTTTTTTATCTATATTGATCATGTTAGGTTTTCTGTTCTGCTTCCCAATGTATTGATATAGTTTCACATTATTTCCATTTTCACTCCCCATTTTTTCCAATATTTGCTCAACCCATTTATTATTTTCCATTTTTGATGAGAACGTTCAATTCCTCCCTTTTTTCTTTGTATTTCACGTAGTCTTGCTCTCTGGCTCCTCTTTGCCAATTAAGCCTGGATGTTTTCGTTTTAACTACGCTTCTTCGCATTCTTCGTCCCACCACTCATTTCTGTCAGTTCTATTCTCTCTTCCAATTACCTTCTCAGCTGCATTATTACTGGAATTTTTAATTCGGCTCAATTTGCTGTCAACTTCTGTGCCTTCTTTGAGTTTAATTAATTGTGCTTCTATTTCCTCCTGGTATTTCACTACCTGTTCCCTTATGCTTTTTGTATTCCATTGTCGTCTTTTTATTAATTTCTTCATTGTTTCGATTTTCCTACGTTTAGTTTTGCTATTTGCAAGAAATATTTTACAGTTATTAAAGTTGCAATTAGTAATTCGTAATAGAATAGTCAATGTTGATGAGACCGATGTAATCATCGTCCAACACAAACATAGTACTGTTAATGAAATTAACTGTCTCAACCCTTACTTTGTGGAATCTACTCATATTAGTGTTTTAATTGAAACTTACTGTTTCTAGTTAACTCCACAGTTTACTGAAAACTGTTAAAAATTCTAAAAAATTGACAATTGTTTCGATATTACCTAAATATCTTCGTCAGAATGACAGAAGTTACATTTCATTTGATGCCTACCTGATGTTTAATTATTTTTGGCTAGTCCAAGAAGTGATTGACTCAATATATGTTAATAGAAAAAAGAATATATGATATTACAAATATTAAAGCTTAGATATTATTAGCCCTATGGGGAAAACTATATCTGCTGATCTTTCCAATTAGCACTTAAGAAGACAGTTCAAAAGTGGAGAACTCCCTAGATTTATCTGTTCATTGACGACTTCATATTGTGGGTTTCTTAAGTGTCTTCTAATTTCCAATTTTTCAAGGAAATCGAGTTCTTGTTTCTTATTACAGAAATGTAGTACTTCTAGTTCTGTGCTAGGTGTCAATGAATGATTGGTGCCAAGTAGATGTCTGGCGTAGTGGGATTTATCTGGTTGTTTTAATCTGTATGCTCCTAAGTGTTCACTGTATCGGATTTCAAAACAGACAGCATTACATTCTGGACATTTAAGTTTATATATACCAGATTTCCTTAATGGTGATATTTTTGTCTTTACATTTAACAATTTTGCACTTATGTTACTTTCTGTTTTCAAAGAAATCGTTGTATTTGTTGCTAAAGATTTTATTTAATAAGTGTTTATTTCTTCAGTTTGTTTAGGAAATATTAGTTGTAATGCCACTTTTTCCTCTTTTTTACTAATTAGTTTATTTATCATGTCTAATGGGTAACCGTTGGATGTTGCTACTTGTTTGTTCATAGGAACTGAAAATGCTCTATGTATCATTGAATTACATGCCGCTAGTTTATGGGACATGGGATGATTGGAACTGTATGGAATAGCCACATCAGTGTGTGTTGGTTTTCGGTGAATCAAATAATCAAGTACATTATTAACTTTTTGAATTTTTAAATCAATCAAATTGATTGAACTATTTTCTTCAACTTCTAATGTAAATTTAATTTTTGTTGTAAATTATTAATGTGGTTGAAAAATATATCTAATTGTCGTTCACTACCCATAAAACAATCTAATATGTCATCTACATATCTATACCAAAATAAAACATTTTTTGAAATATTAGTTTCAAAGATTTTTCTTTCTAAACTGTCCCTAAAAATGTTTGCCAAAATTGGCGATATAGGGCTTCCCATTAGTAAACCTTCATTTTGAATATATATCTTATTGTCAAAAGTGAAATAATTTTGATTAATACATTTATCAAATAAATTAAGTATATCTGATATAATTCCTAAAGGTTCAATATTGTTGCTTAAATTGGCAATTTTCAGTTTCTCATGAAGAAAATTATTTGAATCAGATTTTAAAGCTATTTCTGACTCTGTAGCTATTATCTGTTTAATTTTATTCGTAAATTTTGGTGGTATGATGTACTTTAAACTTTTATTTAATAAGTGACTTACCTTGTGATTGACTTATTATGTGTTAATAGAAAAAAGAATAAGATGTGATATTACAAATATTCAAGCTTCGATATTATTATTGTGCATTCTGAACTCACGTTCCAATTACATCCAGTAGAATTTGCCTGTTTAGACGACAAAATCAGAGAAAGTGTCAGCCCGATGAAGCACAAGAAATTTAAGAAATAAGAACAAAACCTAGAGAAACTTGAACACACGCAACATAGAATTCAATACTCTAATTATCATGAAACTGTAAGTACTTACATACCAACACACTTTGCACCACGATCTGAAAACCTTTCAGACACTAATTTTAGAGATAGTGGAAAAGAATTTTAAAATAAAGGTTCAAAGTACAGCATACCGCCAAAATTTACGAATAATATTAAACAGATAATGGCTACAGAGTCAGAAATATCTTTAAAATCTAATTCAAATAATTTTCTATGAGTAACTGAAAATTGCCAATTGATTCAAATATATTGAACTTTCAAAAGTTAAACGTCAAACAAAAAATGACATTACAGTTTTGAATTCAATAAAAAAGAAAGTAGAAGATAATTACCTAACAGTTACAAAATTTGACAAGCAGAACGCTACTGTCATATTGACAACTGATGATTATAATTCAAAGATATATAACTTCATAGAATCTAGCGATGTAAAAGTTCTTAGAGCACCCAACGAAAAAGTTTTCTAATAATGATATAGATATTGTTAATAATTCAAATGATCTTTTCAGTGATTTCGAAAAGAGGTCCATCATAAATAAGAATCCTCATTCTCCACAATTATATGGAACCGTTAAATTACATAAAATAACAAAACCAATTAGACCTGTAGTTTCTTATGTTAATACTCCTAATAATATATTGGCAAAGAGACTTAACAATATACTTGATAGTTACGGATATACATCTAAATATTCAATTAGAAACTCAATGGAACTGATCAAAAAATTAAAAGCATTCAACTTGCAAGATAGCTCTAAGCTTATTTCATTTAATGTTACCAATATTTTCACTAAAATTCTTCCTAAAGAATGTCTAATACTTGTAAGAAAGTTACTAGACGATGAAAATATTAATCCAGGAATAATATCAGACATACCTAATTTATTTGATGTATGTATTAATCAGAATTATTTCACTTTTGACAATAAGATATATATTCAAAATGAAGGTTTACCAATCGAAAGCCCTATATCGCCAATTTTGGCAAACATTTTTAGGGACAGTTTAGGAAGAAAAATCTTTGAAAGTAATATTTCAAAAAATGTTTTATTTTGGTATAGATATGTAGATGACATATTAACTTGTTTTATGGGTAGTGAACGACAATTAGATATATTTTTCAACCACATAATTAATTTACAAACAAAAATTAAATTTACATTAGTAGTTGACGAAAATAGTTCAATCAATTTTCTTTATTTAAAAATTCAAAGAGTTAATAATGTACTCGATTATTCGATTCACCGAAAACCAACACACACTGATGTGGCTATTCCATACAGTTCCAATAATCCCATGTCCCATAAACTAGCGGCATATAATTCATTGATACATAAAGCTTCAGTTCCTATGAACAAATGTAATTTTGATAGAGAGATTAACACAATTAAACAAATAGCAACATCCAACGGTTACTCATTACATATGATAAATAAACTAATTAGTGAAAAAGGGGGAAAAGTGGCATTACAACTAATATTTCCTAAACAAACTAAAGAAATAAAAACTTATAAAACCTTTACATATGCAGGAAATATTTCTCATAATATTTCAAAGATAATATTTTTAGTAACAAATACAACGATTTCTTTTAAAACAGAAAGTAACATAAGTACAAAATTGTTAAATGTAAAAACAAAAATATCACCAATAAGGTAATCTGGTATATATAAACTTAAATGTCCAGAATGTAATGCTTAGAAATTTTGAAATCCGATCCACTTATGAGCATACAGATTAAAGCAACCAGATAAATCCCACTACGCCAGACATCTACTTGACATTTATTGACATCTAACACAGAACTAAAAGGACTACATTTTTGTAATAAGAAACAAGAACTGGATTTCCTTGAAGAATTGGAAATTAGAAGACACTTAAGGAACCCACAATATGAAGTAGTCCATGAACAGATAAATCTAGGGAGTTCTCCAGTTTTAAACTGTTTTCTTAAGTGATAATTGTAAACATCAGCAGATATAGTTTTCCTGGTTTTCTGTATATCATTGCACAGTTATACTGATCTCAATTGGGAAAAATGATATCCAGGATATCCCCATAGGGCTAATAATATCTAAGCCCTAATATTTGTTATATCATATTAACATATATTAAGTCAATCACTTTTTGGACAAGCCAAAAATAATTATACATTAGGTAGGCATCAAATTAAATGTAACTTCTGTCATTCTGACGATGATATTGATTTATCGAAACAATTGTCAATTTTTAGAATTTTCAACAATTTTTAATATATTGTGGTATTAACTAGAAACCGGAGTTTCATTTAAAACACTAATATGCGTAGATTCCACGAAGTAAGGGTCGAGACAGTTAATTGCATTAAAATTGACTGCATTCAAAGTATGAGTATTTGGTGATGTTTGTCGAATATTATTGAGTTCTTCTATTCATTATGTTTCTCATAGAATCATCCACGTAGCCATCCGCTACCGACGTTCTCTTCCAGCCATTTAGGTAATATCAAAACAATTGTCAATTTTTTAGAGTTTTTAAAATTTTTCAATCAACTGTGTAGTTAACTGGAAACCGTAAGTTTCATTTAAAATACTAATAGTACTGTTGTTTCTCTAAAAGGTAAATAAAAAAACAAATATCCTACTTAACATCAGCAGAGAGAGGACACTTAATAACAGTAATCACATGTATGAATTCGATCGCCTCCGGCAGCAAAAGAAAGACCTGTACGAAGGAGATATTTCCTTGTCATCTACAAGTCAAGAGGTTCGAAAAATCGTCTAAGGAAATTTGTACCATTCCAGTACATAAAGAAACTCAGCACAGAATAAATTATGGGAAAACTGCAGGTATAACAAATATTCACTATAAATAAGATTTGCTAGAAAGTATAAAGAAAAAGGAAACGAGACATAAAGAAACTAAAGGGGCGAAAAATATATTGGTAAACTGGATAAGACAAGGAAGAGGCCGATTAATCAAGGAAGAAGTGGTAACACAAAACAAAGAAACGATGGAGGTCTAGAACAAACTAATGATGCCAAACGTATATTGTCATTATCCAGTTCTGATTCGTGCAGCGAAGAGCCTGTTTTGAAAGACTCCTTATCGGATGAAAGTGGCAGCAGTGAAGCTGAACGTATATTGTGTACAGAGCTATTTTCAAAAAGCGAACATGGTGGAAAATTGGCTAAATGTGTCAAATGTTTTCGATGATTGAGGAGAATTCACAAGTTCTATACTTACATGTGCTTTTTGCAAGGAAGAATGATTTTTTGATTGATGCACTAAATTAGAAGCCTATCCCAAATTTTGGAACGAGACCGTCTCAAATTGCGCACCTTAATTTTAAAAGACTCTTCATTTTCTTATACGAGTTTTCATTTTTCTACGAGTACCTATAAACTTCATTGCTAAGCTTAAACTTAGTTATTATTGTTTATTAATAGTATATATAGTTATAGAACAGGTACTATACCCTCAGACTGGCTCAGGTCAATGATTATAACACTTCCAAAGAAAAACAACGCATCACAATGTGACGAATATCAGCTTAATGTCTCATGTTCTTAAGGTATTTTTAAGAATAATTCATACGCGCATCTACAAAAAATGCGAAACTCAGGTAGATGACTGTCAGTTTGGATTTCGGAATGGTGTGGGTACACGGGAAGCACTGTTCTTTCTAAACGTCTTAACTCAAAGATGCAGAGATATGAACGTGAATGTATTTTCATGTTTCATTGATTACAAGAAAGCGTTTGATTGTGTTAAGCATGACAAACTATTGGACATTCTTCAAGCCACGGGAATAGATAAAGATGAGATCATAATCATTTCACAGTTGTACTGGCACTAAACAGCAGGCGTTAAAATTGAGCAATCAACATCAGAGGCTATTACAATAAAGAGGGGAGTAAGGCAAGGTTGTATCCTGTCACCACTTCTGTTTAATTTGTTTTCTGAGACTATATTTAGAGAAGCAAGGGGTCCAAAGAGGAATCAAAATCAATGGAGTTGTTGTTAGCAATCTGAGGTACCCCGACGACTGTGTTGTGCTGGCAGATAATCTGGCCGATTTACAGGACTTAATGAACGGTATAGTAAACCATAGTGAACGGCATGGACTACTCATGAATGTGTCTAAAGCTAAGCTTCTTGTTTTTCCAAAGACAAATATAATTGCCAATTTTTCCATTACCGATATACAGACCGAACAAGTAAATTCATTCAGATACCTGGGGACTATCAATAATAATCAGTGCGACCCCAAGATCGAAATAAAAGCACGAATTGAGCAGGCCAGAAAAACATTTATTAATATGAAGCAATGTTTCACGAGAACCTAGAACTTCGAATGCGCATGATCAGATGCTATATATTGTCAACCTTGTTATATGGCAGTGAAGGGTGGACTCTCGATGCGTCTACAGAGAAAAAGTTGGACGCGTTTGAGATGTGCCTATACCGTCGTATGTTAAGAATATCGTGGGTGCAGAAAATCATTAACACGGAAGTTCTTGCGCGCATGACAAAATCGAAAGAACTGATGCAGATTGTTAAGGAGAGAAAGACGAGATATATAGGCCACATAATGAGAGGCGAAAGGTATGAACTCTTGAGACTAATCATTGAAGGAAAAATACAAGGAAAGAGATCAGTGGGAAGAAGACAGAACTCCTGGCTGAAATACTTAAGAATATGGTTTGGATGTACCTCAATTGACATCTTCAGAGCCGCTACATCCAGAATAATGATCGCCAAGTGGATCGCCAACCTCCGACGGGAGACGGCGGATTAAGAAGAAGAATAGTATTGTACCACTTTAATATAATAAATCATTTGATATTTTTAAAATGTAACCTTTTTAATTATGACAGTACATATCGATGTGCCAAATTCTTTAAAAACAATTATCAGCACACTATATTAATAAGAATATTCAAAGCTAAAGAGTTTTATTCTTCATCTCGATAGTTATGATTACTATTAAACAGTTTTAGTGCTGTACCTAATAGTTGTTTTAAAATAAATTACCTTTTATTTTCATTTTATAAAAAAAGTATCCTAAATTTGGTTCCTTTCCTCTACGTGACACTATGGCGCTTCCCTGCTTGTTCATATTTTCTCAAATGAAATCAATGCAAAGAAAGCTCTTCATAAATAATAATTCTTTTCACAATTCGCATAATTGTTAATTATAACTGCATTAAATACTGGAATGGAAATATTTAAGACTCATTTAATCGTAGTATTGTTAATCGTGTTTCGTGAAATGTGTATGTATGTCTCAAGTCAGTTCTGTATATATACATATATCAAAGAAATTGAATGAAATAATTCGACGTTTGTATCAGTAAATAGCTTAACTTGTGTCGTAATCGATAAATAGGCATTATATTGAATACAAATGAAGAGAATTGACATTCTCTATAAAGTATGTACAACATTAAATTGCAGGTCAGCTACCATTTCATTTGCAATAGGTAATTTTCAGTTAGCAGTAAATTACTGGGAACATCTGTTTTTATGTTTGGAGTATCATCGTTGCTGAGTTGTTAAATGCGCGCATTATATAAGACAGTAGCGGCACGGATACGAATAGTGGTTATCTAACTTGAAATAATGAAGTAAATTTAAGTTTGGGTTTAATTCTAGTTGAATTGTTTGATTACATATTCAACTTCTTTTCTGATTAAAAAAATTTCGTTTTCCTTTGCTTATATTCCATTCCATATTCTACTTAACTTGTAACAATCGAGATCATAGTTTTCTCGACTCCCGTTTTCCTTAAACTACTCTAAATGTCAATTCTTTTTATTTTGTCGAAAGACCTTTTTAGATATATGGAACATACGTGCCTCTCTAATTTTTCCCATATTTGTCTCAATATGAATATAACGTCTTACCTGCTCCTTCCCTTTACATCCCACTAAACAAGAAACATAACAAGTCTTTTTTGTGATGTTCTTTTTAGAGACTTCTCATGATGTTTATTTAAAACGTTAATAAGATATCTCCCAGATGTCTTAATTTTATTACCAACTCTATTAACATCCATGTCATGTAAATACAATATATTTTTGATGTACACAATAATACTTGAATTCGCAGCTACATACACATCCCATGAACTTCTTTTTAGCAACTTCCCATAGGAAACATTCATACGATGTTAATTTGTATACTTCTCACTAATGTCACATACAGAACGTTACTGTAATATAACAAATTAACATGTTTCTAAGATGATCACATCTTTCGAAATAATTTTTAGTAACTTTCTACGATTACGTCTGTACGATGTTAGTTCATAAACCTCCCAGTAATATCTCATATTAAACATCACAGTAACATAAAAAAAGAAGAAAACAGAAGAGGAACTGATGAACAAAACAAACAGTAGTTATCCATGATACAACATTTTATTGTATCATGGTAGTTATCTGTGGAAACGAGTGACAAGCATGAAATGGCAGATGGTTTTCAGTTTTGTGTTATATATTATTTGCAGGAAGCACATTTTCAGCAAGAAAAAGTACTGAATAGAGTGGTCTTCGTTTTCGTTAGTTCCTACTTAGCTACAGTTTCTATACGTAGTTATAATTAATAAGACTTAATACTCATTCAATACTTTAATCGGCTATTGTACATTGAAATTCCAGGTGGCGGAATTGTACACTAACATTATATAATAGAGTTTACAAAATAAGGGTTATTTCAACTCTTAAAATATTTTAGTTAGTAAGTATATTTTAAAATCGATTCACAATATTTCAAATTCTAAATATGCATTATACCCTACAAAAAACTTAATATTGCTATAGGCTAGATATTATTATTAATAATAAAACATGATCATATGTTGGCAGAGATTTGAATCTAGAATGAAATCTTCTGAATGTTCAAGATGTTTCAGAAGCTACTTACATGGATAAAATAAATAACAAATAGTTGGTAATTATGTAAAGGGAGTAACTATTTCAGATGGTCTGATACAGACATTGTATTAAACAGTACAAAAAATATTGAATCAAGTATCTCTAGTTCTAGTTTTTGTAGTAGTAGTCATGACCGTCAATATAGTTTTGCAGGTTTAGAAAATTTTACCATTAATACTAACAATTTTTGTGAACAATCAGAGACTGTTTAAGACTTTAAAAACAGAAATTTCTGTTAAAAAGCTCATTTCCATTTGAAAATACACTGGATACAATAAATAAGCTGTAGCTGTCCCTTACAATGGTCTATATTAATCTAGTTGAATAATCTGTAACTTATGACACTGAATGCCCCAGTCAACAAACAGAATTCAATTATTTATTATTGTAGAAACACAGCTATTGGATACAATTAATTATAAACTCATTTAACTTGATAATGTGTTCATATCTATTCTTCATAAGTAGTTTTCTTGTATACAGTATATTATTAATGCTTAGTTTTCATCAAGTTACAATTCCACGATGTTAATATACAATATGTTCCAGGATGAAAATAACAAGATAAAAATACTATATTATTTTAGACAGAAAAGAAGTATGAATTTTCATAGCACACCTGAATTCACCTGCCAAACGGAGTGAGGCATGTATTAGAAGGTAAATCATGAAAAATCACTTTTCGAAATAAAATATGTTATTTTTCCTTTGAAGAACCCCGCATGTATCTTATGGAAAATGGGTCCCAGTCAATTGGCTGAAAATCAAGTTTGATGTAGTTTATGATGATCGATTAAAGGTCTCCATGGGCACTATTTGATTTAAAGTAATTGTTTTATTAGCAGCTGTTCAGAACACCTTTAAATGTTTTACAGATAAGGATTTTGAAGTGTACGTTATGGAATGGTTAAGGCACTCGGAGCAGCGACTCTTGCGTGAGAAAAAGTAACCGTAAGTAAACGATACATTTTCTTTAATCAGATTGGATTTCTGTTGATTAACGTAATATTTCATAAAATCTTGATAGTGTGAAATTTTTATTATTTTGTATCAAAAAACTATTCTAATAAATTTTTTGGTAAACTAGCTATAATGTATGTGCATCCGTTAAACAGATTCCACGAAGTAAGGGTCAAGACAGTTAATTTTTATTAATTCAGTTTCAAAATATGTTACGATGACAACTACAGATTGATATACCCTTTTTATTTCTTGCTTTCACTGAGAGCGTTCGTGTTATGTAATATGCATACACAATTTTATTTTTTTAAGTTGGATTCCTGGACAAGATATTTTTTTTTCTAATTTTGTACCTGTTTTTTCCAAATTTACTGTACTGTTCATTAATAGTGAATAAATATTTTAAAGCCTTTATTGCTTTTTTTGCTATTTTATTTTAAATGTACAGGGTGAACAACTGAGAACGACTGTAGGCCACATCTCAGAAAAGAATCATGGTACAACTATCAAAAAAATTACCTTTAGGTAAGTGATCCTGAAAAATTGCTGAAAAATATGTTGCAGTCTCTAAAATATCCGCTAGGGGTGAAGTGAACACTCGAAAACATACTAAACGTGTCCTATAAATACAATTTTTGAAATCTTGATGAGATTATGAAAAAGTTTAATTAAGGAGATTTTTTGCCATTATTCCTCTAATAATGGGTGGGGAAGGTTCAAACTTATAAACAAATATATAACTTTTTCGTTTTTCAACCGATATTAATGATTTTAGCTGCATTTAAAAGAGTATTTCTGTTTATTAAGATTGATAACAAAATTATATAATTTTGTATCCACTCTGAAATTTCAAATGTAAATTGAAGCATTTTTTAATTTTTATATCTGATATCGTAAATCTTATATCTTGGAATAGACTCCTATTTTTTAACCCCTTTTCATTAGAATTTAAAAAATGCCTCATTACATCTGAAATTTCCGAGCAAAATGGGAAAATTGTCGACTTTTTCACATAGCGTTGACAAAATTGTACAATTTTGTTAAGCATATCTTATTAAAGGGGAAAACATTTTCAAATGATACCAAAAACATTGATATCGATTAAAAAACAAAAAAGTGTTACGACATTTGTTTTTTAGGTTGAACCTTCCCCCACCCCTTACTTGAAGAATAAGGACAAAAAGTCCTAACTACATTTTTTCATAATCTCATCAATATATCAAAAATTGTATTTCTAGGATACTTTTAGTATGTCTTTTTTGGATACAATCACAGTAATATGATTTTAAGTGTTCATTCCACCCGATAGCAGATATTTTAGGAACTCAAAAATATTTTCCAGCGATTTTTCAGTCATTTTCCTGAAGGTATTTTTTTAAAGTTGTACCATGACTATTTTTTGAAATATGGCCGACAGCCGGCGTTCTTAGTTGTTCACCCTCTATTTGCTGGTTAGACACAGAAGTATCTATAGGATGTCATCTAGAATGTTTGAGGTATATTATTTAGAGGTTTAAGTAATGTCCATACAACATCTAAGAGAATACACTGTATAGTTTTGAAATGTCGCATTTAGATCATTGATAAGATGTTATTTTTTAGACATTGCATTAACATCGACAAGATGTTAAATGGCATTTCAGAATGTAACAGAAATGTTGTTTTTAGTTCGTTATAAAGACTTCCTTTTGAGGAAGTTTTATTAACATCTCAGTAATATAAAAAGGCAGCGCTTTAACATCTCAAAACTTAACAGCCACAAGCTGGACATAAGCGGTTATACAGATGTGCATGTGATGAAAACAGGAGAAAAAAAAAGAAGAACATTATCTCAATGTGATGTTGGATCAACATAACTGTAATATTTATTTGTATAGTGGGAGACGTTATGAACATTCAAAATATCACGGAAGTCGCGATTTCTATATCATCTAACCAACTTTTCTGTGTGAAATACTAATTTTAGAGATGATCTGACCGCATTTTCAAAGCTGTCAACAAAAAGCTACTGAATTGTATCATAATATTCACTATTTTTTGCGAAATAGTTAAATGACAGATCAAAGATACCCGAGAAAATATTTGGAGGCGCCATATCAGTAGCGCAGCACCTATATTAAAATTATATCAAATCGCCCAATATTGTCAAAAACTTCTTTTTCTAGTAACAATATGAACATAATATATGAATTTTTGTGTGTAAGAATTGGTTTGATGATAAATTCAACGCGTGTTGTAATCTGATCAATAGGAAGTCTTCCGAATTGCGAATTTGTCAAATGATTCTTCCCCATGTTTAATAATATATGTATCAATTCCACGAGATTACTCTATATAGTTTCTTTTTCGACATTAAGCTTTGTATTAATGTATTAGTATCCCAGAAACTCAGGTTTCACCCTTATTTCTGGAGTATAATGCAAAAAGTTTCAATAGTCAACAATGTACGAATAAGACCTAAGGAATATAATAATTGATTCTCCGAAATATTCAAATTCCATTGATAAAAAGGTTAATTATTCTCCTTAAGTGATTAGGAAAATTCACTGAATTTGATAAGGGCCCAGAATTTCACGTAAAAGAACAAACCAATTAAGTTAACTTATATTAAGAAACAAGGAGAAACGTAAATCCACCCTTAAACACTTTAGGCATTTCCTTTTACAGTAAATGTAGGACTTTCTTATCCTACAAATTTTCTTAAATGTGTCTGGAGAAAAAATCGAGAATGAAATATGATTATACTGCGCCTTCCTCTGACACACGTGACACTAATTAGGTGGGTGTGATTAAGATAATTATTTTCATCTCCAGATGTATTAGTAGGAGGTCGGAAAACACCTCTATAAAATGAAATACAAATTACTAAAATAAGACGAGTATATTGGAGATTTGTTTACTGTGTCAGTTAGGCGACAGTTTATTTAAAGAATAGCGCGGAATTTCCGTTGGATTGAATTTTATGTTTTGACAACGCATTACGTTTCTTGATTTCAAAACTTTTCTCTGTGAGAAAGTATTTGAAAAATGCCGATTGTTGTATTATTTCATAACTTTTAAAAGCGAATATAGAAAGAATTTAATTTTCGAATCATATTATTTATTTTATCAGGAATTAATCGAGTGTTTTTTTTGGAAACAGAAAGATATTCGACATGAATGATTCTGTGAATCGATGTTCAAAAAAAATCAAAGCTGTTGCACAAATAGAAAAGTCGGAGAGGCAGTGAATCGAGAGATCTATAGTTTATTCACGATAAAAAGACGATGATGTCATTTTTAGTTACTTTCCTGCTTATCAGAATAAATATTAATTTACCAACCGTGAATACAATTTATCCTCAACAGCCAGGGCAATTTACAGCTAACGGGTTGGCAAAACTTCAAGACGTTGTCAAATCAACTGGTAAAATTCCCCAGTTTGTTTTGACGTTTATTGACATTCGATCATCGTCTAATATTTTTGGTGCCTTTAATTCACTGCTTCTCTAAGATTAAAAAAACAGTTATTTTCATAACTAACTATATAGGCAAATCTGCAGTGCGTGGTTAATAAAATGCCGAAGCAGCTGAACAGAAAATGTCAAGAGATGGTAACATCTTTGTTGAGCTATTTTAAACGAGAATGCCAAAAGGGGGGCCCGCTTCTCCCGCTTACTGCTGTAAGAGGCGTAATAGTATTCGCTATTTGTATTCATCATTATTAATATTATTGTTACATATTTAAATGTAAATGATCAAACGTTTTTAATGTTAGATTAGTTTAACTAAACTTGATAATATATTATCATTTCATAAATTGAAGAAATTATATTCTAGAGAGTTGCAGAAGCTTCACAACTTAACGTTACCACTGTTAACCGTATTGCCGCCAAGCATAATAGAGGTAAACAGCCCAAAAGCCCACCTAAAAGGAGACCAAGCATAAAACCTATTGTTGAAATTGATAACTTTGAACAAAATGCTTTCCGAAATGTTATATACGAAATGTATGGAAACAGTCAGTGTATGTAATTTACTGTTGTATTTTATTCACAATTAACTAACACAATATTTTTTCAGAGGAACATATAACCTTGAAAACTTCAAGAGACAAACTCCAGGAGCGTGAACTCTTTAATGGTTGTTTAACATAACTCTGGAAGATAGTGAAAAATATTGGATTCAAATACCAAAAAGATGATCCTCGTCGTGGTTTAATGGGGTTGCCACATATTGCATTGAAACGTGTACATTTTCTACATGAATATGTCAAGATAAAAAGGGAAGGTTTATATCAATTTGTGTTTTTGGATGAGACCTGGATATTTAAAGACGTTGGACGTTCTTGGCAAGATTCTAATCATAGAAGCGTGAAAAGAACCAAAATTGGTATACCAAGTTGATTGAACAATAAAATTTAGCAATTAATTTATGATGTACTAACAACATTCCTGCCAATTTAAGACCTTTTCAAATATTTACTAGTCACACTATTTTATTTAAATCTATATAATTATTAATTGTTGTTTTGAGCTATGCAGTCTATCTAGGAAACCTAGTAGTAATTTGTTATTTTCCTATCGTAGGTATATAGTATTGCATGCTGGTTCCTCTTCTGGATTTTATCCTGGAGCAGGACTGGTTTTTCTACCAAAAAACAAGATGGTGATTACCACGGTGAAATGGACCGAGAAATTTTTTTGCATTGGTTTGAATAACAGCTTTTAGTGAACTTGGAAGAACCTGCCGCAATTGCAATGGATAATGCAAGTTATCAAAGTACAGTGATCAATAAAGTACCGACAACAGCTACCACAAAGGCTGATACACAGAACTGGTTGATACAAAATGATATTCCTTTTGAAAATACTTTCCTCAAAACCCAATTATTGAATTTAGTACAACGGTAAGTTGATATAAACATTTTTCAATATATTATGGTAATACTTAGATAACTTATTTTGTTTAATTATATGAATTTTTGTAGGAATAAACCACCCACAGTATATGAAGCTGACATATTATCTGAAAAATATGGTCACAAAGTGCCTCGAGTTCCCCCTTACCACAAAGACAGTAGAGCACACTGAAAAAATTAGATGGGTAGGATAGAGAAGTAGTATTTGATAGACAGGATGTGCCTCCACTTATCATTAATTTTGACAGTGACGATGAAGATAGTGATGATTTTGTAGTAGAGTAGTGGAAATCTTGTGTTTTATTACTATTCCGCCCAACCTTTCTATATGCGAGAAATGTATTGGTTTACCCTAAAAAAATTGGAATTTTTAAATTTTGTTTGAGTTATTTTTACGTTTTCCATCAACAACAACACGAAAAAACGGTTTTTAGAAAAAAATCCTGTTTGTATATCGTCGTCGGCCACTTTTCCTTACATGTCTTGTTAGCACGATACAGCCTCCGGAGTGCAATAAGTCAGTAATCTTATGATTGAATATTGTTCAGAACATCTCACTGATTAACCCTATTGATTTTTAGTTCACCAGACCCAGTACAACGGGTGCTATGGTACTTGAAGTACGACATTTTGTCATTTTTTGAGAAATTTCAGTTTGTTAGCACGATACAGCTTCCGGAGTTCAACAAGTCACCAATTTTATGATTGAATATTATTCAGAGCGTCTCAAAGATAAACCCTATTGATATTCAGCTCACTAAAGCCAGAATAACGGGTGCTATGGTACTTGTAGTACCAAATTTTTGTCATTTTTGGAGAATTTTCAGTTTGTTAGCACGATACAGCCTTCAGAGAGTATACCATTGATCATTTTCATGATAGAATATGGTTCAGGGCCACAGATGCGGAAAAGTTAGTTTTAATTATTTTTATCCAATTTGCTTTATTTCCACCTTTTCAAAATCAGTGTTTTAAATGAAACTCACGGTTTCTAGTTAATACCACAATATAATAAAAATTGAAGTAAGGGTCGAGTTAATTTCATGATCAAAATCACTAATAACTATTATAAAATAAATTAGGTACAGTTATTTTATAATACACAAATTAAGACAACGATTACAGTATCTCTACATAAATAATACTGATAAAATGGGAGATTTCTTTATATCTTGTAACAAAATTTTATTTTGTGTAACTTTATTTTTCTTTTTCATTCTATTTTTATTTTACCCCGAATAAATCCACTCGACATCGTTTAGCGATCCTATCCAGTGTAATGATAAGTAACCTAAGTATACCTGTGCACAATAATTTTACCTATCTTGGTATTACACTGGATACTAAACTTACATGGAATTAA
The DNA here is from genome assembly GCA_963921935.1 of Galeruca laticollis. Lineage (NCBI taxonomy): Eukaryota > Metazoa > Arthropoda > Insecta > Coleoptera > Chrysomelidae > Galeruca > Galeruca laticollis. The sequence continues at coordinate 97,284,047 of OY998181.1, read as the reverse complement.
CGAAGAAATATTACATTTGTATCACGTGTAAAATTTAATTTATTTTTGCATAGCGCGCTTTCAGCTCTTTAGACATAGAGCCATCATCAGTGCTTAATCTAAAATACATACTCAAATCACAACCAATAGTGCTAAATTACAAAGTTAAATTCATGTTGAGAAAGTTAACAATACTAATATATGAATTTAATTTGAAGGTGATACAAAAAGTTTTTAATATTAGAAATTTAATAATAAAATTGATTTTAATTACATTGAAGTTAACATTATTTAATTCAAAAAATGAAAGGTTGACTAGGTTCTTATAAATGAAAGATTTTTTACTTTAAAGATAAAAAGGTTGATAAAAAATACGTACTGTCAGATTATATATAACAAGATTTCCTGGCTTCATCGCCTCCATTAATATTGAAACAGGTTAATAATTTTTATTTTATATTTACATTACACCAACTTGGACATCACATTTAAAATCGAATTTTACTTCCAAAGAATCATTTTATTTTCTTAAACGCCCGCCATGCTGGAACCTCTACAGGTGGCTGTGTCGGTTTAACTGACAAATACAAGAACTTCAACTGTCAATTGGGTTTGTTCGATTGTTTGTGAATGCTCTGTTCGATTTGAGAGATCAAATGCAAAAATGATTATTTATTTAACTTCAGAAAAGTAGTTGTAAACAACAATTAAATCAGTTAGGTGTAATATTTTATTTAATGTAATAATTGTAATGAATGATTAGCAATTTAATCAAGATATTTAAAAATTATTTAGAAGGTTAGGTTGAGAGAAAAAATAAAAAAACAAAACAAATTAGAATTTTCTCATGTTGGAAGGGTGAGATCTAATGATGTATTCACACTATATTTTAAGGCAACACAAAAAACATGCTCATGATTTAATATCATGGTCCTGAAGCAAGTTCTAATGTATTGTCTCTAAACTAACCTATTTTAGCAAGCGTTATTGGCCCAGTGACCAGCAGGTTAGGACATTATCATTATTGAGGGTTACATGAGTTGACGATGTAAGGGTATATATTTCCTATTTAGGCTCTCTTGTTTGTTTAGACATTTATCATTAATTTTAAGCTCGTTACTGATTTCAAGGTCTTCATAAAAATCTAGTAAAGTAAAGTTTTTAGAGTTGATGATAACTAAAATCTTCGAATTTTCTGTGGGGCTAAAATTATGATTATTATATTTTAAGTGATGACCGAATGATGACTTGTTGGGTTTACTAATATGCTCATTTATACGGACTCCCAAAGGTCTGCATGTCCTTCCAATGTAGCTTGCCACACAATCTGAGCATTGTAACCTGTATACTCCACTTCTTTGTAAATGGTTAATTTTATCTTTAGAATTGATCAAAAATGAACCCAATTTATTGGAAGTTCCATAAGATACTTTAATTGATTTATCAATATCTAGAAAACTTTGTGAAAATATTTTTGTGATATTAGAGTTAATGAAAGGTAATGAAATATAAATTTGATTAGGGATATTTATTTCGGGGTAAGCTAATTTATGTAATTTTTTAGAATTTACTTTTTGAACAAGGGTGTCGACTATTGTGGGGTCGTAACCATTATTGTAGGCTATTTGTCTAATAATATTAAGTTCCTTCCTGTATTCAACTTTTTCCAATGGTATGTTGAAGAGTCTATGAATATAACAATAAAACGAGGCCATTTTGTGTTGGTTAGTGTGATTGTTATATTCATAGACTCTTCAACATACCATTGGAAAAAGTTGAATACAGGAAGGAACTTAATATTATTAGACAAATAGCCTACAATAATGGTTACGACCCCACAATAGTCGACACCCTTGTTCAAAAAGTAAATTCTAAAAAATTACATAAATTAGCTTACCCCGAAATAAATATCCCTAATCAAATTTATATTTCATTACCTTTCATTAACTCTAATATCACAAAAATATTTTCACAAAGTTTTCTAGATATTGATAAATCAATTAAAGTATCTTATAGAACTTCCAATAAATTGGGTTCATTTTTGATCAATTCTAAAGATAAAATTAACCATTTACAAAGAAGTGGAGTATACAGGTTACAATGCTCAGATTGTGTGGCAAGCTACATTGGAAGGACATGCAGACCTTTGGGAGTCCGTATAAATGAGCATATTAGTAAACCCAACAAGTCATCATTCGGTCATCACTTAAAATATAATAATCATAATTTTAGCCCCACAGAAAATTCGAAGATTTTAGTTAACATCAACTCTAAAAACTTTACTTTACTAGATTTTTATGAAGACCTTGAAATCAGTAACGAGCTTAAAATTAATGATAAATGTCTAAACAAACAAGAGAGCCTAAATAGGAACTATATACCCTTACATCGTCAACTCATGTAACCCTCAATAATGATAATGTCCTAACCTGCTGGTCACTGGGCCAATAACGCTTGCTAAAATAGGTTAGTTTAGAGACAATACATCAGAACTTGCTTCAGGACCATGATATTAAATCATGAGCATGTTTTTTGTGTTGCCTTAAAATATAGTGTGAATACATCATTAGATCTCACCCTTCCAACATGAGAAAATTCTAATTTGTTTTGTTTTTTTATTTTTTCTCTCAACCTAACCTTCTAAATAATTTTTAAATATCTTGATTAAATTGCTAATCATTCATTACAATTATTACATTAAATAAAATATTACACCTAACTGATTTAATTGTTGTTTACAACTACTTTTCTGAAGTTAAATAAATAATCATTTTTGCATTTGATCTCTCAAATCGAACAGAGCATTCACAAACAATCGAACAAACCCAATTGACAGTTGAAGTTCTTGTATTTGTCAGTTAAACCGACACAGCCACGTGTAGAGGTTCCAGCATGGCGGGCGTTTAAGAAAATAAAATGATTCTTTGGAAGTAAAATTCGATTTTAAATGTGATGTCCAAGTTGGTGTAATGTAAATATAAAATAAAAATTATTAACCTGTTTCAATATTAATGGAGGCGATGAAGCCAGGAAATCTTGTTATATCTAATCTGACAGTACGTATTTTTTATCAACCTTTTTATCTTTAAAGTAAAAAATCTTTCATTTATAAGAACCTAGTCAACCTTTCATTTTTTGAATTAAATAATGTTAACTTCAATGTAATTAAAATCAATTTTATTATTAAATTTCTAATATTAAAAACTTTTTGTATCACCTTCAAATTAAATTCATATATTAGTATTGTTAACTTTCTCAACATGAATTTAACTTTGTAATTTAGCACTATTGGTTGTGATTTGAGTATGTATTTTAGATTAAGCACTGATGATGGCTCTATGTCTAAAGAGCTGAAAGCGCGCTATGCAAAAATAAATTAAATTTTACACGTGATACAAATGTAATATTTCTTCGTTACCCTATACGTGTACACAGCCACCAGCATCATTTGATGTCCTTCATTACATGGAATTAACACATCAATAAATATTTAATGAAATGTGAAAAAAACTTAAATGTTCTCAAAGCAATTAATCGATATCAATGGGGTGCTGACCTTAGAGTTAATTTAATGTTCTATCGTGCATATACTAGATCCATTCTTGATTAAGGTTGCTTCCTATATGGGTCTGCCCTGAGGTTAGTTTTGGATGCACTTAAATCCACACCCACAGAAAATCTCTTAGCTGAATGTACGGAACCTCCCCTGAATTTAAGACGAATATTTTTAGCAGAGAAGTTTATCCTTAAATGTCAAGCTAACAATCAGATTAAACTACTGAGAAAAATATCTGACATATCTAAGTCTAATTTGGTTGATAAGTGGTGGCACAATATAAATTCTCCAACATTAGCCGTAGCATATCCCAATGTCTCCTCCTATTTAGTGACTTCAGCGGAAAATACATTTTATCAAGCCTATTTTAATATCTCATATTCCCCGGCCAACGTTTGCTTTCCTTCTTTTGATGGTAATAACGCCATTGCTCTTTATGAACTGATTGGAAAGTTTGAAAAACCATGCAAGATTTTCACAGATGGTTCGAAGTCAAAATTAGGAATCGGTTGTGCTGTATACATCCAAAACTATGAAGAATGTCTAATGTTTAAGTTGAACCAGCATTGTTCAATATATTCCGCAGAACTATTTGTAATATAACAAGCTCTAGAATGAGCCGTTGAAAGACAAATCTCTGATCAGCAAGTTCTAGTCATGTCTGATTCAAAATCTGCGTTATCTGCTATAGAAAACTCACATAATCAGCTTCACAAGAATTGTAAGAATTTTAGAAAATCAACTAAAATTACACGGAATGAATAGTTCTGTTTGTTTCATTTGGGTAAAGAGACACATTGGTATTTTCGGTACCATTAAAGCAGATTACTTTGCTAAAGAAGCGATCTTAAAAGGTACAGTCAGTTGGCTAGATAGAAGTGATCTAATAGCAATACGTAGACAGTGTTTGAATCAAAATTTGGATATTGAATGGCACGCCTTTTGTAATCGAAGCAATAATATTTATATCAAAATCCACCCTTCTTTACCTATTCAGCCTATTGCTGCAAGAAGTTATCCCAATAGAAACATCTACTCCATGTTCGTCAGATGTATTTTTAATCGCGCCACATATTCAAACTAAATGAATCGTAATTTTGTGATTGCGACGGCAATGTTGATGACATCAATCACTGGATGTTTGGCTGCTAATATAATGACGATGCAGTTAAGTATTCAATGAAATCCCTTGTAAAAGAGCGGATTCCTCTCCCTCAGAATCAAGCTACAGCTTTTTATCTCTCTCGGCGAGATCCTAGGCTAAACCCAATCATATGGGAGTTTTTAATAAGGAATAGAAGAAGAATTTAGTATTGAATGTCTGTTTTTGTTTCAGTGTAGATCTGTTCAGTCTTGTTCCTCGTGTTTATTCCTATGTTATACATTTCACCTTCTATCCGTTGCCCGTTTTGTCTGTTATAAAGTCGCTATGAAAGGCACTTTAGCGTGAAAAGTGTCCCTGTGTAATCTTGTTGTAATGTATCCACTACTAAGACCCATGGTTAAGTTGATTGGGGCCGTGAATGGACACTACTTGCTTTGTCAATGCAGTGTTTACAGTATATTTTAACAATATACCTATATACTATGCCTGTCCTCCTATGCTAACTATTGAAACATGCTGTACAATAAATTCGTGGCTGAATGGATCAGGCTATCCAAAGCCATTAAAAAAAAGTATTTTCTATTTTAAGTAGGGAGAGAAATGTAGTTTATTTTATGATCTAGTGGTTTTTCCGAATATCTGTCATGTGTTAGGATTCGTGCATTGAAAATATTATTTTATGAAGTCTTTGTTTCAATAAAGTCGAATACATAACGTAAATAATCCTGTATATGGTTTGCATTATCTGGAATTATTACAGTATCTAATATTCTTAATGGTTATCCTGTTAATTTCAATGCCTATCTGAGATTGACCCAAAAAACACTTTTTCGGAGAAGAGATTAAATTTAATAAAACTACTCTTCAAAATCAATGAATATATTAATCCAACCAGACTCACCCATATTTGTCCAGAATAAAGATATGAAGGCTTCATGGTCAAGAAAATATTTCAAAGAGAATACGAGTATATGCCGACAAACAAAAAGTCCAACAAGAATTTTGTGAACATGTTTTGGAAGAGTTTGCATGTGTTGAAATGGGACGTTTCGGATTGAGACAGCCATCCTTAGAGTGGAGAAACAGAAAATGTTTGAGTAAATAAAAAGGTGTCAGCATTGACTGATCGGTTATCTTTGCCAAGATGCAGCAATTAAATGAAAATAAAAATAAATTTTTGTTCATTTGGTGAGATAATACCGGCAGAAACATTCATTTCAATTTTACAAGTTGAACATCACCGCGAAAAATACTGAATATAACATATATCATTGCGTTTTATGAAGAGCTCTGAGAACCCTGGATTTTAGGATAAATTAAATCGTATCCCCCAAATACATCACATATCATAAAAGTTATGAGCAGCCATAAATCGACAATAGCGACCCATTTTCCAACCAAGCTATAAATTCATAAAGAAATTAGCAGTTGATTCATATAACTTAACATATGTAACAGGTTACACTTGGGTGATCAAACGGAACAAATTTTTTGGTTATTTTGGTCTGCTACAATTTGGTGAGACTGAATGCCGTTTAAATTGTCGCCGGTTATTCTTGGGTTTCTACCTGATTCTTCAAAATCTTACGCGAACAATTAGAATTTTTTGTTATCCAAACAAATACAGATAATGTTTTGCTTCACTTATTATTTATTTAAATAATTGTTAATCAATTTGTAAACGTCATTTTTATATACAGAGTATGGCGCGGAAGAATTTTGATTAAATATAATGTTAGAAACTGGTGCAAATTAAGACGGAAGCCAACACGAAGAATATCAAAGAAAACATGTAGGGAAAAAACGAAAAGGAATGGAGGATAGAATAAAGCGCATCGAAGAAAATGTTTTGTAAGAAATGAAGAAATTTATCAGGAATTAAAGTATAATAAAGAGAAAGTATGTTAGTCCAAGAGAATTAGACCCCAAACCTTTGAAATATGCCTGTGTCGTGACGTAGATTAGATATTGGTTGGAATTTCTCGGAAATCATGTAAGAAAAGAAAATATGAAGGTCCGCCAGCTGAAAAAGTTGTGCTATTTGCAGGAAAATCATAAACTGCAAAAAAACGCAAAAATCGCTAATTTTTTCCGATATTTCTTAATATAACTCTTTAAATGTGCAAGATATATAAAAAAAGTATACTTACGAATTTGTTCTTTATGAAATTCTCTACAAGATAGAATTGGTTCAAAATCGATATATTCAATTTTTTCGTTGAGAAATGGCGATAAATGCAAAAAAATCATCCAATCACGCTATGAATTGGGATTTAAGAACCTTGTTATAGTATTAAACAATATGCCAAAGGCCGATTAAATTGGCCTGATAGTTTTTACATGAATTATTTGTTAATTAACTTACGCGAAAAATTTAACGTCATTTTTGCGTTCATACCAGGCTTACTACTTAGACCTCTAAACTATAATACACAATAGTTATAATGATTAATTTTTAAGTTTTAATCATTGTTTTCGCGATTTTGAAAAGTTGAAAAATTTCGTCTTATAAATAATTAATTTTTGAAGCGAATTTGGATACCGAAGAAAAATACTCAAAGTACCTAAAAAAAGTTCTCGGAAAAACGCTCCTTTATAAAAAAATGCGTTTAATTTGGCTGAATAGGTGCTGAGATAATAAACGTCAAAGATCGAGAGTGTTTGCGGTATAATTAACTATGAATGCTGTACCAATAAAAAAATGCCAGCAGATAGATTTTTCCCAGAAGTTCTTATGTGTGCTTTGAGATATTACATCGCCCTTGTGCATGAAGTAGAAAAATCAAAGAAAGTTGTAGCGGTAGCGTTCGGCGAGTCAAATCTGAGGGGAGTGGGGATAGAGTGCCAAACTTGAAATCGACGCTTGAAATCGACGCTTCAAATCGAGCGCGGCACAAAAAGTTGCTGTATATCGGCTTCAATAGGGGCCGATTTTGATGATTTTTTTTTAAATCTATGTACTTTGAGTATTTTTCTTCGGTATCCAAATTCGCTTCAGAAATTAATGATAAAAAATTGAAAATTGTTCATTATAACTATCGTGTATTATAGTTTAGAGGTCTTAGTAGTTGTAAAAAAGTCGGCGCCTATTACAACTCAAAAATGTAAGCCTGGCATGAACGCAAAAATGACGTTAATTTTTTCGCGGTAATTAATTAACATATAATTCATGTAAAAACTATCAGTGCAATTTAATCGGCCTTTGGCATTTTGTTTCATACTATAATGAGGTTTTCAAATCCCAATTTATAGCGTGATTGGATAATTTCTTATCTGCGAAACAAATGCCTTAAAATAACCTCTTTTTTTAGCTACTTTTTTTGCATTTATCGCCATTTCTCAACGAAAAAATTGAATATATCGATTTTAAACCAATTCTATCTTGTAGAGAATTTCATAAAGAACAAATTCGCGAGTATACTTTTTCCTCTATCTTGCATATTTGAAGAGTTATATTAAGATATATCGGAAAAAATGAGCGATTTTTTACAGTTTATGATTTCTCCTGCAAATAGCACAACTTTTTCAGCTGGAGGACCTTCATATTTTCTTTTCTTAGATGATTTCCGAGCAATTCCAACCAATATCTAATCTACGTCACGACACCCCCATAAAAAACAGTAATGGATAACATTTTACAAAGATGGAAAAAGTACAAATAAATATTGAAGAAAGTAAATGAAAACACGCAGTGGCATACAACCCATAATAGGCATAATGACGGAGAAATATCACCACAATTGAAGGAAGAACTCTCTGAAATAATACAATGACAAAAGAACGGTAAATCCCCTGAAGAAAACTCGAAAGAATCAGAGGTGATAAAATACGGCGGAGACGCACTACAGATGAGAATCTACAACGTAATATCGAAGATATGGGAACAAGGGACAATGCCAGAAGCGTGGGAAACAGTGATAATAGTTCCAAAATAAAAGGAAGGTAAAAATTACGGGTCTAGAAACAGTAGAGGAATATCATTTTTACTGGACACAGTGTATAAAATGATGGCCAAGACCATGGAGAAAAGGTAAAAGGAATATGCAGAAAACTTGTTCGGAGATTATTAATGACGCTTCAGATCTAAAAGATCAGTCATTGATCATATTTTTAACTCTGAAGCGAACGGAAAGAATGTGATACGAATACGATCTGCCAATTTCTGCCAATTTTATAAATTTCCAAAGGGCATACAACACGGTAAATAGAAATTATTTATATCGTATTATGAACGATGAAGTTTCCGCATAATTTCTTCCTTTATCGTAACAGGCTTAGAAAAGATGCACTGTCCTGCTAATTCCAAGCTGAAACCACCTCTATATTTCTAAGAGTAACTAAACTGAAGAAAATTCTGAAAAACGATTTTATCTTGAACTTCTTCTTTGCAGACGATATACCGCAACGTTTCTTCATCGTGTGGTTGCTTAATCGAGAAGACACCATATTTTAATGATAATTTTATTATGTTTACACAATCTTTTTTATTGACAATTACACTAGGAAAGATTCTTTGTAACTGACGTGGTGGAGGTTTTGCATTGTTTTCACATAATCAATGACTCAAACATGAATAATTGCTTTTTAAGAACGATTGTGACACAAGATTCAACGTTCGGGCGGCGTATTTCATTTCATTATTATTAAGATTAGTGTATTGAAAATAGTGGTATAATTCTCTTGCATATAAGTAATTACTTAACATTAAATATATATGGTTGAAAAATACATCTAGATGTCGTTCACTACATATGAAACAAGCTAATATGTCATCTAGATATCTATACTGTAATAAACGCGAATACCAAATAGAAAAATTTAAATAAGTAACTTTCAGAACACACGGTAAAACATATTTTATTTCAAATATAATTAAAAAGTGGAATTCCACCCACTTTTTGTTTACATAAATGATACCATAACAGCTTTGAAACATAGTACTAGGTAAAAACTAAATAATTGTTTTGTTTACAACTAGTTAATAACGAAAAATTGATGCCGCTTCAAAACAAAAAATGGATTTTTGCAATTCAACAAAAAAACCCAAACTAATTCGGGGGAATAGTAGAAACCAAGTACAGAGCAGTCAGAGCGACAGACAGTGTCGGGCGAAAAACGCGAAGGGAAAAATCCTTTCCCTGTCACGGTAACGGGTATCAGTTTACTTGGTGTTAGCGGCTTCAGAGGAAGAAGTTTTTCTCCATTGTGTGAGGGTGTAAAAGGGATTTTTTTTTAGTCACGGGGGGGTTAGGGTTCAGTTGCCCTAATTGTTGCCGCTCAGCCATTGATTGGCTTATTGTGCACCCCCGCTCACAGGTATTAAGCAGAGTCCCATCCTAAATTCTTAGCGAACATTGAGATACGTCGGACTATATTTTCCTGCATTTCCCCCTGATTTGTGCCTGGAGAAATATATAGACAGGAGGCTCGCCTTCTGCACAGGGCAGGGCAATCGAAGACCACGTGCTTCGCGGTTTCCTCTGCTTCTCCACACATCCTACAATGGGGATTTGTTATTTCAATCCCCATTTTCTGTAGGTGTGCGTTGAATATCCAGTGGCCAGTTATGAATCCTACCACTTTTCGCAGTTCTTTCCTACCCATTCTAAAATCATTTGCTGCGTAGGAACTCGATGGTCCTTTTAGCATTCTTTTGGATTTAGCATACCCCGTGATTCTGTCCCAGCGCTTTTGGTGTTCAAGCGACACCCAGTTGGAAACGGTTTTTCGTACGGCGCTGTATGATACGCCATATGCTGGTTCTGGTCCCATGAGGGTGAGATGAGCTCCTTTCTTGGCACACTCATCAGCTCCCTCATTTCCAGCTACCCCTATATGGCTTGGCACCCAAGTGAGAATTACTCTGTTGTCTTTTGCCAAGGTTTTCAAGGTATTGTGACAGTCCCACACTATCTTTGATGTATAGCTGTGGCTTGCTAAGGCCAAAAGGGCCGCCCTACTGTCCGTGTTCACATAGATGGTCTTTTTGTTGTATTTCCTGTCTATGCATGTTCTGCCGCATTCGATTAATGCAGTTATTTCTGCCTGAAATACGGTCGTCGTTTTGCCAAGGCAAACACTTATGCTTTGCCTGGGTCTGACGCCGTAAACGCCTGCTCCTGTACCCGTTGGGCTCTTTGACCTGTCGGTGTACCAGGTGATGCTGTTCAACATGCGTTGAGGTTCTCCCTGGGCCCTTTCGGATCTGCCACTCAAGTTGACAAGATATGGTATCTCAGTTTCCACGACATTGGACATTCTGTCAGTTGGCATTTCGAAGATGTCGCACCTCATGTTGTCGTGTATTTTAGTATGTTCCATAGCATGGTGCTTGCACCAGTTGCCATTGCACTGCATTCTGTAAGCAGCCATTTTAGCCTCCCCCTGTATATAGAGATCTAATGGTGGGATGTTTAGCAATATTTCCAATGCTGCGGTTTTGGTGCCCTTCATGGCGCCTGTAATGCTCAGACACGCAGCTCGCTGCACTTTAGGAAGCGTTTTGGCGGCTGTGCTTTGCTGAACTTGAGGCCACCATGCGATCGCACCATACACCATCATTGGCCTGATTACTCTGGTGTACAACCAGTTTACCATTGTCGGAGTTAGTCCCCAGGTGCACCCAATTGCTCGTCTCATCGTCATCTAACCAGATTCCTAGATATTTTGCCTCCCTGGCAACCTTAATCTGTTTGCCGAAGAGTTTTGGCGCACTAGTAATGTCTGCGATACGCTGTTTTGTGAATGGTACCATGATGGTTTTCGAGGGATTTACAGACAGTCCCTCCGCATCACACCATCTCTCCACTACGGACATTGCCCTCTGCATTAGTTCCAGGCAGATGCCCACGTGTTTTCCCCGTATTAGAATGATGATGTCGTCAGAATATACTTGAGCATACCACCCCTGCTCGTTTAGTGAGACAAGAAGGTCGTCGACTGCTAGATTCCACAGCTTTGGTGACAAAACGCCTCCCTGTGGACATCCTCTTTCTGTCTTCACCTCTCTTGTGACTCCACACAGGGATGCTTGTGCTCTCCTGCTGCTTAGCATGTTCCCTATCCATCGGGTGATTGTCCTGTCTGTGCCTCTGGATTCCAGCTTTGACAATATTGAGCGAGTGCTCGTGTTGTCAAATGCTCCTCCGATATCCAGGAACACAGCCAGTGCAACTTCTTTGTGGGTAATGGCTTGCTCTATCTTGCTCACCAAGCTATGTAAGGCTGTTTCGCAAGATTTGCCGCTTTGGTAGGCATGTTGATTAGGGTGCAGCGGCATGTCGCCCAACACCGTGACCCTCAAATGCCTATCTATCATCTTCTCTAGTGCCTTAAGAAGAAATGACAAGAGACTTATCGGATGATGAGCCTTTGCAGTATCGTAAGAGGGTCTTCCAGGTTTTGGTATGAATTCCACCTTGGAGATTTGCCACACCGTTGGTATAACTCCTGTGGCTAGGCTTGATCTGAACAGATTCACAAGTCTTGGAGTTATTATGTCGGCGCTTTTTTGGAGCAGTACAGGGTAGATTCCGTCCATTCCAGGCGCCTTGAAGGGATTAAAAGTTTGAATAGCCCATGTCACAGACCCGTATGTGACTATGGACTTCGCACAAGTCCAGCTATCACGAGTTGCCAGACCGCGGACAACTTGCCGTTCTTCTCTGACTTCGCTCGTTGCTTCGACTTGTATTTCGGTGGATCCCGGGAAGTGCGTACTTAGCATTACTGCCAGTGTCTCCTCCGGTCCATCCGTGTGTGTGCCGTCTTCTTTGAGTACGGTCTCTGGAGTGTTAACTGGATTTTGAGCCATGACTCTATGGAGTTTTGCACAGTCAGAGACACTTTCGATGTCCTGGCAGAATTTTCTCCATGAGCTTCTCTTGGCTTTCCTCACTGCTTTATTGTATTTATTGAGCGCCTTCGTGTGACTGTCCCAATTTCCTGTGCGTTTGCACTGATTGTACAGCCTTCGAACGTTCCTTCTCATCGATTCGAGCTTCCTGTTCCACCAACGTGCATTTCGGTTGGTCGTTCTGACCGTCTCAGGGCAGGTCTCGGTATATGAGTTCATTATGGCATTGTTAATGTCACAAGTCATTCTCTCAACCCCTTGCCCTGAGACTGGGTCAAGTGAGGCTAGATTGGTTTCCAATTTCTTCCGAAATGCTTCCCAATCTGTGTTCCTTGGGTTTCTGTAAGTCTCTTTTTTATAGGTCGACTTAAGTGTAAAAGGGATACTTAGATATCCTTGACGGTGAACACTGTCCCCCGTCGGTGACACAAAACGGGAAAACTCGCCCTATATTCGAAGTTCAACATAGCTCGATACCGGTTACTAGCGTTACTCGCGGTTTCTAGAAAGATAGTGAAAGCAGGCAGTAGCGAAAACCGGAGAAAGGGAGTTTCCAACGCAGTAAGTTTTTGAACAAGTTGAGATTTAAGTTTTTTTTCTCGAGGAGAAATTTATTCGTTTTTATTACTGTACGCTGGTTCTAAACTTGGTATTTATAACATAACTACATACATAGGTAGAAGCTATAACAGTATATTTATTTTAATATTTATTCTTTCACGGGGATTTGACAAGTTGGCAGGTTTCAATTAAGTACTGCAGGTCCAGGCTCACAATTTGGGCACCGCTCGTTATATAAGATATAAGTTGTAATGTGTGTGTGTAATGACAGAGTAAGGTCTTCTCCAAAATTGTAGGAACATTTCGCTTTCTTTAGGGTGCATATAACCGACAGGAGTTAGGCACTATTTATTTGATTATTGTTTTACACCACATAATTCTCTTCCACCTCGTAGATGAAAAATAAACAAAAACAAACATATTTGAGAAAGGAATTGGTGACAGCAGGTATTAGAGTTGGTGATAGCGGACCCGGTATAGAAGGGGTCAAATTTATCATGTTTGAGGGCCAAAGTATTACAATAGGGTCATCATAAGAGTGTATAACAAGGTCCAGCATTTATTACACTGGTGACAGCGTTTTTTTGTTAATAAACAACTCGGTAACATAGGGTAGAGTTGTACAATACCAAAATAAGATATTTTTTGAAATATTACTTAAAGATTTTCTTAAACTGTCCATAAAAATGTTTGCCAAAATTGGTGATATAGAGCTTCCGATTGGAAAACCTTTATTTTGAATATATGTCTTATTGTCAGAAATGAAATAATAATAATACATCAAATAAATTGATTATATCTGATATTATTCCTGGATTAACATTTTTATCTTCTAGTGTTAAACATTCTTTAGAAAGAATTTTACTGAACATATTGGAGTTTAGAATTATTTTGTAAGTTGAATGCTCTTAATTTTTTTATTAGATCTATTGCATTTTAAATTGAGTATTCAGATGTATATCCGTAACTATTAAGTATATTGTTAAGCCTTCATGCTAATATATTATTAGGAGTATTGACATAAGAAAATACAGGTCTAATTGGTTTCGTTATTTTATGTCATTTAACGGTACCATATATTTGTGGAGATTGAGGATTTTTATTCACGATAGAATTCTTTTCATACTCACTTATTTTCTACTTTATTTTTGATTGAATTTAAATTTGTATTGTAATTTTTTGTTTGACGTTTAACCTTTGACGGTTCAATATTTTAGATTAAATTAGCAATTTTCAGTTTTTCAAAAAGAAAGTTATTAGAATTCGATTTTAAAGCTATTTCCTATGCTGTAGGTGATATTTGTTCAATATTATTTGTAAATTTTGGTGGCATGCTGTACTTTATATTTTTATTTAAAAATTCTATTTCATTATTTGTAAAATTGGTGTCTGAAAGGTTTTCAAATCGTGTCTACCAAAAAGCTCAATGAGTATGGTTTAAAGAAGAATGTAAAAAATGAGACTCCTTAGAAAACTACATAGAAGTTGTACATTCTGAACTCACGTTTCAACTACATCCACTAGAATTTGACAGTTCTGATGACAAAATCAGAGAAAGTGTCAGCACGATGAAGCACAAGAAATTTAATAAACAAGAACTAAAAATTGAACACACACAGCATAGAATTCAATACTCTAAACATCATGAAACTGTAAGTACTTACATACCAACACACTTTGAACCACGATTTGCAAATCTTTCAAACACTAATTTTACAAAGAGTGAAAGGTTTAAAGTACAGCATACCACCAACATTTACGAATAATACTAGACCAATGATTGTTACAGAATCGGAAATAGCTTTAAAATCTAATTCAAATAATTTTCACTATGAGATAATAGAAAATGCCAATTAAATCAAAAATATTGAACCGTCAAAGTTTAAACGTCAAACAGAAAATGACATTACAGTTTTAACTTCCATCAAAAAGAAAGTAGAAAATAATAATCTAACAATTACAAAATCTGACAAGGGGAACGCCACTGTCATATTAAAAACTAAAGATTAAAATTCCAAAATATATATCTTTATAGAATCTAACGATTTACAAATTCTTAGAGCAGTCCCAATAAAAAGGTTTTCTAATAATGTAAGAGATATTGTTAATAATTCACATTATCTTCTATGTGATTATGAAAAGAAATCCATCGTAAATAAAAATCCTCAATGTCCACAATTATATGGAACCGGTAAATTACATAAAATAACGAAACCATTAGACCTGTAGTTTCTTATGTTAATACTCCTAATAAAATATTGGCAAAAAGGCTCAACAATATACTTGATAATTACATATATATATCTAAATACTCAATTAATTAACTTAATCGAGTCAACCGTTCTTCGTAGGAAGGGCGGCGGCAGCCATAAAAAATTCTTGATCCCCATCTTTGTACTAATTCAAGTCTCTCTGACAGTCAACTCTCCATACAGGCCCAGCGAACTCCAAATTAGGTCTTACATATACAGTAAATATAGCAATGAAATTTTTAGGCGAAAAGTTTTTCCATGCTTCTTTGCGCTACTCTTATTTTGTTTGCGGTGTTCTTTGTTAGAGTCAGTGTTTCAGCTCCGTAGTACTGGTAAAATACATTGGTCGAAAACTTTCGTCTTAAGGCACATGGAAATATCAGATCTTAAGATGTAGCTATATCTTCCAAAGGCTGCCCATGTGAGACCTATTTTTCTGCCAATTTCACAGGTCTGATTATCCATTACTAATCGAATCTCGTGGGTATTTGTAGGAGTATCCTTGCTCAATGTTTACTGTTAGGTTTTCACTGACAACTAGATTTATCATGAACTTTTGTTTTGCCTATATTGATTTTCAGCCCAACCTCTCTGGATGCTACGTTCAGCTCGCTCATCATTTCTTGCGCTTCTTTGAGATCATTTGTAATTAATATCAAATCATCGGCGAAGCGAAGGTGATCAAGTTTTTCACCATTAATGTTGATGCCGAGGTTCTCGATGTTTGTGAGTTTGAACATGTACTGTAGAAGATTGGTAAATAATTTGGGGGAGATGACATCCCCTAGCCGCACACCTCTCTCTATTTGGAAGCTAGGAGTATCTTCATGAATTCTAATGACAGCATTCGCGTTCTTGTATAATTGCTTAATTATGTCGATGTAGCGATGGTCGACTCTGCAATCAGCAAGAGCACTAAGCATATTATGGTTGTTTATTGTATTAAAAGCTTTTTCATAGTCTACAAAAAAGAGAACTTACGGTTTATTATCCTCTATGCATTTTTCAATGAGGATTTTAATTGTATGAAGATGATCATTTGTGCCATAGCCCTCACGAAATCCTGCCTGCAAAATAGGTTGGTGAAGATCGAGTTTAGCTGTCAGGCTTTTGGTGATTATTCTCATAAACAGCTTATATATCTGCGATAGCAGGCTAATTGGTCTGTAGTTTTCTATTTGGGCTATATCTCCTTTCTTGTGTAAAAGTATTATGATGGACTTATTCTATTGATCAGGTGTTATGGAGTTTCTAAACAAGCGCTCTATAGCTTACACAGTATTTTTAGAAGTGCTGATCCTCCTAGTTTTATATTTTCGGTGCTAATAACATCATATCCTGGTAATTTATTGTTTTTCATATCTTTCAAGCAGTTGTTTATTTCGTCTTGAGTGATTTCCGGGATGTCTTCTGATTACTGGTATTGTATTACGGGAATGCCTACTCCAAATTCTGTTGTTGTGGTTTTCTTATAGAGTTCCGCATAGAAGCTTCTCACGATTAGCAGGATGTCTTGCTCATTTGTGGTGGTTTGTCCATTTTCGTTGTCAATTATCTTACTCAATTGTTTCTTACTCTCAGATAATTTTTTCCTAAGCACTTTCATTCCCTTGTTTTCCTCTATTACCCTAGATATTTCTTCTGTCTTGTGTAGCCTTACATCTCTTCCACAATGAACAGATGAATCTAGCGAGTTCTTCACTAATAAACTGTCTTCTTAAGTGATAATTGTAAAGATCAGCAGATATAGTTTTCCTGGTTTTCTATATCATTGCACATTTATACTGATCTTAATTGGAAAAATGATATCCAGGATATCACCATAGGGCTAATAATATCTAAGCTTCAATATTTGTAATATCACATCTTCTTTTTTCCATTAACATATATTAAGTCAATCACAAGGTAGGTCACTTCTTAGTCTAGCCAAAAATAACTACTAAACATCAGGTAGGCATCAAATGAAATGTAACTTCTGTCAGCTGACGATGATACTCAGTTATCGAAATACCATTTTTTAGCATTTTCAACATTTTTCATTATATTGTGGAATTGGCTAGAAACATTGAGTTTCATTTAAAACACTAATATGAGTAGATTCCACGAAGTAAGGGTCGAGACAGTTAAAATAAGAGGGGATTTCTTGTCACTTTCTTAATCAAATCTCACTATTCAGACGGATCGTTACATATTTTATTGGGAAATATTTCCTGAAAAACATGAAAAGATATCATATCACAATATGACGGGTGTCCTGCGCCCTTTTCCACACGAGTTAGAGATTATTTGAATGTATGTTATCCAAATAAATGGATTGGATGGGGAAGTATATATTCATGGCCAGCTACATCTCCAGACATAATATGTCTGGACTTTTTTCTGTGGGGAATATTGAAGGATTTAGTGTACCAAACTTGACCAACCACGCGAGACGACATGGAACAAGCGCATTAGAAACGAACTAAATAGTATATCAACAGCTGAGATTGAAGCAACTGATATTTCTAAGCGCGATAAATTGCATCTTTGTGTGGTCAACGATGAACAACAATTTGAACATTCAATTGTACATTAAGTCTCTCTTTCACATATTTAATTTTAAGTTATAATACAGGGTGAGTCAATACTATACTTATGTTTATGCGTTTTTATTAATATCTCGAGTTCGACAAAAGTTATCAACATGCGGTTTGCGCCATTTTGTTACGAATTTATTCCAGTTCAATTATAATTTACAATAATTGAGTGTTTCTATCAAAAACTTTCGAGAAAAACGAATTTCAATTTTTTTCTTTCGAAAGTACCCTCTACTTATGACAATTAAAACGAAATGCAATTATTTTATAGTAAATGTAATTGATACATCTACACTATTTCTAATGACACTAATTTTGTTAAAATTGGTTGTTCCAAACCAAAGTTATAGGTATTTATTCACAAACATTTCCCCACTGTCCACCACCCTTAGTTTGAAAAAATAAAATAAAAAGTACTTAAACAAATTCTAGGTTTGATGGTCGAAGGTGGGGGGTGTGGGTGTGTGATAATGTGATGAAGTAAACTATAAATAAGGTAAATACCGTAGTATTAGCATAAAAGTTTATATCGGTCTGCACAGAAATTTAAGCCCAATTCTTCAAGTTTATACAATCTAAGTAACATACCATGCTAGAAAAATAATGAAAACATTCCATGTATAAAGCTTTGAAGATAAAAATAAAAATAGGATAGTTACATTCTTCGCATATGTACATATATGGAACACGTAGTCCAGTGAACAGGTGGAAAATATAAATATGAGCTAACTAACTAATCAAGATTTGCTAGTAAAATTGGAAGAAATAATAAAGAACAATTCCGCTGAAATCAGGAAAGATATACAACATCTAAACAATAATATAAATAAACAAATAGAAGATATTGAAGATATTGAAGAATTTTCGGAATAAATGCTAACAAAAACAATTTGATTGAAGTAACGATTGAGAAATTAAATCAAATTTTCGGATGCGACTTCGAAGAAAGAGATATAAATAACTTATTTACTATTTGGCAAAAAGGTACTGTAATCCTTGAGTTTGTGTCTTATCTGACCAAACAAAGAATTCTCCACAATTTGAAAAAGCTTAAAGGTAGTGGAATATCTATTTCAAGTGACCTACGACCAGAGGATCAAGCACCCAATAGAATACTGGTTGAACATCTTTAAAAAGCCAGGAGTAAACAACATATGGCATACATAAAAGAAATCAAACTGTACATACACCGTTGAAGAGTTAGAAAGTACATATAACGAAGAACCAATAACTGAACTTGAGTACGACCTTCCACAAAAGTATAATTCTGCCCCACCTACACCAACAACCAAACCTCACGAAATAGAATAAGAACAACACGGAAACGAAACTGAAGCTGAAATAAAAACAAGTGTTCTATCTCAAACTACAGCCGCTCAAATCAAAAATTTCAAAGGATCAGCTATAACCCAAGGTAAAAGCATAAAAAATATCAACATGTCTGCAACAGTCACTGAAAACACTCCCCCTACTGGCAGAAAAAATATACAACAAGCTGAAACGCATGTAACCCGAAAAAACTCTACGAAGTAGACCAAGAAAATTAAGCCTCACTGTCTGGACTTCTAATATCATTAAAAGTTGTCCATCTAGTTTTAGTTACTTTTTAAATAATAATTTATTCACCAGTGTTTTTACATAGTCTTTTAACTGGTTTGTCAATTAGGATATAAGAAAACCCCTTTACATTTGATTCAGAATAGAAATTGTTTATTTTAATCGCAAATATATAGGATGGATCAATATATTAGAGATTTCTCTATCAAAATAATTGAAAATTTTCATCTTAACACTGAAGAAGCCAAAAGTGTTCTAGAAGTTAACTATTCATCTAAAACCTCCAACATAATTCATAACAACATAAGTAGCATTAATTGATTGTATAGTTTTTACAGAGACCTGGCGTGTCCCTGATGTCACCATCTTTAACATTCCAGGATATAAGACAATTTATAACCACGGAGATCTAAATCAAAATGAGGGTGTTGTTGTATTTGTAAAATCCAATATTTATGACTCTCATGAAACAACTCGTTTCAATAACAGTTTTCTTTTGCAAGTGAAAATAGATTTCCACGATAAAGTTTTTATCATAAATGCTTTATATAGGTCGCCATCTACTTTAGTGGATGAGTTTGTTGATGAATTGCATTCATTCCTAAGTCAAGTCAAAAAAACAAACTGGGTGACTACAGTATAATTATAGGAGATATTAACATAGATCTATTAACAAATACTGAAGAATCACAAAACTATCTCGATATTATGAATGAACATGGATATATTTCTTCAATCAATTCGCCAACTAGACTAAAGATCGGTCCGCAACATGTATTGATCACATGTTCATCAAAAATAAAAACCTAAACTATGAAACTATACTACCACTGACTTTGGAAACCGATATAACAGACCATTATTCAATATCAGTTCAACTTGTACTTCCTTCCACAAATAAAAAACAAAATATTACAAGTAACAATTAAATAAAAACAATAGACGAAAATAAATTAAAAAATGAAATTCATCAAGTTATTTGGGATTCAGTCTTTAACTCCGATGTTGACATCGAAACTGAAATAAATCATTTTATTGATATAATTCAAAAATGTATAGATGTTTCTAGAAAATATAAAAGAGTTACTAACATGAAAAAAAAACGGAAACCTTGGATAACCCATGAACTTATCAACATAATCAATAAAAAAAATAATATGTTTCAAAAACTTAAAAAATCTCAAGATAACGAAATTTTAAGACGAACTTATAATGAAAATAAAAAAAATAATAAAACAAACAAAAAATGAATATTACAGAAACCGCATTGAACACGATAATAAATCAACAAATCTATGGACTATTAACTATTAATGAGTTCCTGACGGTCCCAGAAACCGATACAATAAATTCGATTAAAAATGAATCAATTACTGAACCTTCAGAAATAGCAGATATTTTTAACAATTACTTCATATCAGTAGGTAAAAAATTGGCTGGTAATATTAACAAAAATATAAATTATACTGAAAAAAATAAAACTTATTGCAACCATTCCGTTTTTATATATCCATCGGACGAAGTCGAAATTAAAGACGTTATAACACAACTAAAAAATAAAAAAGCACCTGGTGATGACAACATAAAAGCAGAAACTTTGAAAATCATGAAAGATGATATTGGTAAACCACTTACATATTTAATAAATAAATCTCTTCAAAAGGGACACTTCCCCTCTGCTTTCAAACTTTCAATCGTAACCGCAATCTATAAGAATGGAACAAAACAAGAAACAGACAATTACATACCAATTTCCCTAATTAGTAGTCTGGCTAAAATATTTGAAAAAATTATACAAAAAAGTTTAAATAAATTTTTGGAACAACAAAAGTTGCTGTCTTCAGCGCAGTACGGGTTTAGGCAAAATAAATGCACACAAGATGCCATAAGATATCTAACAAAAAATATCTATAATGCACTAGATAAATCCAGGCCTTCAATTGGAGTCTTCTTAGATTTATCGAAGGCGTTCGATACGGACGACAATGGGATGTTGCTAAGCACTTTAGAAGACTTGAGTATTAGGGGTATTCCACATAACCTATTCAGAACTTATTTAACCAATCGAATACAAAAATTGAAAATGAAAGATACTTATAGTAATGGAAAAGTCATTTCATGTGGCGTACCTCAGGGACGGTCTTAGGACCTATTCTCTTCAATGTATATCTGAATAATCTGTTTATGCTGGAAACACATAGCAAAATAGTTAGTTTTGCAGACGACATAGTATTGTTTTGCGATGACGGCAACTGGTTTGACCTAAAACATAATTTAGAGAAAGATCTGCAACAAGTTAAGATGCGATTTGACAATAGACTTCTATCATTAAATATTAATAGAACTGTATACTTACCATTCAGTTCCTACGTTGATGCTCTGCCAAATTATGACTTAACTATTGAAAATCTTACAATTTCACCAGTTAATAAAGTAAAGTATCTTGGTATCATGATAGATCATAATTTGAGATGGGATCAGCATATACAATATCTATTAACGAATCTACGTTGCATTCTATTTAAATTCAAGGAAATATGTGAAATACTTAACTTAAAACAAAGAAAAATAGTTTATAGAGGTCTAGTGGAACCACACATTAATTATGGAATGATAGGATGGGGCGGAGTTTCTAAGACGTACCTACTACCATTAGAAATCCTTCAAAAACGTTTTCTTAGGACAATTCTTCACCGAGGTTATGATTGTCCAAGTTACACATTATATAGGGAAAGCGAAATATTTGGTCCTAGGCAAATATTTTTTATAAATGCATGTATTATTCAACATACACATAGGACGGAACTGAGAACTCCGGGCCACCAATACGAAACACGAAATAAAACAACATTTATTACACCACATACGCAAAAAACGGTTGGTCAAAAAAACTTTACCTATTTAGGCCCTAAATTATATAATTCACTTCCAAGTGAAGTTAGGGAAGTCACCATACCACCGTACATTATGTACGGTGACCATACTATCATTATACAAAAGAAAATTAAGAGATTTTGTCAGCAATAAGCCGAGAGATTTTATAAATAACTTGATTGATTAAAGTGAAGCAAAGGAAAAGAGAAAGAAAAAAAAGGTTTTAAAGATTAAAACTAACTTTTTATAATTCGCGTATAAAAGAGACTTCATTATAACATTGTTTACAGTGTCACAATGAAGCTCTTTGAACACTGTTATAGTAATTTTTAGTGTATAGTTGGTTATTGTATTTAGTTATATTTTTATTTAACATTCGACTTTAACTTTGACACAAATTATAAATAAAATAATCTAGCGTTGTTCTAGCTAGCAAATTATTATATTAAAGGTAAATTAGAATGATTTATATATTAAAAATATCAATTAATAAAGTACGCTAATGATTATTTATCAATGATTTGTCAATTGTTTATTTTTATATTGTATAGGATCAATAAATAGGTATACAAAACTTTCGATTTTTGGGATACATTACCAGATATCTATGTGAAGATGTATTACAGAAATAATTCTGTTCATGATATAATATAAATAGATCGCAAGAGCATATACGAAACAATTAATCATCCTCTTTTTGCTTAAATGAGAGTTTGTTTACAATATACACAATTATTCGGTTATAATATGTCAAAAGTCAGAAGTGCTGAATAAAACCATCTGTGATCTGACCAATTAGGAATCTACAGAATTGCCAACTTAAATTCAAACCACTCCTAGATTAAAAACAGGGATTATATTTGAAATTCTATTTTATTTAAATAATTAAATAAATGCGAATTATGAAAAATATTGCGTAAAACTTGTGCCACAATGACTTTCTGTAGTACTCGTGATTTGCACACTTCACTCGCACTACAAAACGAGTCATTGTGACACTTGTTTTAAAAATAACTATTTCCGCATCTGTGGCCCTGAACAATATTCTATCATGAAGTTGTTCTTGTATACACTTCGGGGTTTGTATCGTGCTAACAAACCGAAATTTCTCCAAAAATATAGTATATCTGGATTTATAGGACCCGCTGTACTCGCTCTAGTCAACTCAAATTCAATAGGGTACATCTATGAGACACCTTGAACAATATTCAATCATAAAATTGATCAATCGTATACTCTCGAGGCTGTGTCGTGCTAACAAACTGAAAATTCTCCTAATATGACAAAAATTTGGTACTTCAAGTACCATAGCACCTGTTGTACTGGCTTTAGTGAGCTGAATATCAATAGGGTTCATCTTTGAGATGCACTGAATAATATCCAATCATAAAATTGGTCACTTGTATATACTCCGAAGGCTGTATCGTGCTAACAAACTGGAACTTCTCCAAGAATGACAAAAATATCGTACTCAAAGTACTGTAGCACCTGTTATATTATATTGGCTCTGGTGAGCTGTTAGATGTACTGAATAATATTCAATCATAAAATTGGTGATTTGTTGAACTCCGGAGGCTGTATCGTGCTAACAAACTGAAATTTCTCAAAAATTGACAAAATGTCGTACTTCAAGTACCATAACACCCGTTGTACTGGCTCTGGTGAGCTGAAAATCAATAGTGTTCATCTGTTAGATGTCCTTAACTATAATCAATCATAAAATTGGTGACTTATTGCACTACGGAGGCTGTATCGTGCTAACAAGACATGTAAGAAAAAGTGGCCGACGACAACGACGACGACGACATACACACAGGCATTTTTTTCTAAAAACTGTTTTTTCGTGTTGTTGTTGATGGAAAACGTAAAAATAACTCAAAAATTTTTTTCAAAATTCCAACTTTTTTTGGGGTAAACCAATACTTTTCTCGCATATTAGATAGGTTGGGCGGAAAAGTAATACTAATAGTTATAGTGTTCATCTTATATCTTCAGTGTTTCTATTTTTATATATTTTACAATTTTATATTTCTTATAAGTTCCATATTGTTTATAGTTTTCCGTTCTGGTTAGATTCAAGATATTAATAAGTTATATTTTATTTTATTATATTCCATTTATTTGTTTAATGTGTTTTTGCCACTTAGTTTTACTTCGTGGTCAACAGTTCATTTGTACTTTTTTTATTTATGAAATTTTCTATCTGTAAATGAATCGTACAAATAAACATTATTATTATTATTATAAATTTGTGCGGCCTCTTTCTAGCTTACATATTTAACACTTGGTATAATTGGGCACATTTCCCAAAAAACTGGTTTTTAAATTTTTCTTCACAAGTTACGGCCTCCAGTGATTAACCTAGAAACTTGACAGTGATTTCCAGCGATTTCTCTTGTCCACTTTTACCAAGGAATTTTTTCTCCTAAAGTTATATCAGTAATAGTTTCTGATATATAGCCGTGAGCTCGGCTTATTGGACCACCCAGTACGGTAACCGAAATAATGAATTTATTCCATTTAATTTTCCATACTGTATAGCTATACTATCAATCGATATCCCATCTCAACGGATGGATTATCCCTGATATTTAACATTAGTTACTAAATAATAATTTCTCAAATAATCCACTAAATCCATACCTTTGGTGTTTTCGAAACCCTGCTTTTCAGCTCTTTTTGTGTATAACATACCCGAAAGTTACAGAATATTCTTGAGTAAATCATACCAATGGTTTCTATTCAAACTGATAATCCTTTCATCTTATTTACGGTAATTCAAGAGAATACTCCCAATTTAGTTAATGGTATCTCCAACTTCCCAAGCAGAGATAGCAAATTGGGAACATTCACTGAAATATAAATCTCAGTCTTCTATGTGTTATAATTACTAACAATTGTTTCAATTATCGTCGAAAAGAGAGTAAAAGTACATTTACTTAATATCGATTTCTACAATCGTACAATCTGTCAGAAATTTCTAACAAAAGCCTATTATACTTCGCGAAACCTCTTAGATCTCAACTAACGATATTAAAGCATTAAATATAGTTTAGAATTGAACACCCCACTAGTTACTACTATTTTATGGCCATCAATTTAATTTCATATATCTTCACGCGTAATTGAGATTGCCAGACCGTGAAAACACTGTGGTTTGTTTACAACCGTTTAATTATGTTGTTAAAACATTATAATTCATTGTAATTTTGACGTTTGTTACTTATTTTATTATCTAATAACCGCGTGAGAATCGTTAAAATGAATTGCTCATCGATATTTCCGAACAACCTCCTTATATTGATGATATGGTTACCCCCAAAGCAAACGGAAGCAACCATGTACAGTGCGTTCGTAAAGTAATACATAAATTAATTATTAGATAAATAAACAGTAAGATTACTGTTTTAAATTAAACTTACTGTTTCTAGACAATTCCACAATATATTGAAAAAAGACGTTAAAAATTCTAAGAAATTTGACAATTGCTTCGATATTAAATAACATCGTTAGAATGACAGAACTTACATTTCGTTTGATGCCTAGCTGATATTTAATAATTATTTATGGCTAGACCAAGAAGTGACCTACCTTGTGATTGACTTAATATATGTTAATAGAAAAAAGAACAGGTATGATATTACAAATATTAAAGCTTAGATATTATTAGCCCTATGGGGATATCATGTATGCTCGTATGATACTGCGAATGTCTGGATTTTGCGCCTAGAGTCTAGCTCTAGACCTTTTAAGGTATTGCATTAGCTTCTATCGCGGGCCTTGAGCGTGGAGACCGAATCCAGAAATTCCGTAACGAAAATAACCTGACACGATACGAGGACTGTCCAGTAAATTTTAATACCCATATGCTTATACGAGGACTGTCCAATAAATTTTGATTTTTTTATGATGATACGAGGATTGTCCAATGAATTTTAATTTTTTTATACTTATACGAGGACTGCCCAATAAATATTGATATTTTTATGATGATACGAGGACTGTCCAATACATTTTGATTGTTTTATACTTATACGAGGACTGTCCAATAAATGTTGATAGTTTTATGACTATACGAAGAATGTCCAATAAGTCTTGATTATTTTATGATGATACGAGGACTGTCCAATAAATTTTGATTCTTTTATACTTATACGAGGACTGCCCAATAAATTTTAATACTTTTATGATTATTTTATGCTGATACGAGGACTGTCCAATAAGTTTTAATACCTATATACTTGTACGAGGACTGTCCAATAATTTTTGATTATTTTATGATAATGAGGACTGTCAATAAATTTTAATTCTTTTATATTTATACGAGGACTGCCCCTTTAAATATTGATACTTTTATCACTATACGAGGACTGTCCAATAAGTTTTGATTATTTTATGCTTATACGAGGACTGTCAATAAATTTTAATTCTTTCATACTTATACGAGGACTGCCCAATAAATTTTCATACTTTTGACTATACGAGGACTGTCCAAGAAGTTTTGATTATTTTATGCTTATACGAGGATTGTCGAATACGTTTTGATTGTTTTATACGTATACAAGGACTGCACAATTATGATACTTTTATGATTATACGAGTGCTGTCCAATAAGTTTTGATTATTTTATGCTGATACGAGGAATGCTCAATAAATTTTAATACTGATATGATTAAACGAGGACTGTCCAATACATTTTGATTCTTTTATACTTATACGAGGAGTGTCCAATAAATTTCGATTATTTCATACTTATACGAGGATTGCCCAATAAATGTTGATACTTTCATGATTATACGAGGACTGTCCAATAAGTTTTGATCATTTTATGCTGATACTAGGACTGTCCAACAAATTTTGATTTTTTATACTTATACAAGGACTGCCCAATGAGTTTTGATTATTTTATGCTGATACCAGGACTGTCCAATAAATTTTGATAGTTGTATGATTATACGAGGACTGTCCAATAAGTTTTGATTATTTTATGCTGATACGAGGACTGTGAAAGTGAAACTTCTAATGCTAAAAAAAGAGCTAAAAATAAAAAGAAATTGTGAACGTCAAAGTGTAAAACTCTATGCAATGCCGCGGCACTCTCCGAGTGCCACACGTCTTTTTTATTCCATGTAGATCCAAGAAGGCATTTTGACAAAGCTACACTGTTTTTTCTCCCACTTGCGCACTATATATTTATAAGAAATATTACTCCACTTTTCTGAATCTCACATGTCTGCGCGTTTCTGGCTGAAAACACCCAAATAAGTATTTTGCTTCGCACTAGTTGACAAAGCTTCAAACTTTTGAAAAATAATGCTTTGTTTTCTCACTATTAGGCTTTGAGGCACACCCACAGTTACGTACGCGGCTACAAAAGGCATCAAAATGTCTTTCCTTTTTTATGTACCTCTCCCAGGTGCCTGGTTTTCATTTTCATTTTTCCAGCATTCTTCTGTTCTACTATTTATCTTTTTTTCTTTCTATTCCCTCATTGTTATCTTTAGGGGTTTGGTTATCAGTTCTTACCCACTAAACAAGAAACATAACAAGTCTTTTTTTGTGATGTTCTTTTTAGAGACTTTTCGTGATGTGTATTTAAAACGTTTATAAGATATCTCCTAGATGTCTTAATTTTATTACCAACTCTATTAACATCCATGTCATGTAAATAAATAGTATATTGTGCAACAAGTGGGAAAAGTTCAACTTTTCTCACGAGTGTGGAAGTTTGTGGCACGAGCCAAGGGCGAGTGCCGCAAACACACGAGTGAGTAAAGTACTTTTCCCACATGTTACACACTATTCTTTTTATACAACTGCACAAATTTAAAGAAGTAAATAGTTTTGTAGAAAAAGTCTAAGCATCGAGGACCACCCACCGAAAACGGCTGGGCATCGAGTGTAAGTTTCTGAAATTGGCTGGGCATCGAGTATCCCCTACTTGATTCTCCATATAAATGTATGTAGTGTGGGCAAAGTGGCGTGAGAAATAATATTTCTCACATTGTGAGCAATATAGGGTTTTGAAATTAAGTAAACTATGAGAAATACGCTACTTTTCATAGCAGTTGTAGAGAAAAGTACTTTTCCCACATGTTGCACACTATACTTTTTCTACAACTGCACAAATTTAAAGAATACAAGTTAAATAGTTTTGAAGAAAAAGTCTAAGCATCGAGGACCACCCACCAAAAACGGCTGGGCATCGAGTATATGTTTCTGAAATTTGCTGGGCATCGAGGGTCCCCTACTGGATTCTTCATATAAATGTATGTAGTGTGGGCAAAGTGCCGTGAGAAATGATATTTCTCACAGTGTGAGCAATATATGGTTTTGAAATTAAGTAAGCTATGAGAAATATGCTATTTTTCATAGCAGTTGTAGAAAAACATATTTTTAATAAACACAATAATACTTGAATTCGCAGTTACATACATATCCTATGAACTTCATTTTAGCAACTTCCTATAGGAAACATTACTGTAATATTACAAATTAACATGTTTTATAAGATGATCACATGTGTTGCAGTTACTTTTACATATTTCGAAATAATTTTTAGTAACTTCCTACGATTACGTCTGTACGATGTTAGTTCATAAACCTCTCAGTAATATCTGATATTAAACATCACAGTAACATAAAAAAAGAAGAAAACAGAAGAGGAACTGACGAACGAAGCAAACAGTAGTTATCCGTGGAAACAAATGCACAGACCAACAAATGACACGCATGAAATGGCGGGTGGTTTTCAGTTTTGTGTTATATTTTATTTGCAGGAAGCACATTTTTTGCAAAAAAAGGACTTGAATAAAGTGGTCTTCGTTTTCGTTAGTTTCTACTTAGCTACAGTTTCTATACATCGTTATAATTCTTGTTATAATGGACAACAACAGTTTTTATCGGTAAGTACCTATTCCAAAATCATAATTATTAAAACTTAATAGACCTTTTCTTCGCAAATTTATTTTGTGCGCATGCATAGTTAAAATCAACAAATATTGAACAAATAGTACTTATAAAAAAGAAATTAAAAGAAAATTAAAATAAATGTCTTAATTGAAAAGTGCATTTTTCAAGTTGACTGTAATTGTATTATTCGTATGAAAAGGAAAAATAAAAAGGTGTCTAGAGCATGTGAGAGTGATGTACGGTATAAATCATTTAAAGCCCATACATAATGTATTATTTTAATAAATATAAATTTTCCTAAACCTTGCTTGCAATATATATTATGGTAGTAATATAAACGAGTAATCTTATGAGAAATGTAATATGTTTATAGCATCAGAAAAATTTTGAATTTTAATATTATTAATAGTATTAATTATCAACCTAAATGTTAATTTTAGAGTTTCTACATGTGATAACAATAAATTATTATTGTTAATAAGAATTCAATAATGATTTACCTAATTTTATTTAGATGAAGGATTGTATTGACAGTTAACCTCACAACTAGCTTACTGATATTAGCTTTTTGAAAACACCCATGACATTATAACCACATTTTTAATTGTTCACAAATATGCGCTACAACTGAATTGTTAATAGGTTCAGAATCATCAATAATTTGTTAGAATGATGGATTTGTTTATGGAGATAATATTGCTTTCATTATTGCACAAAACAGTACGAAACCTTTGAACTACCGCTCTTTCAACATGGCGGCTGCGCATGCGCTTGTCATGTGATGAAAAGTACTATACTCATTCAATCCTTTAATCGGCTATGTTGTACACTAACATTATATAATAGAGTTTACAAAATAAGGGTTTTTCCAAGTTTTAAAATATTTTAGTTAGTAAGTATATTTCAAAAACGATTCACAATATTTCAAATCCTAGATATGCATTATACCGTACAAAAAACTTGATATTGCAATGGGGTAGATATTATTATTAATAATAAAACATGATCATATGTTGGCAGAGATTTGAATCTAGAAGAAAATCTTTTCAATGTTCAAGATGTTTCAGAAGCTACTTACATAAACAAAATAAAAAACAAATAGTTGGTAATTATGTAAAGGGGAGTAACTATTTCAGATAGTTTGATACAGACATTGTATTAAACAGTACAAAAAAATATTGAATCAAGTAT
The DNA here is from genome assembly GCA_963921935.1 of Galeruca laticollis. NCBI lineage: Eukaryota > Metazoa > Arthropoda > Insecta > Coleoptera > Chrysomelidae > Galeruca > Galeruca laticollis. The sequence continues at coordinate 97,253,629 of OY998181.1, read as the reverse complement.
TTCTAGTTCTAGTTTTTGTTGTAGTAGTCATGGTCATCAATATAGTTTTGCAGGTTTAGAAAATGTTAACATTAATACTAACAATTCTTGTAAACAATTAGAGACTGTTTAAGACTTTAAAAACCGAAATTTCAGTTAAGAAGCTCATTTCCATTTGAAAATACAATGAATACAATAAATAAGCTGTAGTTGTCTCTTACAATGGTCTATATTAATCTAGTTGAAGAATATGTAACTTCTGACACTGAATGCTCCAGTCAACAAACAGAATTCAGTTATTCATTATTGTAGAAACACAGCTATTCGATCCTCAATTGGATACCAATAATTATGAACTCATTTAACTTGATAATGTGTTCATATATCTTCTTCATAAGTAGTTTTTTTTATACAGTGTATTAATAATGCTTAGTTTTCATTAAGTTACAAATCCTCGATGTTAATAAACAATATGTTCCAGGATGAAAATAACAAGATGAGAATAGTATATTATTTTATACAGAAGAGACGTATGCATTTTCAAGGCACACCTGAATTCCTCTGCCAAACCGAAAACCAACACACACTGATGTGACAATTCCATATAGTTCCAATCACCCCATGTCACATAAACTAGCTACATATAATTCAATGATACATATAGCTCTTTCAGTTCCTATGAACAAATGTAATTTTGATAGAGAGATTAATACAATTAGACAAATAGCAACATCAAACGGTTATCCATTACATATGATAAATAAGTTAATTAATAGAAAAGAGGAAAAAGTGGCATTACAACTAATATTTTCTAAACAAACTGATGGAATAAAACCATTACATATGCAGGAAATATTTCTAATAATACTTCAAAGATATCATATTTAGCAACGAATACAACAATTTCTTTTAAAACAGAAAATAACGTTAGTGAAAAATTATTAAATGTAAAAATAAGAATACCAAAATTAAAGAATTGAGGTATGTATAAACTCAAATGTCCAGAATGTAATGCTGTCTATTTGGGTCAGACCCTTAGAAATTTTGAAATCCGATACTGTGAACAATTACGAGCATACAGATTAAAACGACCAGATAAATCCCACTACGCAAAACATCTACTTGACACCAATCATTCATTGACACCTAACACAGAACTAGAAATGCTGCATATTTGTGAAAAGAAACAAGAACTAGATTTCCATGAAGAATTGTTAATTGGAAGACATTTAAGAAACCCACAATATGAAGTTGTGAATGAACAGATAAATCTAGGGAGTTCTCCACTAACAAACTGTCTTCTTAAGTGATAATTGTAAAGATCAGCAGATATAGTTTTCCTGCTTTTCTATTTCATCGCACAGTTATACTGATCTTAATTGGAAAAATGATATCCAGGATATCACCATAGGGCTAATAATATCTTAGCTTCAATATTTATAATATCACATCTTCTTCTTTTTTTCTACTAACATATATTAATTCAATCACAAGTTAGGCCACTTCTTGGTCTAGCCAAAAATAACTACTGAACATCAGGTAGGCATCAAATGAAATGTAACTTCTGTCATTCTGACGATGATATTGATTTATCGAAACAATTGTAAATTTTTTAGAATTTTCAACAATTTTTATTATATTGTGGAATTAGCTAGAAACAGTGAGTTTTATTTAAAACACTTTATTAATTCACTTTCAAAGTATGTTACGTTATGACAACTACCGATTAATATACCCTTTTCATTTCTCGCTTTCACTGAATGCGTTCAATAGTTTCCACTTTCCACAAGTGTTATGTAATATGATTACACAATTTTATTTTTCTTAGGTTGGATTCCTGGACCAGATATTTTTTACTAATTTTGTATCTGTTTTTTCCAAATTCACTGTAATGTTCATTAATAGTGAATAAACGTTTTAAATCCTTTATTGCTTTTTTGTTATTTTATTTTAAATGTACAGAGTGAACTACTAAGAACGACTGTAGGCCACATCTCAGAAAAGAATCATGGTACAACTTTCAAAAAAATTACCTTTGAGTAAGTGATCCTGAAAAATTGCTGGAAAATATTTTGCAGTCTCTAAAATATCCGCTAGAGGTGGAATGAACACTAGAAAACATAATACTCCACAAAAACATATTTAAGGTGTCCTAAAAATACAATTTTTGAAATCTTGATGAGATTATGAAAAAATTTATTTAAGGAAATTTTTTACCATTATTTTTCAAATAATGGGTGGGGAAGGTTCAAACTTATGAACAAATGTATAAATTTTTCGTTTTCTAACCGATATTAATGATTTTAGCTGTATTTAAAAGAGGTTTTCTGTTTAATAAGATTGATAACAAAATTAGATAATTTTGTATCCACTGGGAAATTTCAAATGTAAATTGAAGCATTTTTTAAATTTTTATATCTGATATCGTAAATCTTATATCTTGGAATAGATTCCTATTTTTTTAACCCCTTTTCCTCAGAATTTAAAAAATGCCTCATTACATTTGAAATTTCCGAGAAAAATGGGAAAATTGTCGACTTTTCACATAGCGTTGACAAAATTGTACAGTTTTGTTATTTTTGTTAAGCATATCTTATTAAAGAGAAAAAACTCTTTCAAATGACGGCATAAACATTGATATCGATTAAAAAACAAAAAAGTGTTACGATATTTGTTTTTTAGGTTGAACCTTCCCCCACCCCTTACTTGAAGAATAAAGACAAGTTTTAACATTCCTTCATCCCTTGATCAATAAGGACAAAAAGTCCCTAACTACATTTTTTCATAATCTCATCAATATATCAAAAATTGTATTTCTAGGATACCTTTCGTGTGTCTTTTTTGGAGATAAGCACAGTATTATGTTTTTAAGTGTTCATTCCACCCCATAGCAGATATTTAAGGAACTCAAAAATATTTTCCAGCGATTTTTCAGGGACGGTTTCCTGAAGGTATTTTTTTAAAGTTGTACCATGACTATTTTTTGAATTATGGCCGACAGCCGGCGTTCTTAGTTGTTCACACTGTATTTGCTGATTAGGCACAGAAACATCTATAGGATGTCATCTAGAATGTTTGAGGTATATTATTTAGAGGTTTAATGCCCGGTTTCTGAAGTAAAGTATATCTATTAGATAGGGCTATGTACTCAATAAGCCATATATATCTGGTAGATTGGGTTGCCGAACTGTTTGATAAACATTATCTACGCGATAAGTTGTCGAATCCATATCTGTAGAAAGTTGAGCAGATATCCATCGGATAACTGTTGGCGCAAGCGCAGGTTGTTGAATTCATCTATCTAACCTAACCTCTAAAGATATATTACAATTCGGAGGTTGAATTAATGAAGAAAATTGCTATTGCTAATATAGAATATACAATGTGTTTTTATCGAATATTTTTGTATTAAGATGGAATATTCAGATGAAGCAATTTTAGATATAATTCGACAAAGAAATTTTTGTACCTACCCGAGAAAATCAGTTCGAGAAATATAGTGACTTGGAATTTAAAAACAGATTCAGTTTAACGAAAAATGCGAGTTATCTCAAATAATATATTTTTGTCATACTCCGTAAAGGTTTTGGTTTTAGTCTTTTTTTTTTATCTTTTCTCTCCATTACTAATATTGTAAACACAGTTTTAGATTCAGTAAACAATGAACCAATAACCAATAGACTTGATAACAAATAAAATATTAAAATATGGATCGATCTCCATCATTTTTTTAGGATTTGGCCTTATAGTACTCTACATTCAGTCAGTTAGTTACGTGGCCATCGGCCTTTAATGAATTTAACGAAGTTATCAATTCAATAGTTGTCAGTTCCACAATTTATGCCATGTTGAAGTTCAGAAACCCATAATAATTTATTGGTTTGATAAATTTATCTATTCGATAGTTATCGATTGGATAACGTCATATGCTGAGAAACCAGGCAAAAGTAATGCACATACAACATCTAAGAGAATACACTGTATTGTTTTTGAAATGTCGCATTTAGATCATTGATAAGATGTTATTTTTTAGACATTGCATTAACATCTACAAAATGTTAAAAGGGATTTCAGAATGTAACAGAAATGTTGCTTCAAGTTCATTATAAAGACTTCATTTTGAGGAAGTTCTAGTAACATCACAGTAATGTAAAAAGGCGGCGCTTTGACATCGCTGATAAGTTAAGTTGAAACATCACAAATATTAACAGCCACAAGCTGGGCATAATCGGTTGTATAGATGTACATGTGATGAAAACAAGAGGAAAAAAAAGGAAGAACATTCTCACAATGTGATGTTCTTCTTCTTATCACGCCCTCTCCTGCCGAAGGTTGGCGATCCAAATGGCAACTGTAGCTCTGGAGACTGCAGCACGAAAGATTTCTGCAGACGAGCGGCCGAACTATCTCCTTAAGTCCTTTAACCATGAGTTCTGGCGTCTTCCTACTGATCTTTTCCCGTGCACTTTGCCCTCTATTATGAGGTGTAGTATTTCGTATTTATCACCTTTCATCACATGACCCAGGTATTGCATTTTTCTTTCCTTGATGGTGTTCAGTAGTTCCTTTTATTTGTGCATGCGCTGGAGTACTTCATCGTTGGTGATCCTTTGTACCCATGAAATTCGCAGCGCCCGTCTATACACATACATTTCGAAGGCTTCTATTTTCTTCTCGGTTTGTGAATTTAGTGTCAAGCTTTCACATCCATGGAGTAGGACAGAGAACACGTTGCATATGTGATGTTGAATTAACATAACTGTAATGTTTATTTGCATAGTGGGTAGATTCTGAGAAACGTGGTATGAGCAACTGGGTAGTGGCGAACTACTTCTAACTTGTAAATCACTGTTGATTTCATCTGGACAATTCATATTATATTCATAGCTAGATGATTTTTGTAAAGGTGGGTCTTGATAAAAGTATAAAATTGAAAATGTAGGTTTTTGTTTCAACTAACTAACTAAATATCCACAATGATCTTCAAATCATCTTAAGTGAACCCATAAAATCATCGCTGTTTTTAAACTACTAAAAGACATTCAGCTTTATAACAACATATTAACTCGCCATTCACTAAAACAATAATTTTAATATTATTTTTGATAATCGATTTTTATGGTTAATTCTTCCATTTATCTTCAATCTCTTGTAACTGTGTAAACGGCCATAGTTGTCGAGCACGTTAAAGTAAATAAAAAATGAATCACACTGTAACAAAAATATAATCCAAGTTACGGCGATATTTTAAATTTATGTTCAAGATAATTCCACCGTTAACAAAATATGAATAAACTTCTCCTTCTTTGTTAATTTTATTGCTATAATTTAAATAGAAGACGCGTATTTTCAACATAATAAATGGACTAAGTGGTGTGTGTATTTGGCTCGGTTTATCTGAGAGACTAGTCGTTAAAAGAAAACGAACTGCAACCAACTGTTGGTAATTGTTGAATTATCGATATCACATTTTACAAGAAGTACGTTTATTTCTCAAACGAAGATACTGGTAAGACACGGCGAGTGGTACCACGGTTTATTGAGTTGAATTTGCAGAGCCGGATTTTAGGACAGACTGAATGTTCATTGCATAAAAAAATCATGAATCTGAAGGGAAGTCATATGTAAGAATAAAATCAAATTACTTTCCACACTACCTGATAATACAGGTTCAACAATTGGTGGTCCTGTTATTAGGACACATAGAACACTGCGAAAAATGTCGGGTTTGTTCAGAAAAAAATTTTCGTATCGGCATCCGTTTTCAAGAATACAGGGTATTGAAAAAAATGTTATACACATCGATGGCTTAAAACTAACTCCAAAAATGCAAATTTTACAGGAGAGAATAAAAACTAACTATTTGGAAGGAGGAGAGTAAACTTAAGAGATTTCCAAAATATTAGTAATTATTAAGGACTCTTACTGTGATAAAATACCTCCATATTTATTTATGTTTTGGTTTTTATATCCAAATTAGAGATAGCTGTTTAGCGTAAGATAAAAACAATTTTTATTCGGAGTTAAAACGAAAAATAAAGAATCATAATATTTACTAATCATGTAATAATATATTTAATTTTCAAATGGAATATTATTATAGAACTCATGATAGTTGGAAGGGATTACTTCTTTCAATTATTTTTCTCTTCGCGCTTCTTATTTTGTCCTAACTTATGTGAAAAACAAATCTGACATTGATCCTTTTTTGGATTATACAAGGACATATTTTTACTTCACCTTATGTATAGAAAATAAAAGATACTTGTAGTAGTGGAAGAGTCATTTCATGTGGAGTACCTCAGGGGACGGTCCTAGGACCCATCCTCTGCAATGTATATCTGTTTATGCTGAAAACACATAACAAGATAGTTAGTTTTGCAGACGATACAGTATTGTTCTGCGATGACAGCAACTGTTTCGACCTATATCCATTGCATTTGGCTATTATACAAAATAATTTCAATTTCTGTCGATTTTTAATAATAAACTGTCAGCTTGACGCTATTCATAGAATAAAAATGCTTATAGAAACCGGTCAAAGCTGTCTTCATAATTTTCTGCGAAAAGTATCGAATTAAATTAATAAAGATCTGAGAGTAAATTATACAGGGAGGAGAAAAAATATAATATACTTCACGGGATGTAAGTACATCGCTCGGGCGCAAAATCGTCGTCGACTAGTAAATGTTACTTACATCCTATGTAATATAAATAAATATTTATACTCAGAGATTTACTCCGTTCCGACTCATACACTGTTTAATTATTTCAACACCTTTGACTTATTCTGTGAACCAGTACACATCAGTTTGAAATAAAACATTCGATGAAATCTATGCACGAATGGTATTCGGGTAGCATGTTTTTAAAAGCTACACGTGTTCGTGAATGTGGAGTTATAAATGCCACTTGGGATCGCAAAAGACCATGCTAAATGCTACACGTTACCGCAACTAACCCTCCGTTTGGGTATAAAATATAAGCAGGAACCAAACTTGCTTTATATAGGAATCATAATGATTGTTTCTACCCTTAGTTTGTGGAATCTTTTTATATAAGATAAAATATAAATAAAATTCAAAAAACTGCACTATATTAAGTGCAATACTTTGAAAAATCGACAATAATAATTACCTCAGAAAAAAATCATCAGGATATTTCTCCTTAAAGCAACATTATATGTTACGAAAAAGAGAAGGTATTTGTGATAAGTTGTATTTGTTAGGATTATTCAATGCAGATGCACCTTGTACGTATGGTAAACTAATATATGTTTTGGTTGAGATATTATTACTAGAGTTATTATTACTAGAGTTATGTGTGTCCCTTGGATAATTATTGTTATAAATTTTATGTATTCGTTTCTTTATTATATTATTGTAAAAGCTTTCTGGATATTCATTACTTTGTAAAAATTCTTTGATCTTCTTCAAATTATTAGGTCTGTTATTAGGATGTGAGAGTTTTAGGACTCTGTGTGTGAGGTTATTAACAACACTTTTTTTGTATGTGATTGGCACATTAGAATTGAAATTTAAAAATCTTTTAGACCATACATGTTTGGTAAACCAATTTGTCTCAATTTTACCGTTATTATCATATTTAACTGTTATATCCAAAAAGTCTATTAGTTTTTCGTTACCTTTCTCAAAAGTAAATTGTATTCTGGGGTGAAAGTTGTTAAATTTTTTAACTTGGATGCTGGTATGCATAGAAGGCAGTCATCAACGTATCTTTTATAAAAATTTGGAACATAATTTAACTGATTTATAACGGTATTTTCCAAATCTTCCATTACCAGATTTGCTATGATTGCTGCAATTGGTGATCCCATGGCTATACCATAAATTTGTGAGAAAAATTCATCATTATATTTAAAATATGTCGAATTCAAACACAATAACGTGGCTCCTATAAATGCGTTTAAGGGCAAAAAGTATATGTAGTTATTTCTAGCCATCGGTTTTTTATACACGTTGTTGCTAGATTAGTTGGAATATTGCTGTATAAGGAGATAACGTCAGAGGAAACTAGTATATGATCTTTAGGAATAATTCTATTTTTACGAAATTCATTAAAATGCCATGAGTCTTTGATATGTTGGTCAAGATATCAGAGAGAAATTTTGACAGTTGTTATGTTAGAGCGCCAATATTACTAACAATAGGTCGTAGAGGTATATTATTTTCATGTAGTTTTGGTAGTCCATAAATTGATTGAGGTTTACCGTTATGTAAAAAGATAATTCAGATCCCTCTAACAAAATTCAAAAACAAATAAACACATTAATTAATAAATGGTTTAGAGAAAAACTAATAAATATGAGTACAAAATTCAAACTTATGAGCGATAACGGTAAACCTTCATCAATTTATGTACTACCGAAACTACATAAAAATAATATACCTCTACGTCCTATTGTTAGTAATATTGGTGCTCCAACATATCAACTGTCAAAATTTCTCTCTGATATCTTGACGAACATAATTGGTTACAAAAACTATCATATCAAAGACTCATGGCATTTTAATGAATTTGTTAAAAATAGAATTATTCCTAAAGATCATATACTAGTTTCCTTTGACGTTATCTCATACACCAATATTCCAACTAATCTAGCAATAACTTGAATAAAAACCGATCGCTTGAAATAAATAAATATACTTCTTTTCACTTAAACGAATTTGTAGAAGCCACGTTATTGTGTTTAAATTCGACCTATTTTAAATATAATGATGAATCTTTTTCACAAATTTATGGTATAGCCACGGGATGATCAATTGCAGCAATCATAGCAAATCTAGTAATGGAAGATTTGGAAAGTACCGTTATAAATCAATTAAATTATGTTTCAAATTTTTATAAAGGATACGTTGATGACTGCCTCCTATGCATACCAGCATCCAAGTTAGATTATACACTTAAAAAATTTAACAACTTTCACCCCAGAATACAATTTACTTTTGAGAAAGATAACGAAAAACTAATAAACTTTTTAGATATAACAGTTAAATATGATAATAACGGTAGACTTGAGAGAAATTGGTTTACCAAACATGTATGGTCTGGAAGATATTTAAATTTTAATTCTAATGTGCCAATCACATACAAAAGAAGTGTTGTTATTAACAGACCCGATAATTTGAAGAAGATTAAAGAAGTTTTACAAAGTAATGAATATCCAGAAAGCTTTTACAATCCTATAATAAAAAAACGAATACATAAAATTTATAACAATAATAATGCAAGGGACCCAAACAAAAGAGGTACTAATAACTCCAGTAATACTATCTCAACCAAATCATATATTAGTTTACCATACGTACAAGGTGCATCAGAAAAAATTCAAGGGCTGTTGAGAAAAAATAATATAAATTTAGCGCACAAACCTAATAATTATACCAAGGTGTTTTTCCCAAAACTTAAACCGAAAACCGAAAGATAGAAACAAAGTAATGTAGTTTAAAATGCCAAATGTAAAGATTGCCATGGTGAATTCCACAGCCCTTTCAAAACACGCAATCGAAAACCACAATAGTTTTGCTTTTGAAAACATTAGAATTTTAGATAAAGAAGAAAACAGAATCACACGTTAAATCAAAGGAATGATTTATATCAAAAATAAGAAAAATTCAATTAACTATAAGACGGACCTTCAAAGTCTCCCAAAAATATACAACCATTTGATAGAGTAGCTGTAGGTGTTTCGCATCCTACCCGCCTATGACTATTATGTGTATGTTTTGTTGATAATTTAATAAATCAGACAGATTTAAGTACCTTTAATTCATTTTAAAATATTTTAGAACGCAGTGTCCACAGTCGACAGCAGATTAAAGATTTATAATGTGTAAGTTTTAATAGCTCATTGTTTTTAATTAATATATGTCATCTACATATCAACACCAAAAGGACATACATTTTGAATTATTACTTTCGAAGGATTTTCATTCTAAACTGTCCATAAAAATATTTGCCAAAATTGGTGATAAAGGGCTCCCCATTGGTAAACCTCCATTTTGAATACATATCTTATTGTCAAAAGTGACATAATTCTGATTAATACATACATCAAATAAATTGAGTATATCTGATATTATTCCTAGATTAATATTTTTATCTTTTAGTTAGAGATTTTTTAGGAGGAATTTTAGAGAACGTATTGGTAACATCGAATGAAATGAGTTTAGAGTTATCTTGTAAGTTGAAGGTTTTTGATTAGTTCTCTTAAATTTTTATTTGAGTATTTAAATATATATCCTAATTATTAAGTATATTGTTGAGTTTTAAGGCATATATGTTATTAAGAGTATTACATAATAAACTACAGGTCTAATTGATATCAATTTTTTATGTAATTTAACGGTTCCATATAATTGTGGAAATTGAGGATATTTATCTACGATGTATCTCTTTTCATAATCACTTAAAAAATTATTTGAATTATTAACAATGTCTCTTACATTATTTAAAAACTTTTTTGTTTATTCTACTCTCAGAATTTGTACATGAAATTTTATATTTTTGAATTATAATCTTCAGTTGTTAATATAACAGTGGAGTTCCCCTTTTCAGATTTTATGATTGTTAGTTTATTATTTTCTACTTCCTTTTTTATTGAATTTAAAACTGTAATGTCATTTTTTTCAATCAAAAAGAAAGTAAAAATTATTAACCTAAGAATCACAAAATCTGACAAGGGAAACACCATTGTTATATTAAAAACTGAATATTATAATCCAAAAATATATGACTTTATAAAATATAGCAATGTACAAATTATCAGAGCAGACCCAACAGAACAATATTTCTAATAATGTGAGAGATATTGTTCATAATGCAAATTATATTTTAAGTTGTGATTGATATGGCTCACAATGTAAGACTATAAACAGCCAATAAATATTATTTCTATTCATTACCACCTCGTATTATTCCATTTTAATAATTGATATACACCTTAACTCTCGGCAAATAAAAAACTAACAAACAAAAACCGCAACACATACTTCAAAAGGAAAAAGCGAAAACAATAGTAGAACCTTCGTTCTTTCCATTCCTTATTTCAGCGTAAAAATGTCAACATCGAGGTACGTACCACAATAAAACTTAATTTAAAAATGTTATTCCTGCATGTGAATTATAAAACATTTTAATTTCTAATTGTTAATGTCTTCATTGTAAACCATAAAATTTAAATTTAATTCCTTCTACTCGTAGGTACTGTTGAACACAAAACAATATTTAAAAAAGCCTACTATGTTAGGCGAAACGTCATAAGTTTTTCGTACTTTTACCATCAAACCTATACACAAGAAAACTCCAAAAAAGATAAATATATATAATGGTATAACGGTATATATATATATATATATATATATATATATATTACGGTTAATACGAGAAAATAGTTAATTCGCGAATTAACCGACTAAAACGCGAATTAACCGAATATCAAGGATAAAACCCGAATATGTCATAGTTCCGCTCTTGTTTCGCATATTATCCAGCGCAAACAGGTTAAAACGCGAATTACCCAAAAGCAACCGCATAGAACGCTTATTGTCTCAGTTTTTTGTCGTTTGTCAACATGGCTGGTAATACTGAAAGTGTTAACAATTGTAAAACGCGGTTCAATGAAGAGTTTTTCAAAGTTGCAGTTATCAAAAGTGCAAATACCGGATATTTAAATAGTGACGAATATAAGAATACAATTGAATGTGTCAAACAGGCAAAAAATACCGCCTCCAAAACTTCCCAACAATATCGCCGCATAAAACGTTATGATGTGTGTTCCATAGGCGGCGTTGAAAAATTAATTACCCCTATAAAATCAAATGAACAAGACTTTGAATATTATGGAGCCAATGAGGATTTTTTTGATATTATCCACGCATCTCATTTGGCTATTGGACATGGTTGTCGCAATAGAATGGTTCAGAGCTGAAGAAAAAATCTAAAAATATTACCCAGGAGAGTATATCTATTTACCTTAGTTTATGCACCTCATGCTTAATGAAACAAAAATCTATGAAAAAGGGATTAGTTGTGAAACCCATTATTCATTCCGAAATGAACAGCCGATGTCAAGTAGATCTCATTGACATGCAATCGAATCCTGATGGGCAGTAAAAATTCATACTAGTCTATCAGTTCGTACAATTGAGACCCCTGAAATTCAAAACAGCTGATGAAGTGGCCACAACAATACTTAATATATTTTGTATATTCGGTGCATCAATGATTCTTCATTCTGACAATGGACGTGAATTTTGTAATCGTATAATGGAGCAATTAAAAAGTATGTGGCCTGGACTTAAACTAGTTACCGGAAAACCTCGCCATAGCGAATCACAGGGAAGTGTAGAAAGATGCAACCAAGACGTAGAAAAAATTCTAGCGACATGGCTGAAAGATAATAACACAAATAACTGGTCCGATGGTCTTAAATTTGTTCAAGTGATGAAAAATCGTGCATACCATGACGGGATAAAGCGTTCACCGTACAGAGCAATGTTTGGTATGGAATTAAAGATTGGCTTATTAGATTCCAAACTACCCAAAGAGCTTATTGAAGGAATTAATACTGAAGAAGAGCTCCTAGATATAGTGAAAAATACCAGCACGTAAAATACTCTGGATGAAAATGACGTAGATCTAAATGAAAACATATCTCATATGGAAGAAATAGGCATTGATAAGACAATTAATCCAAACATTTAACAAAAATACAGATATACAAGTTAGCGGTCAAATAAAAGATAAAAATTATGAAATTGTAGAAGAGAAAAAGGAAGAGTCAGAATATTATGATATACCAAATGAGAATATACAAATTGAAATAATTGATGTACCAAATTCGGCAGAAACCGTTGAAAATCACCAAAATAGAGTCCTTCAAGTAATCGAAGTCCACGAAAACAACATGCAAAATATTAACTGTATTGAAGATAATAACAAAGTGAGAGAAGAACGAAACGACATAACTGATGTGTTAAATGAGTGTCTTTGTCAAAATGGAGGTGAAAAGTGTGATATTTGTGTGAAGCAGTTCAGTATTTTGGAAAATCGAGCACAAGCTAAAAAATGTTTGGAGAAACAATCTGAAAAAATGAAGCGTATATCGAAAGAAAAATTTCCATCTTGTTGCGTAGAGGATACTGTCAGAGTCCCTATTCCAGATTTAGATAGAGGATGCATTGCTGACGATTGTACACGCTGATAATGACAAAGGATATTATGAATTAGGTAACGAAAACGGTACTATTCGTGAAAAATACTCTAGAACTGAATTTGCTGTTTGCAAACGAAAGTTAATTCCATTAGAGTGTGTGTCAAGTGAAAAAAAAATCATTAAGAGAAATTGCCAAAAAACCAGTCAATTTCCGGAGGACAGAGATTCAGAAATGTAACTGTAAAAGCAAATGTTTCACCAAAAAATGTACATGTAAGTCGAAAAATCTGTTATGTAATTCTAAGTGCCATTCATGCCTATCCTGTTCCAATAAGTAATATGTAGTAAAAGTAGGTACCTATAAGTTTTGATCCATAGGTATTAAACTTTAACTTATTAGCCTTTTGTTTTTTTTATAGAGAATATAACTATATCTTTTTTATTATTATAATTTTAGACAACATATTTTATTATTCTGTATTACTTATGTAATAAAAATCACAGCTCAGTACCTATACGCACGTCTATGAATGAATTAATGCGACATTAATAATTGCTTACTGAACCTATTACCCGGCTAATACGCAAAAGAGCCAAGTGTTATCGGATATAACCGATCATATTGTCAAAATCGCGTTTTAACCGAATAATTTGCGAATATTTTTCAATTATTGTTATTTCTTCCGTAATAACCGGCTGAATTGGATAATTCGCGTTTTAGCCGGTTAATTCGCGAATTTACTATTTTCTTGTATTAACCGTAACATATATATATATATATATATATATATATATACATATATATAATTCAGATATATATATATATATACATATATATATATATATATATATATATATATATATATATATTTATATATATATATATATATATATATAATTTAGAAATATTTGTGAGGATGCAGCAATTGGCTTGTAAAGTAAACTCTTATTTTAATTCAGTGAAAGCTTTCGTAATAGTTTTATCATTCACGCTAAAATACAGTGTATAAATATGAAAAATCAAAAAACGGGTACTTACATTAAACGAGTAAAAAATATAAATTAAAATCCAGAAAAAAACAGTGTAAAAATATTGATATATGCTAGAGACTTTTCAAAATTATTGTCAATATGAAGTTGACAAATGAATGATATAACAGAAATGTTCGTAAAAATTATTGTAAAAGATTGAACTAAGATATTGATGGAAAATTATTATTAGATCTGTGATTCTTTTTATTTAATTGTGTTTCAATGTCCAGAATATTAGAGTAAATAATGTTTAAATCTTGAAAATCACTTTTTTTGTTCAATCTATTTGGCTCATTTTTCATATAAACCATTTCTAAAAAACATCGTCTAAACAAATTATTTTCTTTGGTTAAAATAGAAATGTTACTGAAATCTATGGAATATCCTGTTACAATAACGTGCTGTGACAAAGCACAAGCATTCGGTCTTAGAAGAGTATCGCTCTTATGTGAAGAATTTCGTGATTTTAAATTTCTTGAGGTCTCACCAACATATTTTTTATCACATACTTGACAACTGATTTTATAGACAACTCCAGTCTGATCAAGTATAGGTGTTTTATCTTTTAATTTTGTGAATAATGAATTAAAAGTTTTAATAGGTTTATTATCCAGAACTATGTTTTTTCTTCTTTTAATACATTGTTAATTTTGGGAGTGAGTTCTTTTATGTATGGGAATGTATTATCATTTATAATAATATTTGTTGAAAATATTAATTTACGGAGTTGGGTAGGAATTTTCAATGAGTTAATTAAATAATTTCTTGAAATTTTTCATTTTTAAAGTTGCATGACATATTTTGTCTATTCTATTTTTCATCCCAAGTACTAAATTAATTTTGGTTTTTTCCGGATGATAGGAGAAATAGTTCATATATCTCCCAGAACTTGTAGGTTTAATATACCAGTCTAATATTATTTTATTTTCTAGTGTTCTTATGAGTTTTGTATCTAAAAATGGAACACTTTTTCAGTTTCGGTTTCAATTGTAAATTGAATATATCTGTTATAATTATTAAAAGAATTAAGAATCTCACTTTCTTTATCTTCGCGTATCGCACAAATAATATCGTCCACATATTTTAAAAAAAAAAAGAATTTCAAAAGATAATTGGTCAAAAAATTTAACAAATAATATAATTCCCAATGAATTACCTTTTGAAATTCCTTTTTTAAAAAAATATGTGAACGATATTATTTGTGCGATGCCCGAAGGTAAAGAAAGTGAGAGTATTAATTCTTTTATTAATTATAACAGATATATTCAATTTACAATTGAAACCGAAACTGAAAGAAGTGTTCCATGTTTAGATACAAAACTCATAAGAACACTAGAAAATAAAATAATATTAGATTGGTAAATTAAACCTACAAGTTCTGGGAAATATATGAACTATTTCTCCTATCATCCGGTAAAATCCAAAATTAAAGCAGTACTTGGGATGAAAAATAGAATAGACAAAATATGCCATGCAACTTTAAAAATTAAAAATTTCAAGAAATTATTTAATTTACTCATTGAAAATTCCTACCCAAAACGACTACTTCGTAAAATAATATTTTCAACAAATAATATTATAAATGATAATGAAAACTCTCAAGAAAATATCAATAAAAATTTTCGATCATTCCCATACATAAAAGAACTCACTCCCAAAATTAACAATGTATTGAAAGAAGAAAAAAACATAGTTGCGGCTAATAAACCTATTAAAACTGTTAATTCATTATTAACAAAATTAAAAGTTAAAACACCTATACTTGATCAAACTGGAGTTGTCTATAAAATAAGTTGTCAAGAATGTGATAAAAAATATGTTGGTGAGACCTCAAAAAAATTAAAATCACGAATTACTTCACATAAGAGCGATATTCTTTTAAGACCGAATGCTTGTGCTTTGTCACAGCACGTTAATGTAACAGGACATTCCATAGATTTCAGTAACATTTCTATTTTAACCAAAGAAAATAATTTGTTTAAAAGATGTTTTTTAGAAATGGTTTATATAAAAAATAAGCCAAATAGATTTAACAAAAAAAGTGATTTTCAAAATTTCAAAATTTAATCGTTATTTACTCTAATATTCTGAACATTGAAACAAAATTAAATGAAAGGAATCACAGATCTAATAATAATTTTCCATCAATATCTTACTTCAACCTTTTACAATAATTTTTACGAACATTTCTGTTATATCATTCATTTGTCAACTTCATATTGACAATAATTTTGAAAAGTCTCAAGCAAATATCAATATTTTTACACAGTTTTTTCTGGATTTCAATTTATATTTTTTACTCGTTTAATGTGAGTACCCATTATTTGATTTTTCATATTTAGTTATACATTGTATTTTAGCGTGACTGACGAAGTAATAAAACTATTATGAGAGCTTTCACTAAATTAAAACAAGAGTTTAATTTCCAAGCCAATTGCTGCATCCTCACAAATATTTCGAAATTGTGAAATAAACAGCTGCTAATACTAATTGTTATTATATATATATATATATATATATATATATATATATATATATATATATATATATATATATATATATATCAAAATGAAGGTTTACCAATGGGAAGCCATATATCACCAATTTTGGCAAACATTTTTATGGACAGTTTAGAAAGAAAAATCTTTGAAAGTAATATTTCATAAAATATGTTACCTTGGTATAGATATGTAGATGGCATATTAGCTTGTTTAGGTAGTGAACGACAATTAGATGTATTTTTCAACCATATTAATAATTTACACCCAAAAATTAAATTTACATTAGAAGTTCAAGAAACTAACCCAATCAATTTTCTTAATTCAAAACTGTTAATAATGTACTTGATTACTCAAATTACAGAAAATCAACACACACTGATGTCACTATTCCATATAGTTCCAATATAAATTAGGAGCATATAATTCAATCATAGATACAGCATTTTCAGTTCCTATAAACAAAAGTAATTTTGATAGAGAAATTAATGCAATTAAACAAATAGCAACATTCAACGGATATCCAATGAATATGATAAATAAATTAATTAATAAAAAAGAGGAAAAAGTGGCATTACAACTAATATTTCCTAAACAAACTAAAGAAATAAAAAATTATACAACCATAACATATGCTGGTAATATTTCTAATAATATTCCAAAGATAATATCTTTAGCAAGAAATACAACAATTTCGTTTAAAACAGAAAGTAATGTGAGAACAAAATTATTAAATGTAAAAACAAAAATATCCCCAATGAAGAAGTTTGAGTCAAACCCTTAGAAATTTTGAAATCAGATACAGTTAACACTTACGAGCATACAGATTCAAACAACCAGATAAATCCCACTACACCAAACATTCATTGACACCTAACACAGAAAAGAAGTATTACATATGTGTGATTAGAAACAAGAAATGGATGTCCTTGCAGAATTGGAAATTAGAAGACACTTAAGAAACGCACAATATGAATTCGTCAATGGACAGATAAATCAACGGAGTTCTCCACTTAATCTGTCTTCTTGAGAGATAATTGTAAAGACCAGCGGATATAGTTTTCCTTGTTTTCTATATCATCGCACATTTATACTGATCTTAAATGGGAAAAAAATATCCTGTATATCTCCATAGGTATAATAATATCTATGCTTTTATATTTGTAATATCATATCTCCTTCTTTTTTCTATTAAAATATATGAAGTCAATCACTTCTTCGTCTAGCCAAAAATAATTATCAAGCAATCAGGAAGGCATCAAATGAAAAATGTAACGATGACATTTAGTATCGAAACAATTGTCAATTTCTTAGAATTTTTAACATTTTATCAATATATTGTGGAGTTATCTAGAAACAGTTAGTTCCATTTAAAACACTAATACGAGTAGATTCCACGAAGTAAAGGTCAAGACAGTAAATTTCATAAATAAATATGTATTTATTATAATTGTTAATTTCAAGTCACGCAAAATTCACTAAATTACTTCTTTATGTACTTTTTCGATCTTCGGAAACGTTTTCTTTTACTTCCTTTGCAATATGCTAATTATCAAATCTATTTTCCGCAGTCGGTTCATTTCAATCACTATCTACGTCTGACAATTATGATATATCACTTTCACACATAATTGTAGGTAACTACGTATATTTATATTGGTTTGTTAATCAACCAATAAAATGCCGAAATATAAAATCGAGAACAAAATAGTGCTATTCAACATTTCGATCTTGATTCCGATTTTGTTTATAATCAAAATCGAAAACGGATTGATGTTTGTTGAACGACCAAAAAAAAATTATCATTTGTCATGTTATTTTACAAATCAAATAAATCAATAGTGACATAACCTCATCATTATTTTGAATCATTTCGCGTGTATTTCCTTATACTACTTTCCTAGTCTAAGTGTATTTCACACTTTTCACAAGTTCATTTAGTTTAATCACGTTTAATTTTATAGAAGCTGTTCTGTTAACTGAAAATGTAATATACAATTGCAAAATATCACTCACATCACATAACCCATAGACAAACCTTTAGTTTATTTAAAATTTTCGACCAATCACATGCTTCCGATTTACGATTGTTTTCAATAACATCATAATTTTAGACCGATTATAATCAGAGTGATCGATTGATATCGAAAATGTGTTGTTGAACATGTTGTCACAGTTTAAAGTTTAACAGAAGCAGTTAGCTCACTCTACCGATTTTTGTGTTACAACTTTTATCTCACTCATACACTTTCATGGGAATCAACTTCCCGTTGCGCAGAAAGTTTGTTATTTTTTACACACACTTGTCAGATATTTTAATGTATCAATTGGATACGCCCCTAAGCGCGTGGGTTACAATTTTCGGTTGCGCAGTGGAAAATTTGAACCATGCACATCAAAGACGCCGACATCGAGTGAGCCAACTGCTTCTGTTAAGCTTTAAACTGTGATGTTGTTTTTTAAATGACAGGAAATGATTGTAATCGATTGTTGCGTAGAATAGCACTACTGATTTTCGATTATAAACTCGTGTTTATCCATCAATCAATATCTCTGTCTCTGAATAATATCGTGGTTACCATCAAAATGTCTTAAAATCCCATTATGTCCATTGGGTCATAAAAACGTCATCAAATTATTAACAAAATTTAGTAAATCCGATTTCGACAAATAAAATCCATGTTCACTAGCATCTCGTGAACCTCATCATCAAAAAATTTAAAAAACGTACCTATCAATTGCTTGTCAAATATTGTCGAAATTCACAATGTTTGGATGTAGGAAAATTGTGCAAAAACTCACCTATTCTTCAATTTACTTTCCATTTTCTGTCAACTCCTCGGAAAATGATTATTCGTCGGTCAACTCACCACCATCGGGTGGAAAACTACTTCAATTCATTCTAAAATAATTAAGATCGTACTAAGATTATCGAGATATGTATGCTGCAAATAGTTATTTTAAAACCTGCTTACCTCATACTTGTTCAATTTCATTTTCTATTTCTTCTAATGCCACTTTCAATTCCTTTTGCATAAGTATTTTGGACATTTTTCATCAGAATAGTCCACAACACTTTTTGGTATGAATATTTACCGATAAATACTCAAAAACCACCCGTTTTACGTAGCAGCACACAATAACCCCAAACGTCATACCATAAATACCAATTCAACAGGTCCAGACGTGTCAAACAACTGATATTGCTTACTTATTAAGCCAACGTTGCGTTCACGCAGCGCAGCGTATGACTGTTAGCAATGCAGTCTGTAAACAATTTTTTTGTAGAGAAAATTGGAACTTTTTTTTAACTGTTTATAAAAATAATGGCAATTGGTGAAATCGGAATGTAAAATTGAAAAGAAAATATCTCGCTCGTAAAAGTTATCAAGTAAACAAAACTTCAATTAGTTGTATATAAAAAATGTACCTAACTTTTATTTTTCTTTATAGAAAATGTCTTTTTAAAAAGAACTAAGTATTAACTATAACAAAATATATTTTAACCTAGAGCAAAAGTAACAAAATGTATAAAGAGTAAACTGAGTGTTATAAATGAATGAATCAAAATGATTTTCAGACTGAATATATAATATCGTACAATAATAACTGTTCCTAATATGCTTCTGTTATTATACGGGTTGTCCTCAACTTCTGTAATTCGTTCTAATCGTTTCGAAATTCTGCTAACTTCTTTAAGTTCCTCGAAGTCTATTTTTGTTATGTTCGGAATTTGATGATTTCTGGAAGCACTTAACGTTTCCGTTTCAATTTTTGGTAGTATGAACGGCTTGCCATTACTAATTGGAACTTTATTAATATATTTCTGGTTATTAGTCCATATTTCGCATGAGTCTAGAATTTTGATTAATATTGGAGACGGCACAAGAATATATCTGTTACTTCTACATCTTGAAAATATTTGTTGATGTTTTTCAGGTATGATTAGAATTTCGTTTTCGGTGACTGGTTCAATGATGGTTTCTTGCAAATTTATTTTAATGATTCTGGCAATGTGAGGGATCTTCTCCTTGGAGTAGTTGTGTTGTACTATTATCTTGGGATACAGGGTTTTGTCGGCAATAATATGTGTCTTTTAGGAAAGAACATTTTCGAATTAGTCTTCATTTTTGTGTACCAAATAAGGAGCATACGTTTTATGACTTTGGATAACTGGGAAAATATGATAAAATTCGTAGGGTTTTCTTTAAGGATAGGTGTATGAACTGCAAAAATTTTAATTTGGATAATAATATAGCGTTTTCTATATTATCTATTAAGGTAGTCGTTGATTGGCAATCTAAAATTATTTGTGATATATTTCCCTGAAAACTTAGGTAATTTCAAGAGTTTCTATTTCATGATAAAATGAAGCTTGTATTTTCTCCAAATTATTTTTAAGTGTTTCTTGATTATTATTTAAAATACTTATAGATTTATTATAGTGTTCAATTAGTTTTTTGTATAAGGACGTTTGTAAATTAACTTCTTGAATAATATTTTTCTGATTTTTCTGTAGTATAATAATAATTGCTTTGTTATATCGTTCTTCATGGACTGCATATAATGTGCCAAAAAGCCATTTATACATTTTTCCGACTGCATTTACAAGTCCTCTTTTATTTCTTCTATGGGGACATAGGTTATTCAGTTTTATTACTAAAGAATTATTTAAAGTTTCTGTCCTTTTCAAAATGCTTTGTGCTATACTATGGTATGATATGGGGTTACTACTATTAATTATAATAATACTATCTTTAATGATATAATAATGTTTTATTAAGTTATTTACTTGTTTAAAAATAATGACTGAATCTATATAGTGTATAAATGTATGTTTATTATATATAATACGAGAACTTCCTAATTGGATAGGAATAATTAGGTCTTGATGTTGTCATAAATGTCATTAGATTCCTGTAACAATTTGTTTGTTACTAACCTCGGTTTTCTATTTAGTTTTTATGATATATAGTTTCAGTGAGGATACCTTTTTGACTCAGTACTCTCTTCTTTTTAAATTTGGGTAGTTTTTTATTTCTCTCTTTGGTTGTTATATAGCTCGTTTCTTGGTTTGAAAAATCTGGCGGATTTTCGTGTTTTTAATTTCGTTTTTAGTGGATTCATTATTTCGTTTAATTTTTTCATACAATATTTTACTGTTTTCTTTATGATCTTCTACGTATGTTGATATAATCAAATGATCATCTAAATCAGAAGGATCAGGGTTGTTTATGTGACGTTTATTAATTTCAAAAGGCGTATATTTCTCAACTGAGTGAATACTATTATTATAACAGAAAATGGCATTTTTCATTAGTGGATCAGGTTTCGAATGAAATTAACTGTCTCGACCCTTACTTTGTGGAATCTACTCATATTAGCTAGTTTTCAAAAAAAGTGATGCGTTCATCTTCCCACTACTTGTACTGTTCACCAGACCTAAACTGCCTGGTGAAGCACCTATCATGAAGGTTTCATGAAATTTGGCACGCGAAAAAACGAAAACTGGCGGTACAGCATTTCCAGATGCACTCACTATTCCCACCATAGTGACAAGACTTCCACGCTCCCCAGAAACAGCCTGTCCCACCTGCTTCACCCCGTTCGCTGCAATAACATTTGGCTCTTGCACAACCGTCATCACGCCTATTTCGTTGAGATTAAATATTCTCTCGGGTTTGAAAGGATGTTTCTCGAAAGCGCGACGGAGGTTTTCGTAAGACATCATTACATTCGTCTTGTTGAAACTCGTACTTCTTGAGAGACTGGTGTTTTCTGGTTTCCGTAGTGAAAGGTTTCGATGCCTTTTCATGTATCCTTTTACCCAGTCTATACCTGCTGATTTCTTTTCATTTCACTTATCTGTAAATTGTCGTTGAAGCCTGGAAGCATATTCGTAAGCCAGAGTTCGCAGGATTTTATAGGTTAGTCCGTAGTTCATACGCGAACACTTTAAAATATATGAAACCAAAAGTTCTTCTTGCTCGTTCGTAAAAACCTGTCTTAAGCTATCCTTAGACGAGAAATGTTCGCGAGTCCCTTGTGGTTCAACACAGTTTACATTTTTTTTCAGGCGGTAGCAAAGTGCAGTGAGGGTGACACCATAAACTTAGGCAGCTCTTCTTAGGGATAGTTCTTTTTTCTTGTAAGCTCCTATATCCCTTTGCATATCGTCTTCACTAAACTCTGGCATAGATCTTCTTTTACATAAGTCCTTACCATTGTAGAAGTCTCAAAAAAAGTAACAACAGAATTTATTAGTTTTTTACTACAAACAGTTGAAACGGGGCACCTTTGAACATTGTTCAAATGTGCCCCTGCTGCCTTGTTGAATTGTGCCCCATTTAGCAGCTAATCAAAAAACAAAATTTTTTAATATTTTAAGTGTACCTACTTATATATTAGTAACAATACAATAAATTTTGACAATCGAATATGTAATGGACGAAAAAAATTAAAGAAACACACAATCTCTAGATTAAAATAACAAAAACTTGCCACGTGATATCTTATAAATAAGCGGCGTAAAAAAAACCATGTGCCGCGTTCCGGCGCAAATAACTAACTGATCACATTTGTTTCTAGAGGTTTGTAAGAATATGGACAGTGTTGACAAATGGTATTTACTAAAAACTCGGCATGCTTGAAAAATTACAGGGCCTGTTCAAAAGTGCCCCAGTTCAAAGGTGCCCCCTGCTCCCTACCTTTTATGTAAGAAATTTAATAAGGAGTTGCAGACAAAAGTCTCTCTCTAAATACAGATAGTTTCTGAAATATGTTACAATAAAAATCTACGAACCCCTCGGAACACGCCACCGGCTTATTAGAATTTGACAGAGTTAATACTGTAGGTGTGTTTTGAAGAGACAATGATCCACAACTTTTAAATTTGTACTTTTATCTGTCGAGAAGATATGAAATAAAATGTGTTTTTCTTCTGCACATTTTAACAGCCTGTATCCCACAAACTAAGAAAGTTGGAGGAAAGTAGTATTTGAGTATTTTTTTTAACGATCTATCATGCCTCTTATTTACGGTACTTACTCAAGGGACACCTTATTATAATCGTGAATAGTTCTAACTTTAAAAAAGAAAAAGTATATATTATTTAGTCGTTGCACACTGCATATCGGTGTTGATTGCCATCAACAGGAAAACTATTCCGTAGATTACGCCTACGAGGAAAATAGAAGGCATCATACAACAGGTTTTAATTAATGACTTGCAAGATGCATACACCCAACATTAAATACCCCAACAAAATTTAAAGAAATACCAATCAATAATTCTAAAAGATTCTTGATATTTAGATATGTGGGGGGTTGAACATAAGCGCGCTTATTCGAGATTTGTTACGGGTCATGCAATGATACATAAAATGATGATTATCAGAAAAAAGTATAAGACGTATTGGCCCAATGACACATAATTTAATAAAATGATTAGGAGTAAAGGTTGATAAGTATAAGAGTGAGGGCGATAATTGTTTACAACGAAAAACTAAGTGCTGCAGCAAGACTGAAGTGAAAATAGAGCTTGTTTTGCAAATAAATAACTTCTTAGGAACAAATTATCATGTAGAAAGACACAGATGACAGGGACAGAGAACTTGGTAAACATGTGTAGATTTTGAAGGAGAATAGTGAAATTTGCGGCTCAAAAATTAAACTGATTGAATGGGGGAACTTATCCAATCACATAGACATGTCTAGAGAGAGGAGAACGGAAGAATGTTCAAAAATATTATAGAACCCAATATTACGACACAAGAAGAAGACTAAGAATGAATAGTGGAATCTTACAACAGTGGACGAGAGGAGATATGATACGAGACTCCACAACGATGAGGATTAAAGGTGATGAGGAGGACGCTAAAACACTCCACGATCTGTAGCATTACTTGGTAGAGTAGAAGGAATTCTCAAGAAGAATCACCATAGTCCAAGTTTTAAACACGAAATGAAGAGAGAAATAAGCCTGAGTCGCGACGAATTGCAGCAACTGTTGTGATTGGACCCGAATTATTGATGAAACTGTAGATCATTTTGATCACACTACGCAAAACTTCTAATTGGTAGACAAGGTATTCATTTGACTCAACCAGTTACAACTTAAAACCAACGAAGAGCGATATTTGACCAAAAAGTCAAGAGAGTATCGGATATGATCAGAATAAGTGTATCTAATAAACCAAATATTGAATATAGAAGCCACTGTAAAGTACATGGGACACGATAAGAGAGACACGATAAGAGAAAGTAGTCCAAGAGAGGTGAAGGGTATGAGACAGAGTACAGTGGAGGCGAATTAATAAGGAGGTTAAGGCTCAATTCAAACTGCCGCATAATTTGGTAAAGTGAGGAAAAGAGCCCTTCGACTGTACTAGAAGTTTGTCCAATGTTTGGAGAATCTCGCACTGATTATGTTACGTCAAACAACATTAAACGGTAATTCAATAATATAATATCATAGAAGTACAAGTATTAAATAAAAACAAGTTTTGTTAGTTTTTTAAAGAATATGAAACATATAATAATAATAGCACATTTTTTATTAAACTGAAGAACTGAAAAAATTATGAAAAATGATATTTTTTGTTAGTCCTCGATCTGTTTTGATTTTTGCAATAAACAAAACGATAACATATAATCAATTATACAATTCATATTTGCAATCGCTTCAAAACTATATTCGGTAAATGAATTACAAGAGATTTTATCAATGCTTCGGTATTAATTAGATACAAATCATTATAATTCTCAATTATGTACATCCTAAATGATAATTTTAAAGCATATAAACTCAATTTGGCCAAACAAGTGAAGTCAAATTGTCGCTCAAAATTGGTTAAATAAACATTAAATTATGTAGTTTGGGGTTTGTTAGGGATCGATAGGGGGTGCATTCTGGGCATAAATTTCAATTTGCGGGTTCTCCGAATGTCAGCTGGGCCCCTCTCGCTAAAAACGAGTTCAATTCGATATTTCGATTAGTGCTAGGCAAAAATATTTAGAGACCTTTTCTCTTCTGAATTACATTTACTAACTTTTTATCCGAAACTTTTTTAACGTCAATATTTGGATGATTAGGATTCAAATTGAGTAGACAAGCATAAGAGTGTAAGACTATGAAGTGAAAATAAAGCGTAGTTTTCAAATTAATCACTTCTTAAAAACAAATTATTATCTAGAAAGACACAGATGATGATATAAAACAAAAACATTAGGACTTTAGCGACAGAGGACTTGATAGAAATGAGGAGATTTTGAAGGAGAGTCAATAGTAAAAGCTGTGGCCTTTAATTCAGCTCAGAAATAAACGAGATATTGAATGAATGTTCTTATTCAATCAAACAGATATGCTTAGAGAAAACAAGAGGGAAGAATGCTCTTTAAGATGATGGAACTCAATATTAGGACACAGGAAGAAGATTAATAATTAATGGTGGATCTCACAACAATGAATGTCGGATGTCACAACAATGAATGTCGGGAGATAAGATACAAGGGGCAACAACCATTAATATTAAAGGTGAGGAGGAGGAATATAAGACTGAGTCTAGTTGTTAGCTGGACATGGTGTACATCAAATTTTAACGACTCTTAAAATCTTGTCTCCGGATGAAGCTATTAATTAAACAATGGCGAAATATTGAGAATGGGGATATAGAGTTTTAATTCTTATACTGACCGCATACCTGATAATCATCACCCATATATATATATATATATATATATATATATATATATATATATATTCAAAATAATGATTTATTTAAAAATGCTCTTACTTTCAAATGGGGAAGCTCATTAATTTGAATTTTTTAGCAACTTTTAGATAAAATACTGTAGTTTTAAGATTATTATTCGGACATCTAAAAGTAATTCAGTATTCGCTGGATATACCGGGGGGAAAAGAAAACAATTTTTTCTCTACTTTTGACACACCATGTAGGTTAATTCTGCATGTAGATCTGCACACAATCAACTTTATCAAGAATACTGATTTGTTTCCAACATTTTGTTTTTTATTCATCCCGATATCTTAATTTTTGTGTGAAATGTGACGGTTTAAAGAAAATGCAACATTTTAGAAATGGTCATAATTTAAATGACGGTAGAGAATAAACTACAAAATAAGTAGAGTGCTGTGGCAACTCACAATATGACAACTGTCAAATATTCGTTACTTGGCAATTGCAGTTTGATTATCAGTATTTAATTTAACATCATGGTTTTAACACCTACTGATGCAGCACGAGCAGTTGCTCTGGTACAAGATGGTAGGTCTCAGTATTATGCTTCTAGAATTTTGGGTGTTACAAGGTGTAGCGTCCAGAGAGCTGTACAACGTTTCAATGAAACTGGTAGTTTTTCGAGACGAAGAGGATCTGGCAGACGACGTTCTACGAATGTTCGAGATGATCATTTTGTAACATTAAACGTTTTGCGAGAAAGAAATACTACTGCTGTCATGGCTCGAAATCGTTTGGAAGAAGTACGCCAAGTAGCTGTTAACGAAGTAACGATTCGAAGGCGATTACGAGAACATGGATTACGCTCCAGAAGACCTGCAACTGGTCTGGAGTTACTTAGGAATCACAGAACAGCCCCGTCTTCGATTTGCCAGGGAGCATCAACATTGGAATGTCGATGACTGGAGTAAGATTTTATTTTCTGACGAGTCAAGGTTTTGTTTACGTTCTCCAGATAACCGTGAAAGAATATACCGAAGAAGAGGCGAAAGGTTTGACCAAGCAAATTTTTCCACAAGACTCATTTATGGAGGAGGATCGGTAATGGTTTGAGGCGGCATAAGCATGGAAGCTCGTACTGATTTAGTCATTGTTGGCGGCGGAGCAATGACAGCAAACTGATATATTCGTGATGTGCTAGATCCACATGTAATTCCATTTGCACCGTTTATAGGAAACGAATTCATGTTTATGCACGACAATACTCGACCACATATTGCGAGGATTTTATCTCAATATTTGGACGAAACAGAAATTCAAAGGATGAACTGACCATCACGTAGCCCAGACCTCAATCCAATTGAGCACGTCTGGGACATGATGGGCAGACGAGTTCGTAACCGAGTTCCTTCTCCAAGTAATTTAAATTTTTTGAGAGATGCTTTGGTCCAAGAATGGGATCAGATTGACCAGATGGATATTCGACATCTAATGGGTATGCCACGACGCATTGAGGCAGTTATTCGCGCTCGTGGGGGAAATACCCGTTATTATTTTGTAATAATTATTAGTTTATTTGTTGTTTGATTTGTTTATAAAATTATGTATTACTCTGCTAAAACTGAATAAATAATTTAAGAATGGTGCATTTTCTTTAAACCGTCACATTTCACAAACAAATTAAGATATCGGGATAAATAGAAAAACAAAATGTTGGAAACAAATCAGTATTCTTGATAAAGTAAATTATGTGTAGATCTACTAGCAGAATTAACCTACAAGGTATGTCAAAAGTAGAGGAAAAAATTGTTTTCTTTTCCCGCCTGTATATCCAGCGAAATACTGAATTACTCTCAGATGTCCGAATAATAATCTTAAAACTACAGTATTTTATCTAAAAGTTGCTAAAAAATTCAAATAAATCTGCTTTCGCATTTGAAAGTAAGAGCATTTTTAAACAAAACAAGTCGATAAGTTTATATACATACATACATACATATATATATATATATATATAAACCTAGTAAATATTGGGGGATTGCAGCAAAAAAATGGAAAAGATATAGTCTTAGCGGAAAATGTCCAAGCTTTCGAGGATGTTTGTCCTCATCATCAGGGAGACTAAAATGAAAACAACAAGTAAATACTGTGGTCAATAAAGAATAAGTAGAAATGAAGTTCACAACCACGTGTGTACTTACCTCCGAAGTGAGGTTAGACTCCATAAAGTTGTAAAATCGTAAACTACAGATCGTAAATTGTGAAATGTTTTACAGGAATTGAGTTAGCGGAAGGACAACCAACCGCATCACACCACCATATGAAAATGTCGCAACATTTTATAAAATAAAGTAAATAATTTCATCTTCATGCGTTACCGTGTTGAACGCCGGCAAGGAAATGATATAGTTTGCCTCCAAATGCGATGTAACAAGAGACAACCAGTGCAGTCCAATCAGTGAACTGTAGGACAATGCCACCCACCATTTCAGTAATGGACTCTGCGGTAGGGCCAACAATTGGTTTAACAAGAAGATGTATTATTTTCGATATATATATATATATATATATATATATATATATATATGTATATATATATATATATATATATATATATATCTTGAACCCAAGAAGATATAATTCTAAATATTATCGGAAGGTTGAAGAACATAAGTGAATTTATATATATATATATATATATATATATATATATATATATATATATATATATATATTACTAGTTTTTTAAAGTTCTTTGACTGAACGTATATTTTTTTATATAAAACTTTCTTGGATTTCAGTCAAATAAAACATTATTGACAATACCTAGAAAATAGACTAAAAAGCCATAAGTATGATAAAAAAAATGCTACTGCCCTTACTAACCATGAAAGGAATAAAAACCATCAGCTTAATTATGCAGGGACGAAAGTCTTAAAAATGGAAAATAATTTGTAAAAAAGAGAGTTTTAAGAAATGATAGCAATCCAAAAATCGATGTTCTGTATAAATGACAAAAGAGATGTAAATAAACTCAGCACTGCATATATCCCACTCCTATAAACAATACAATTAGTCTCACGTTAATACAGTTCAATGTCACTAACTATGTTAGTATATTTTTACCAATATGTATGTTTTGTTATTAAAGTATGTGTTCTTCATGAAAGAATTCTAATCCAATGATTTTAATGTGTTATAATGATGTGAACGTATTTTTGAGTTTGATTTTAATGAAAATTCACTGACTATACTTTGGGGTAAGTTTGTTTTTGTATTCCAATAGTTTGTTTACCATATGCATTCCGATTTATTTTAGTTTGATAAAGGTCTAAATTTAAGACTGAAACGTCACCATCCATTGTACGACAGAATTTTAGTAAAATGACATTTTAATCTTTCAATAATGTTTTATTTGACTGAAATCCAAGAAAGTTTTATATAAGAAAATATATTATATATATATATATATATATATATATATATATATATATATATATATATATATATATATATATATATATACATGGGGTCGTGCGCTCCAACTAACACCACGGAGACATGCTCCACAATAACAAAATAAAAACTTTGACGAATAGTTAATTAAGAAAGGTAATAAACATTGCTTACATACTCTCAATATTAACTAATTGAAACAATAAACGCAACTCTACTGTCTGAATCACAAACCACTAAATCCCGCATGTTGACTGTCATCGACAGACAGTAATTCGCGGAAGCTCTAATTCTACCCTCATGGAGTTTCGAGTTAGCGGCTATCTGGAGGAATCACAACCTCCTTTACCGACTAATTTCGGTACGCGAAGAATCGTCTACCAATTGTCGACAACGATTCTTTGATCCCGACTCAGAATTGCCCCAACGAACGCAAGTCCGGAGTGAATGATACTCACATAGACATCATATATGTGACAAATGTAAACATAATAATACACGGTGATAAGAATTCATGCATATAGTACTCTTTATACATTGTAAGTCGAAATAATGTTAGATTGAGTAAAGAAGCATATTTTAAAGATTCTGTAACTGAATATGCACAACAACAAAATTGAAACGTTTCAGGGAATTCTCAACAAGTCCACGTTCAAAACACGAAATAGAGAGAGAACTAGGTATGTGTTGCGAAAAGATGGAATACTTGATTCAACAAATTTTATCATTGGAGATGAATTATCGATGAATCTTGTCAGCGTAAGACAAGGTATTCATTTGACTCAATCAGTTATAACTTGGAACCAAGAAAAAACTAGTTTGACTGAAAAATCTTGAGATTTAACATAGTTCGGACTTTTACAGTAACCAACCTACCAATCTGAGAAAATATATTGCTCTGTGACTACATACCACAGTAGTTTTGATCTGATCAAAAAAATATTCTTTACCACACAACTTTTGTATAAAACTTGTTTTTTGTAGGCAATACTAACTATTATTGGGTATTTTTTGTTGCATGACCTCATATGTTTCGTATAAAAGTAGAATATTTACCTTGAAAAACATTTTCTGTTCAACTAAACAGTGAATCCATAACTAAGATCACTTGTCAATCTTTGTATTTTCCTTTAACTAATTATAACATTTGATTTTCATATTTTTCATCTTGTCAAACAAAATTTTCGCAAAACTATACCAATCCTGCTACTTAACAATTATAGCCTCCGTTTGTCATTTTTGTTTATGTTCTTGAACTAAAACTGCTTTATAAGAAACTAATAATAGAGTCGCATTCTCAATAATAGTTTCTATAATTACCAAAGTTTTCTCTAACTTTTAGAGTATATAGAGCATCTTAACATCAATTCAACAGTAATAAAAAGAGATAACTTTGATCCATAATAGTTTGGACTTACATTTTAATCATTTGCTTCGCTTCCCGCGAAGGTTAGCTGTATACCATTTAATTTTATTTTATTGTATCGGAGTTCGGATAGAATGGAGAATAACAGGGACTTATAAAATGGCAGTTACAGTGTAGCTAAAAATGTATGTACAAATAAGTTGAATACTTTCGGTCTTTTGTAGGATTTTAAGTTGGTCAACGCTTTGACCTAAATCTTCTTCATTACGAACTATAATAATAGAGTAATTAGAAATAGGTACTGGTAAGATGTGAACAAGTCGTTTTATTTTCGCTCCGTAATTAAACTCAAAATATGTGGAAGTTGCAAGTGAAACGAACTATAGTTCTAGTCAAATCAAACCACAAGTGGTAAAGTGTGAAAAAAACAGAATCAAAGTAAAGTTAGTTTAAGAAATAATAGTTAAGATATGCTATTCACTCATTAATAGTTGTTGCTAAATAGATCAATTTTTTTATGCAATGAAAGATATACAATAATACATAAAATATGTATACAATATAATAAATAATTTGAAAAAGTAATTATTGTTAAATATACCTGAATAAACAAAACAAAGAATCACTGAAGCACCAAAGACGATTGTATGTGATATTTTTACATAATTAAAAATAACTTACAAAACACCATAAATATATAAAATCGACATACAACCACCTTATTATACAGTGTGGAAACCACTTATGGAATAAAATTCTTTATGTCATTATTTTAGAAAATTATAAAAAATGTACAGGGTGATTCACGCAAGTATGCCATAGGCGGTGTTTTTTTTTTAAATGAAACACCCTGTATATTTGCATATTTTTGACATCCTCTTAATGAACCGATTCCAACAAACTAAATCATGTATGGTCAATTATGAATTATACAGGGTGAAATTTTAAAATTAATAATTTATTACACTTGAAATATTGGTACTTTTTTAAATTAGCTAAATATGGATTTATCAGAAATCTAAACTAACTAATTATTAGACGTATTTGTTATTAAGCAAAACCTGCTACGCCCATGGATTTTATCATGAAATACCTAAAAATGCCAATAATTAAACAAAAACGGTAAATAATGTGGAATGTTTTCTATTGTGTCAGTTGTTGATGTGTTGACAGTTTGTACTGAAAAAGTAAAATCTTTGTCAAACACCCTTTCCTTGTCGACATAACAATGAAATATTTAACTGAGACTCACCGAATTAAGATTTTAATGATGATCGGGTATGGGGAGAACTGCAGAAGTCAAGTTGAAGTGGCAAACTTATTTAATCACAGGTATCCCGAATTGCCTAATATTTCACAAAGTACTGTGTATAAAATTCATGCACAATTCAGAGAACTTGGACATGTCAAACCATTGAAAATAAAACCACACTCCGTTGAAGATGATGTGAAAGTGTATATTTTGTTAAGTGTCCAAGAGAATCCAACTTCTAGTACACGTCAAATTGCCCGTGAAAATAATGTTAGTCATACAACTGTTCTAAGATGTCTTTATAAAGAAAAACTTCATCCCTACAAATCAACTTTTGTGCAGGAGTTAACAGAAGACGATCCAGATCGTAGAATGGATTTCTGCGAAAGATTGGTGAATAAGCTGAACAGAAATGAGATAGCTTTTGGTACCATTCTTTTTTCTGACGAATCAACATTCACATTGAATGGAGAGGTAAACCGACAGAACTGTAGATATTGGTCAGCAGAGAATCCTAATTGGATGCGTGAGACACATACTCAGTACCCTCAAAAGGTGAACGTTTGGGCCGGTATCATAGGCGACCATATTATTGGTCCTATATTTATAGATGGAAATTTGACAGCTGAAAAATATTCAAATATGCTTAGAAATGAAGTTATTCCTGCGTGGGCAAACTTATATCCCAACGCAATAGATCCTAGCTTACCGAATGAAAATGTTTGGTTCCAGCAAGACGGGGCAACACCCCATTATGCTTTAATGGTAAGAACTCACTTAGATGAAATCTTCCCCAATAAATGGATTGGACGAAGAGGTACTATTGAGTGGCCATCTAGATCGCCAGACCTTACGCCGTTAGGTTTTTTTCTGTGGGGTTATCTTAAGAACAAAGTATATGCAACACAACCAACTAGCGTTGTAGACCTCAAAGACAGGATAACTACAGAAATACGGAATATTTCACCTCAAACTTTAAACAAAGTTAAGGAGGAGTTCTATAGGAGACTGTGCTATTGCCAACAACTAGGTGGAGAACATTTTGAGCATTTATTTTAATGTATTTATGTGTTTAATAACTGTAAAAATAAAAATTTCACCCTGTATAATTCATAATTGACCATACATTATTTAGTTTGTTGGAATCGGTGCATTCAGAGGATTTCAAAAATATGCAAATATACAGGGTGTTTCATTAAAAAAAAACACCGACTATGGCATACTTGCGTGAATCACCCTGTTCATTTAAATTTACGTTTACATAACGCACAACTCAATTCAAAAGTTGACATGTCATGGTATTTTTTATAATTTTCTCAAATAATGACATAAAGAATTTTATTCCATAAGTGGTTTCCACACTGTATAATACATACATGTTTATTTACAATTATGACAGATTGTGATAACAACACAAGGTGGTAACAGATTATCGTGAAATGGTTAGTGAGACTTGTGAACAAACATTTAGAGTAAGCCCATTAGAACCAATGGTCGTACATATTTGTCCCCTTTACATTATTATTTACAACTATCCATGTTTAGGTGTGGAATACATTGTTATACATTTTCTGCTCAATAGCAACAATATAATATATATGAACAGTTATAAAAACAATATAACTGTGGTGTTAGTGATAACAATAAATGCGGTAGCCATACATGGTGGTCAACAACGGTTCAGAAGGAAATAAAATCAATTAGCTATTGATTTGGAGGAAAATAATGATGAAAAAAGTAAGAACTATTCTGTTCATGACACCCAAACATTCAAAATATTAACAGCAACACTTAATTTACTAGGGGAATCGTTGTGGATTAGGTACCAATCCATCAACCTTATTCCATTCTACTTAGTCCAAACTCCAAGCAAAGATACTTCACTCAACAAGTTTTCTGACGTCGGTTCTAGGTAGAGCAAGGACATACGTTTCAAATATTTTTTTTTAAAGGTCATCTGGGTTTATGGTTTTCAAGTACTTTTTGTATATATCAGGCAATACATTAAATATTCTTGATGACAAATATAGATAATATTTCTGGCCTATGGTTTTGTGGGCTGGCGGTATTTTGACATTATCGTTAAGTTTGTTACGCGTCGCATAATTGTGGTCAACTTGATCAAGTATTTTCCTGTTTTTGTATAGATACAGTATTATATTATACATATACATCTGTCTCATATCCATAACTCGTGTCTCTACAAATAATTCATCTGACGGGTAAGTGACTTTTTTGAAGGTCATTACTTTCAATATTTATTTTGTAGAACCTCCAGTTGTTTCAGATGACTATAAGTTACTCCACCCCAGCTCAAGATACCATATTGTAACCGTGACTGCACTACTAAGTAAGCTAACAATAATAACAACAACTGATAAGTACGAGTAACCGGTTCAAGCATTTGAAATTTGTAGTAATTCAATTGCGAGCAGGGTCCGATTAAGAGCGGCAAAATAAATTCAGTAGGCTATGGATTGAATGCGGTAGATTTTTAGCATAAACCACAAAAGAGACATGTGAATCGTGGACTAACCGAATAGGAAAATGGAAAGCGACGATTATTACAATACGGATAAAGGTAAAAGGAGTCGAACTCTAAAAACCTAGCAGATCTCGTTGGAAACAGTAGTAAAACTTCTAGAGCGACATCAAAAACTCATAAAACAGAAGACGATAATACATACGATGATGCAGGAGATGAACATCGAACAAAATCCGAAAGAAAAAATACAAAAATGGGGGAAGTTCAATCCAAATTCCCTGAAAAAAGAATTAAAATAAGAAATAAAAATATGGATCTAAAACAAGGAAACCAACACGCAAAGAAAAGAAATGAAAAATTCGAGAAGAAAAGTAGACAGAGGACCAGTGATCTTAATGCAAAGAATGTCCCATAGGTTAGAGCTAGACCTAGAACCTTATGAGAGTAATACAATTGGGGGAGGAAACATGTTTCATCCAGCTAGAAAATGATAATAGAAAATTGATATACCAAAAACCAACCAGAAACTAAAAGATGATGCAAATGAAAGAATATATATGACCGAGGATCTAACAAAAAGCGAGCAAAACAAGCAGAACCAAAAAAGGGGAATCGCAGAAGAAATAAGAAAAACAGTAAAAATCGGCTACAACAAAATTACTGTTGATGGTACCGACTGGAGATGGGGTTACATTGAAAAAAAGTGAAGGAATCGGAGTCACAAGGCTAATAGATTTAACGCAGGTATCTGTCCACTTCTCTTTATTTACCTTTACCAATAAATACTGCGCAGAATATTCTTCAGGGCAAACTTCTTTTTTTAACTTCAATCCTTTCTCTGTGCATTCTACAATTTTGTAATTATTATAGTGTGTAAATTCCGGACTATTTTGCAAATTGCATAAAACATCTAGTAAATCCATCAATTCCTGTTCTTCTTGTAATTTTTTTTGTTTATTTCTTCGTTTTCAGCTTCATACTTTTTCGCAGCAATCATCATTTCAGTGAATGGAGAAATATTGGCCAAGTGCTTATCCGAGACTGATGGGACACTACGATGAAACTGTGGAAGTGTGGATGGTTCTACTTGTGAAAAAAGAGTCTTAACACTGCAGCCTTTTTTATACTTTTCCAGCTGTTTATCGGAAGGCTTATTCCAAATCATAGGTTCATTCGTTTTGGAATAAGCATTCTCCGTGTTTACGTATATGCAAACTCCTGCCGCGTGTTTGCAGTACCCCAGGCCTCCTTTGCAGTTGCATATCGTGTTGTCAATCGTTCTGTTTTGTTTTTACTAAAATGTAAATATTGTAATAAATATAAATATATTACAATTAAAATACAAAACTCACTGATGAAAAATAATCGAAGAAATAGACTAAAGAATTCAAATGTTTGCTTATACTTTTTTCTATTTTTATAATATATAACATAATATAACCATATAATTACCTGTATTTTAACTTTATAAACATTATCAGCATTTTTAGTTTTCGTAGCACCAGGTGTTTATCGTAAAACTTCACCAATAATTTCGCGAAAATTGTTTTCCCCAATATTTTCATGTACCTCACTTATGTGGAAGCTTTCTAAAAGTTTTTTGCCTTTCGTTAGGCTTTTTGACCGAAAAATGCTTGTATCGACTGATTGGAACCCAACTTTCATTGTCACAACCATTTTTGATCAGAAACAACCCTCGCGACACGTTGAAAAAAACTATTAGAAAAGTCATGTTTTTCATTTGTTTGCATACTGGTTCCTACTCGTACAATTCCTGAATTTAAAAAAAAATCCGGTAGGGGGCGCGAGCTCTGCGCGCCAAAGATACTCAACTAGCGTATAATATATTTAGTTGAATGTCTTAAATTATTAGTTTTATTTACATTTACAATAAATTGCCTTTCAAAATGCTTAGTTATTTAACTTAAATTTTAAGCCATAATTTCGGTAGAAAGTGGCATAAAGTATATTTGTGTAGAAAGCTAAAATATTGTGCTTTGCATTAGGCTAAAAATATACTGGGTGTTCTAAATAAAACAATAAAGTTGCCCTATCACTAATAATCATCGAGTTAATCTCCGGTCATACCGGAATTCCGAGAAAAGATCCCATTATATAAATTTCAATAAAACTGGCGAAAACCGTATGCTTCTATTCTCAAAACTATTTTAGTAAAAACACCAAAAAATCAAGTGAGACACCCGGTATTTGTTTTCTGTCCCAAACTATTGGTTGAATTACACATGCCTGATACTGTTGTTTTCGAAAAACAATCAACGGGATGTCTTAATACAGGAAAAACAGTTGAGGTTTAAATCATCAGGAAGCAGAGAATTTTTTTGTTTCCCATTATTCTACATAATATGAAGCGTTTATCTTATTAGGAACAAAATGTTCCTGTAGTATACTAAACTTCTCAGTGGTGGCACATAATTCCTAAATAATTCACTTCTTCCAAGAGAATATTAACATCATCATCCTAGCTTTTCCTGGATCATTTATGGCAATATATTTTCTCCACTATTCTTGCACATTAAACTTAAATCATTAGATGGTCACTAATCTTCTGACAATTCTAATTACATTCGCCGAAATCTCATGCGACTATTAATCTTTTGATCTTGCAAATGGAAATCCCTAATTACCTTACACGTTATCTGAACCGACATAAACTTTATACGTTGTCATTACAAGTGATACTGAAGTTAACTCAATAATGTTTTATTATATCTACATAATACTGTCGTTTTTCATTGTATTCTTTTCACAAACGACCCATATTTTCCGGCTTACTGAACATTTTCCACGGAGACATATGATAGCTTTATAACTGTCCTACCAAATTTCGACAAGGAGAGGTTTTTTCGATAAAGGTGTAACATATGTGAGCATTTTCAGATCAACTATAAAAATACAGACGGAAATTTCGCCAGAAAATAAAAAAAGAACAACTTTTGCAAACCGAAATCAGACAATCAATATTTTATAGAGATTCACGCCCTCTTTGTTGAAATACTTTGTCATTAATAGATAGAATTTTTTCAAATCTTACTGTGGAAGGTGTGAAAGAGAAAGAATCAGACATCGGGCAGTTTGTGTATAATGTAAAGTCTCCTAATATGGGGTACAAAATACTATAATAAAAAATTAAGTGAATTTTAAACACTATTTCCAGATTTTTAGTTTCCTTGGACACTATTTAAGTATTTAATAAAAAGAAAAAATGGAACATTGAGGAAAAGTTTCACTACCCCATATTTGGGGGCATATGGTATCCTCATTAGGGGTACACTATATTCGTAATATGGGGCACCCTATTTAATATGTAGAAACTGAAAATAACAAAAATTATTTTGCTTTTTCAATATAAAAACTATTAATTTATTAAAATGAAACATAAAAACTACACGTAACAAAAAAAACGAACGAAAAAATGTACGTATCTAACAAAAACACAAAACAATTCTATTTTTAAGCGCAAAAGTCACAAATATACCGGCATATTTCACAATCAGCATATTCAACATGCGCCCATTTGAAGCAGTTTTGACACATCACCCATTCCTTGCCTCCGACATCTTCGGAATACGGATTTTCCCAGAAAATACAAATGGCATCTTCTGCAGAGTTTTCTACCAGGTAATCTGTTTCTTGATAGTCCGGTTCAAAGGCCGACTCTGAAGAAGAACTCGGATTCTGATTTATGTTCATTTGGTTTTTCTTTACCCACTGACAGTTTTTTTCTTTTGTTGGGCAAGTTTAATTTTTTTCTGTTGGCTTGGTTTTGAAACACTAATCTTTCTTTTAACGGCGGAAGTGGAAGATAAATTTGGTTTTTTCTATATTGCTTGCTAATTCGTCTTTGTTTGGAGTGCTTCTTGAACTCTTCTTCATGATATCTTCAGAAGCCGTTGAAACAGACATGAAATTTGCAAGGTCAATCTGTTTCTCAGAGATATTTTCTTTTGGCTCGTTGTTATCTAATGGTTCTTCCTCTACTGTTTCTTCTACTACGTTGTCCTTATCAACTGTTTATGTTTCTATTTCTTCATCAATTGTTCCTTGCAATTCTGCCACCAAATAATATTCTTTAAACACGTGGGTGAAACATTCTAGTTTTTCTAAACCCGTTAATGGCCGTATCGATGGTAGCCGCTTTTATGTAGGATATTCCAAAAAGTTCTCCTACCTAATTGGCTGATACCACACGTCCATGTTCAAGTCTGAGCCAGTTTGTGATTTCTTGCGTGTTAAGGTGCTTCTAAAATATTTTTACAGCAATATGTGGCTACAATACTGACAACAATAGATCAGCCATCACAACCACAGATAACCCACATATAGATGAGACACCGATTATGGCGCCATCTAAAGAGCCTGTCGACTAAACAATTGAGTGATGTTAAAAAGATTTCTGTAATTTTAGGTTTTGGCGGTATATTCAAATTCACTGTATTTCAATCATATTATTCCAAAATAACCATTTATAGTCCATCATTTGACATTTCATTCAATTTAACTCCATTAACTCAATAATAATTAGCTGTTGAGTTAAATTAAATGAAATATCAAATGATGAAATAAATTGGAAAAAATAAAACAGTAATCATTTAAACAGTTTATTTATTTTGCTATAAAGATACACAACAAATAATTTCTTTCACAAAGTACTTTTCTTAACAAACAGAATGATAATAAATAAACTATAATGTAAAAACAATGCAATAATTAAAAAATAATTTGAGTAACATACATTCTAGATTGGAGTATCATTACATTTTTAAATGATGTTAAGTCAAGATAAATGTAGAAAACTGCTTCTTACTTAATCAAAAAAAGTGTTAGCAATAGTAGTTAACTGCAATGGTACTTACATAGGTCAAACTGGTCAATATTTACATAAGAGAATTCAACAACACCAGCCATCAGTTCGAAATAACAATGAATGTACTGCACTATCAAAACGTTCACTTGATAAAAATAACTCTTTTAATTTCAATAACGTAGAAATAATAACTACAGAAAAAAATAAGAGTAAAAGATTAATAAAAGAAATGATAAATATTAATAAGAATCCTGACTCAGTCAATTTCAGAACTGACATAGACAACTTAAGTTGAATATATACGAACTTACTATTATAAACGAATATCTACACCTTACCTAGTTATTAAAAATTAAAAAATAGATTTCTAATTCTAATTTTATTTTAATTAGGACACTCTGTAAATATATTCTAATCATTTTTAACATAGTTCATTGTTTGTATTATTTGTTTTTGTGTACATTAATTGTCTTTTTTTTAATTTAAGAAATACTACTAT
Source organism: Galeruca laticollis (assembly GCA_963921935.1). Lineage (NCBI taxonomy): Eukaryota > Metazoa > Arthropoda > Insecta > Coleoptera > Chrysomelidae > Galeruca > Galeruca laticollis. The sequence continues at coordinate 97,213,363 of OY998181.1, read as the reverse complement.
ACAGTAGTAGAGAGCCTCTACGGAGGCGTAATTAAAAAGTAAGTTTTAAAGTAACATCTTCTAATTATATGTATTATAATAAATGTATTGTGTTTTCAAAACATTTTTAGTAAGATTTCAAAATTGTTTAAACAAAATAGACCGAAACGTAACCACTATAAGCAAATGATTTTATTTCTAACCGAAACCCATGAAAATATAAGAAAAAGTACTATTTTTGGCAACTTTCTGTGAAAGAAATCATTTGAGTATAATTACTGTGAATGTTAGAACAAAAGTAATTAAGATACTTTTAAATGAAAATTTGTTAAATACTGCCCAGCTCTGTAAATACAAGGTGCCAAGTAATTACATATAAGAGTGCTAAACAGCACTTTTGACTGTACAAAATTTAAAATAATATATCTGACATTTCATTTCCACTTGAAATACATCTTTATTTCTTTACTGGAAGTATTAAATAGGTTTATATCACAAGTTTAAACCTATTATATTGCATATTTGTATATTTCTACATTTAAAAGCATTCCGTTCTTATGAAATCATCGCATAAGGCAGTTTAAGTTACTCTGCAGCTCCTGGCAGTCTGATTGTTAAAATGTTTCTTGAGGGCTCTTAAAAATCCCACTGTCTCGTGGTATTCCTTTCTCGTTTCTGGTTGAGGTTCTACAATTAAACACACAAAATGACAACAATAAATAATTAAATACACAAATATGTTTGAAAATTTATATCAACAAAAGAAAACAAAATGCGCTTACCATTGAAATAATAAGTTTACACATGCTTTTGTACTATGCCAAAAAATATCAAAAAATGTTTGAATGTTTAAATTTTTTTGGTTATTTTGAATTCCTTTTTTTGGAGTTTTCGATTTTTTCAGAAATTCTTGATTTTCATTGGTTTTAACTATTTTTTGATTTATTGTTTTTTTTTTATTTTTTGTCTTTACTGGATCTTTGATTACCTCTAGATCAAATACTTAGACGTAATTCCTCAACAAAAGTTAATACTCACTTTCTTTTCCCATAAATTGTCATACCATGGGCTATATATGAAAATCGGCAAGGGATCAATACCTTCCATCCCATAGCTGGTGGAGGGAATAGCTATAGCATAAAATAAAACCCCGATTATTATTTTTTCAATGGGTTTTCAAAATGGAATTTTCCGAGAATGGAATGGAATTTTTTACTAATTAGCTTATTTATCATATCTAATGGATAACCGTAGCCATCAAATGAAATGTAACTTCGGTCATTCGGACGATGATATTGATTTATCGAAACAATTGTCAATTTTTAAGAATTTTCAATAACTTTTATTATATTGTGGAATTAACTAGAAACCGTGAGTTTCATTTAAAACACTATTATGAGCAGATTCCACGAAGTAAGGGTCGAGACAGTTGATTTAGTTAAAATTTGTCAGAATTACCCTATTAAGAGGGTGTACACACATATCATTTAGTTGATAATTTCAAATAAGACATTTCGTTATGTGAATTACAATTGTACACCCACTAGGGTAATTTTACTTAAATAATGATGTAACATCAAACATTTTATTTAATTGTATGTAGCAGTTACAGGGTTTGATGTTTTTTGACACCTGTTGTATGTTTTTTTCTTGACGAGAGCTTTCAGAATGGCCTAATGGCTGAAAGCGCTTAGCTGGAATTTCAATATAATTACACACTCAGTACTTGTCTTTTCATTCACTCAATTTATATTTTAAAATGTCCAAAATTATAGCATGCTATATTGAATACAATGAAACTTACCATCAAACTTTGGTTAATTTCCACTCATATGGGAAGGCAAATCAAACTGTCTTAATAACCTTAATTCGTCTTTCTCAAATCTAGAGAAACAATGTTTTTGAAAATGAAGGGAACATACCCTCCATCGTTTCCTTGTCGACAAATTTAATGATTTATTACCACTGAGTTTCAGGGATATTAATTTTATCTTACTGGGTTGGAGGAACAAAACTGTAAAAAGCAATATTTACTTTAGTAATACAACAATATTCAGTTTAGCTAATGCAAAAAACAACCATGAACTCTATTGAAGTCTATTAAATTAGTAAACATTCTGAGTTTTATGAAAATAAAGAGAACGGTTGTTAATTGAGAAAGAAAAGATGCTCAAATTTTTTGAATAAAACTTACAGAGTACAACACTTATTAGAATCCTTCAGAATACACTTTGACATTGTATTTTTAATCAATAACAATAAAGCAACGAAACAACAGATACATATTACACTATAGCAATAAAAAAATACACCAAAATACCGAAACCTTATAATAACCTCAACACTAAAACTAAGAAACGATAACAGTATAACAGAACTAACAGATAAAGCGCAATATGACATCACGCATACGCAGTTATAAAAATGAATAAAATTAGATTACTAAGGACGTTACAGTTTTCGTTAATTATTTGAAATTATCTACCGATTTTAGTTACTCGACAGGCTCTATAGATGGCACGATCTGCAGTGTCCCTAGCCTGATCACAACAACATGTAATGCAGCAGATGGCTAGGCGATATATATTTCGGCAACATTTTCCGCTACTCATTCGGGTAATAATGGCTGACAAAAACATACTTGTCGCGGCGACTTATATTTTCAAAGAAAATTTAAAGAAAAAATATGTGGATTAGATAACATAAGTCTAGATATCAATCTTCATAATAACAGTTCAAAAAAGTTTTCAAGAATATCAAATAGTGAGTTAATTTTTGATATACTTGGACCAGGAATGAACAGAAATTATACAAACATGAAGAAAGCCATACCTGTTACCACAAGATTGCCGATTTTTTTACTTTTTTTACGACTGGAGATTCATAGAAAAGTTTAATTAATTTTGTTAGAGTATTTGCAGTCTCAATTCCTGTTATAGTTCTAGAAGTTTTGGAGACTTATTGGAAGGAGTGAAACAGAATTTTTTATATGCCTCATTACTTGATATATACCGAGTTAAAAATTTTATTCTCAAATCAATTTGATTCTATACTTATTATTAATCCAACACTTTGTTATATTTATTTTAATTTTAATTCGTTGTAAAACTATTAGATAAAAAAAATTAAAAGAGTCTAAGTGTAGTGTACGAGGTCAGTTTAACTATAAAATTAAAAGTTTTATCTAGGATGAATATAGAAAAAAATAGAGGTGGCTGCTAAGCGGGAGTCGAGAGAGTTGATTTTTTTTGAAAGAAAAAGAGTGGAAATTGATGACAGATTTCAAAAAGATATTATTAAAGTAGAAAATTCAGAAGAATTAAATAAGATTATATCAGAAAATTAAATAAAGAAGATAAATTTTGTAATATAAGAAAAGCTGTAGAAGAAATCATTTTTTTTAATATGAGTAAAATCAACTAAGACTTGAGAGTACAATCACAATACTGGAGGATATAGATTAAATAAAGAAGAGAAAAAGTATTTGATCACAAGTAGATATAATAAAATATTACTTACCGGAACTATGGAAAAGCAATCTTCGGTATCCAGAAAGGAGATAGAACTGAATTTTGGTTCAGTTCATTACTACCACAATCAAGTTAAGAAACATCGGCGAAAAATCAAGTGCATAATTACAAACTATAAGGTAAATTTATAAAAACTAAATTTAAATCATATCGATATTTTTTAACAAACGAACTGTCAAACTTACAATCATATACTTTGATGGGACCAGTGTCAATTCAAATTGTAATTTGTTGATAAATTTCACATAAAAGTTAACGATCAGATAAAAAAGTTATTTAACAAATTTAGATAAGAATTTCCTAAACATATTTCACTGAATAGATTTATAACTTGTAAACAAAAAGAAAAACCTTTTCTATAATTTTAACAATAAAATTTCTCATAACCTCTAATCTCTCTCAGTAAGACAGCTAAAACCAGTGGCCAAGGTCTTCTATTAATAGTACAGAGTGCTATTTAGATCTATTTAAAAAATTATTGGAGAATAATAAGTATTAGTTAATGTAAATATTCCTTTTTCTTATTAATTTTATAATATGATTATTTTGGAGTTTAAATTTAAATATAAACGTATCCTCACTCACGATAATTCCTCACAAGTAATTAAGAGTTTCATCTTGAGGACTGAAGTTAGCTGGCCTTTTATTTTTTAGCATAATATCTATTTCTAATTTTTTATTTTATAAGCACAACAAAATACAAAAAAAGAGAGATATATTTGCATTATCATTTAATATCATATATTACATCATTAATTTCATCTGACGCTCAACAACTAAAATTATAATACCATAAACCTAATAAATAATTGAAATTATAAATAGCAATAAAATATTATAGCAACTGGCGTCCAACGTGGGGATATACAGGACTATCGAAAAACGAATATAAAGGGCTATAAAATCTTCAACAAACCTTATAAATGAATTAGAAGATTAAAATGGAACGTAGAACTGGAAAATTATTGAAGGACTTAAAAATACAAGATATAAAAAGAGAACTGGAGAAAAGATATATCAACAGGCAAGGAACCAAACAAACAATACTTAACAGATTAAAAGATATAATGATCGAAGAGGAACAAAATTCAGATACCTACATTTTTAAAGGTTTAGAAGATTTCCAAGTAGAAGAATACAGGGAATCCGTCATAGTACAACAAATATGTAGATTATGAGAATGAAAGAAAAGAGGATGACGTTGAACAATAAGCTGGATGGGAACCAACAAGAAGGAAGGAGATAGATATGATGAATATGTTTGGAAGACTAATGAAGAAATTAATGCAAGAACAAAATACTGAAATTAGTGCGAACTGTAACCTCTAGCTTTACACTATAGAAACAATCTCGAACATTTACTGGTTTTCGACATGCCAGACCAAGTACGAGGTTCGTCTAAAAGTTTTCACAAAAATAAGGGGCGCCAGTTAAATTGACCCAAAGCCCTATAAAGATGCTCTATTAGCTCCCAATTTAACAAAAAGCCAACATTAGAACGTAACTCTTGTACTTAACCCTAGATTTCAATGAAACTCTTAATATAATCAATTAGTCCAACTATATTTATAAGAGATATTAGTGAGTATAAACGCATTAAATTATATATATTAACTATAATCCAATAATTGAATGTACCATTAATATTTTTCTAAAGCTACGGTCGCCTAAAGGTGTAGATGTTAATAAAATTCACGCCAGAAAGTTTAACAATGAATTTCACCGCGATGAGCTCATGCGCATACCGATCTCGTATACCTCATTAATTACAACCCGATACTTTAGTTTTCCGCTTACATAAACAGATATATTGAAAATATAAAGTTGACTTATCGACGAGCGATTTTTCCTAATAGAAGATTGAAACTAGCCTACCACTTAAAGTGAGTCTATCATATAGTGCACAGAAAATGGTCTACCCTTAACCAGATTATTAGTATCTTATATACACATATATAAAAAAAGTTTATTGTATAATATAGCCACACCCAAAATCTTAAATTCTATAAAACCTGTGTTTTCTTGTCTTCAGAAGTTTTGCTATACGTCCACGAAAGACAGCAATTCAGATGTCCTTATCATTCTTTCCATAACTAAATCAGCAGGACGACTTAATCCGGAATAGAAAAACCCCCATAATTTCCGGGGGTTTTTCGTCTAATCTATTGTGATGTAGTATGATGTAAGGTACTGTTAACTCGGGCAGTGCTGTAACGACCAGTATAATCCAGATTTATGGCATAACAGTTTTCGTATGTGATATCGAACAATTTTCATCAGCTAACAATAAATTATGAAGCCATTATCAGCCCATGCACGTGGAGTGTCGTTATATCCTTCATAGGAAGGAAAATTACGGAAATACAACATATAGTCCAGAAATAACTACACCAGTATAATCCCCCTTGAGTCCGGAATTTAAGTAAACTTCCAAAACTGAATCCCTCTGCAGGTTGATTAGAATATATCAATTTCATTTCCGGAAGTTCACACTCTGCTTTCTACATAGGTCACTTTTTAAAAAAATGTCCCGAAATTCGTTTCGACGCAAAACCAACCAGTCCAATTATACTAATTACCTTAGGTACCGGTTTAAACGACTGAAATCCCAGATAAGAGTATCTATTTACTTTAACAATCGTTTTAAATTTGAACCTACATACCACAATATATGCAAAATAATAACGGTAAAATTCGGCATTAGATGTGCCAATACGCTAAAGTTATTTTAGAACCATTACAACATTGGCTAATAGAATTGACCAGAAAAGTACAGAAATCAGTGCAAATATGAATACATTGGCTAATAGAATTGATCAGAAAATAGAGAAACAAAGCAAACACACTGATAAACATATAGAGGATATGAAATCTAAATTTGAAGTACTTAGAGAAATAAATTTACAAGAGGGAAAAATCAATATGATAAATAAAAATTTTGAAGATGAAATAAATAAGTTTGATAGGCAACTAGACGTAGTGGAAGGTAGATGTTTACAAGCAATGGATACTAAATGTGAAAAATTGGATAGAGAAATAAAGAAAAATAGAGTGGAAATACAAGGAATTTGGAATGACATAAATAAACTAGACAAAAATATGGGAACAGAAATACAAACAAGTTTACAAATGATTGAAGAAGAGAATAAGGAAGCAATACGAAAAACATACAGAGAACGAAATAAAAAATTCAAACATCCTAACACAATCATCATTGTTTCGAGTTGATAATAAAATTAAATTTGGAGGCGATATTAAGAAAATACATTCTAGAGTGTTTTTAAGAACTTTATGAAACAAAATAAAATGCGCAGAATATTTAGAAGACGTAACAAAAATTGGAATAATACAACTAAAGAAAAATTCAAGAAGTGAATTGGAGAATTGAGAATTCAGGGAAGAAAATAAGAAGAAGTTCAGAAAACGCAGGGAGAATTGAGTAACGAGGGAAGAGAATGAAAAGAAGTTTAGAAAGGGAAGGGAGAATCGAGTAACGAGGGAGGAGAAGAAAAAGAAGTCGTATTTTGTAAATCATGTATACTAGCACTACAGACCGTGTAGGTCCATGACTGATGTTTCAACACTAGCAGTAGGTGCTCGGAGCTCCATACGAAACTCTTCTGTTACAATCTACTAAGTTCAATTGCCACTTTCGCACAGACTATCCGAATGCCCACTACTTCGGTTCGTTCTAAAATTTCTTGTGTTCTGCACCTATTTCCAATTTGCACATTAATAACTTAACCCTTCCATGGCTTGGTTGACGACTTGCCTCCATCCCATCTTGTCATTTGTCTTACTTCTCCAATTTCTGACATTAAGTCTTCGTAGGTCCTCTTCAACCTCCGCTTTCCATCTTGTTCTGGGTCTACCTCTCCTTCGCCTTCCTCCTATAGAACTATATATATATATATATATATATATATATATATATATATATATTTAGAATTATATCTTCTTGGGTTCAAAGGTTGTGGAATGAAACATATATATTAGTTAAAATATATTTTCGAATAAAGACTTATCAAACTTGACGTTTCGCTCTTATTTTGGGAGCATTTTCAAAAGAATATGTATAAATATTAAAATTGAATTATATAAAATACAGTTATTGTAAAAATTATTTTGAAAAAATATTTTTTTCAAAATAATTTTTACAATAACTGTATTTTATATAATTCAATTTTAATATTTATACATATTCTTTTGAAAATGCTCCCAAAATAAGAGCGAAACGTCAAGTTTGATAAGTCTTTATTCGAAAATATATTTTAACTAATATATATGTTTCATTCCACAACCTTTGAACCCAAGAAGATATAATTCTAAATATTATCGGAAGGTTGAAGAACCTAAGTGAATTTATATATATATATATATATATATCAATATTTTCGGTAGCCTTCCCGTTCCTACTCTTTCTATATGTCCTAACCATCTTAGTCTTTGAGATTTTATCATTCCAATAATACCCGGATTTTTATATAATTCTTCGAGCTCTTTGTTTGTCCTTCTCATCCACATTCCATTTTGTAATTTTCTCCCAAATATATTTCTCAATAGTTTTCTTTCCCATATTTGTAGCATTCCTTGTTCTTTTTGGTTTAATGTCCATGTTTCTGAGGCATATGTAACTATAGGCCTGACCACACTCTTGTAAATCCTGATTTTCGCACTCCTTTTTATATTTTCGCTTTTCAATAATCTATTCAAGGCATAAATGCAATTATTGCCACGCATTATTCTGTTTTGGATTTCCTCCCCTATATTGGGTTTTCGTGTGATTATTATTCCAAGGTACCGAATCGATCTATTTCTTCAAATTTATATATCTTTCCTTTGGCTGTTTCTACTATTAAATAATTCCCTTTTATAAAGTCTCGATCTGTCCATTCCATGTATTTTGTTTTCAGTTCATTGATATAGAGCCCTTTTTTTCTGCTTTTTCTGCAATATTTTTTGTTACCTGTCTTATTTCCTATTTACTTCTCGCTAATACTCATCTACAAATGCTAAACATTGATGTCTCTTATGATATATAAGTCCAGACCTATTTATGCCTGCTTCTTGAATTACTTTTTCCAATAACAGACTAAAGAGAATAGATGACAGTGGATCGCCTTTTCTTACGCCTTCAGTGACGATGAATTTCTCTGACACACCGTTATTTATTCTTACTTCATTTTCGGTACTTTGTAGTAGTGTTAGCCGAATCATTCTGATCAGTTTCCCGCTTATTCCTAGGTCTTCCAGAGCTTTGTACAGTTCCTTTCTTTTTACTTCTGAACATTTTAATGAATTTTTTGTTAATAGTATTAGTGAAATGTTGTCTAGTATTGAGGATATTGAGTTTATTTGTAATATCCAAGAGTGTGAGAATCATTTTAGTAATTTTAAAACAATTTCTTTGAGAGAGTTGGGATTAATTATAAAAAATTTGGAAAATAAAGGATCTACAATTTACGAACTTAATAGTCAAGTAGTAAAAAACAGTTTTGATGTTATTGGGCATGTGTGGTGTCATTTTGTTAATACATCACTGGAAACTGGCGTATTCCCAGAGGAACTGAAAACTAGTATCGTTACACCTGTTGAGAAGATTACTAATACTAATAAAAGTAGTGAGTTCAGACCAATTAATTATTTACCTTTTGTGGAAAAATTATTGGAATCAGTGGTTTGTCAGCAATTATTGGAACATATCGAGTCAAATAACTTGTTGTTTATTAATCAGTCTGGTTTTAGATCCAAACATTCATGTGAATCAGCTATCCAGCTGACTGTCACTAAGTGGAAGAATAATATGAGCAAAAATTTATATACTATAGCAGTATCATTGGATCTAAGAAGAGCTTTTGAGACCGTAAATAGAAAAATATTACTTAAAAAACTAAAGCGGTATGGTATAGGGGGTAAGGTATTAAATTGGATAAAAGGATACTTAACTAATAGAAAACAAGTTACTAAAATTGGCGATACAATATCACCTCCTATTGAGGTAAAGCATGGAGTTCCTCAGGGAAGTATTCTAGGCCCTATCTTGTTCTTGATTTACATAAATGATATAGATAAATTTGTTGATTGTGACTACATTCATATCTTTGCAGATGATACATTAATATCTGTAAGTGATGAGAATTTAGATAGAGTATTGTTTAAAATAAATAGTGTGTTAAGAAGTTTGAATAAATATTTAAAAATGAATAAACTAAAGCTAAATGTAAATAAAAGCAAGGCTATGATAATTACAACACCTCATAAATACAATCAAATAAGCAATGATCAAATAAGTATAGAAATAAATAATGAACAAGTTGAAATTGTCAAAGAAATCAAATATTTAGGATTCATGTTGGATAATCATTTATTATTTAGTGGCCATTTTGAGTACATAAAAAAGAAAATTTTGGAAAAACTTTATTTTTTCTCCAGAGTGTCTCAACACTTAAGTCTAAATTCCAGAATAACCGTTTATAAGACCATTATTCAGCCCCATTTTGAGTATTGCCCGACACTACTATACTTCTTTGATTTAAATAAGATGTCTCAATTACAAAAACTGCAAAATCGTGCAATGAGAATTATACTACGATGCAACAGAATGACTCCTATCTCTATGATGCTTCAAACTTTGGAATTACTCAAGGTAGAGAGGCGATTATATTATTTAGTTATGACTTATATTTATAAAATGATAAATAATCTTTTGCCAACGTATTTTTGTAAGTATATTACATTTACCAATGAAATTCATACCTACAATACGAGGAGCCAGAACAGCTTATATGTATCGAGGCAAAATCATTCCTATAATGTAAAGAGTTTGTTTTTTAAAGGATTCATCCATTACAATGGCCTACCAGAAAATATAAAAAATCAAAAAGTCTGTCTGAATTTAAGCGTGCTTTGACATTATATTGTAAATAGAGAATATATAGTTTTATTATATTGGATTTGATTATATTCTATTGTGATGAAAATTTAAATTATTGTAAAAAGAAAAAAACTGATGTGTAATTGTAAACTGATGTATATATTATGTATTATAAATTAGGATTCCTTTTTAAATAAAATACTACTACTACTACTACTACTTTATCGAATGCTTGTTTGAAGTCGACGAATAGCACCATCGTCGGTTTTCCAAATTGATAGCTCTTAGCCTGTATTTCTCGTAGCATGAAGATTTGCTCCACTGTGCTCCTACCCCGTCTAAATCGACATTGGTATTCTCCGATTATATTTTCCAAATTTTCCTTTAAAATATCGCGTTCCTCCATATTTGAACATTTCCGCTATTATGTGGTTACTTCCCGGACTTTTATTGTTCTTTAGATTAGCTATAATATAATTTATTTTATCTCTACTCGGAGGAGGTTCTTTCGAGTGCAGTTCGAAATTTGTTCCTACATTCTCTTCATTATCCAGTTCTTCATCCTCATTTCTTCGCCCATTTGAAAGATGTTCGAAGTATGTTTTCCATCGCTCTAAAATTTCTTTTTCGCCCAGTAGCATTTCTCCATCTTTATTTCTAATGAATACGGGATTTGAATTGGATCCCTTTTCTTTCTCTTTTGACTCCTTGATACAGGTTTCTCAGATCTTTGTTTCTGTAATTATCTTCTACATTTTGCAGTAGTCGCTCATTGTACTCCCTCTTCTTCCTTCTCAATAATCTCTTTGTTCTATTCTTTTGTTCGCTGTATTTTTCTTTAGCATCGTGTACTTCTGTTGTTAGAGTCTTTAATCTTAGTTTATTTCTTTTACCTATTTCGTGCAAGCATTCATCATCAAACCATGGTTTCAGTTTATTTCTTTCATCTTTACTCGTTTTTTTGGCTGCAGTATTCATTATTGTCTTTATTGTTTCCCAATGATGCTCTATATCTCTTTCCGTTATGTCATCCATTTCCTCGCTGATTACTTTTTCATATCCTTCTTTCTCCTCTTTTGTTATTAACCTTGCAACTATTCTATCTCCCATTCGTTTCCTCTTTTCATTTTTGTTTATTGGTATGAGTTGCTTTAATGTGACTCCCACCATGAAATGATCAGAGTCCAGATCGGGTCCTCTATACGTTCGTATATTGGTGATGCATTGGTCTTCTTCGAGTTCAATTAAAACATGGTCGATTTGGTTCATTGTTTTTACGTCTGGCGATATCCACGTACCTTTATGAATATTTCTACGCTAAAAATATGTACTTTTGATTCTGAGGTTGTGTTCTTTCACAAAATCTATCAACAATCGGCCATTTTCATTTGTTTTCTAATGCAGACTATATCTTCCAATTGTTAGCATATACGTTTCCTCTTTACCTATCTTGGCATTGGCGTCTCCCAATACGATTTTCAAATCATAATTGGGGATAGCCTCAAATACTCTGCCAAGGTTACTATAGAATTCTTCTTTCACTTCTATATCCTTCTCTTCTGATGGTGCATGTATGTTTACAAGTGTAATTTTGTGATACTTTCCTCTTATTCTTAAAGTGCACAGTCTTTATGAGATGGGTTTAAAGTCCATGACCATCCATTTTGGTTTTTTCCTAACTATAAAACCAGTCCCTAACATTCTGTTTTCGCCCCCACTATTAAAGAATACATAATCTACCATTTCTTGTGAGCCTTGCCCTAGTTGTTTAGTTTCTTGTAATGCTATGATATCAAAATTATATTTTCGAGATTCCTGGTCCAACTGTTTTAATTTTCCTTCTTCATATGACCCTCTGATATTCCATGTTCCAATTTTTTTATATGTTATTTGATCTTTTATGCTTTTTCTTTCATTTTGTGTTTTTCCTGTTCCCATTTCGCGCCAGTTTGTTTTCGTTGTTCCATTACATATTACTTTAGTTAGTATTTTTATGTATACTTCATTATTTCCAGCCAATCTTTTTCCCTGTTCCAACCCCATACTTCATAGTTTATAATTAGTTTCTGGAATCCAATCTTGACTGATTTCCCGTAAATTCTCTCGCCTTTTGCATGCTTCCTAATTTTTGCTTGGATTTCTCTTTCTTTTTTGGGCATATCATCATTCATGTAAACTTTCCTGTGTGTGGTAAATGTATGTACTTATAAAATTTATTAGTTAGTCAAGAGTTAGGTAAAATGTTCGAAAATATTCTTGTTAAATACATTTAAAAGAATAATTCTCGAAAATTTTAGGAAATGTAATTTGATTCTATACTTATTACTAATCCAATAATTTATTATAATTTAAAAAAAACTAGAGATGGTTGCTAAGAGGGAATCCAAGGAGTTGATTTTTCTTTGAATGAAAAAGAGTGGAAATTGCTGACAGATTTCAAAAAGAAATTATTAAGATAGAAAATTCAGAAGAATTAAATAAGATTATATAAGAAAATTGAATAAAGAAGATACATTTTGTAATATAAGAAAAACTGTAGAAGGAATCACTTTTAAATATGAGTAAAATCAACTATGACTTTAAAGCACTACCCAGTACTACCCATACTCAAGTTTAGAAACACCGACAAAAAATCAATTGTTTTATTACAAACTGTAAGGTTAATTTATAAAAATAAAAGTTAAATCATATCGATAATTTTCAACAAACGAACTGTCAAACTTACAATCATAACCTTTTATCTGATCGGACTTGTCTCAATTGAAATTGTAATTTGTTGATAAATATCACATGAAATTTAACGATCAGATAGAAAAGTTATTTCACAAGTTTAGATATGAATTTTCCAAACAAATTTTACTGAATAGATTTATAACTGATAAACAAAAAGAAAGAACTTTTCGATGATTTTAACAATAAAATTTCACATAACCTCTAATCCCATTCAGTAAAACAGCTAAAACCAAACTATATTTGTAATATAGAGACGTATTGAGTGCTATTTAGATCTATTTAAAAAAATTATTGGAGAATAATAAATATTAGTTAATGTAAATATTTCTTTTTCATATTATTTATATAATATCTTTATTATTTTGAAGTTTAAGGCAACCTGCTTGCACCAGATGAACTATATCGGCGATACTAAACATTGTTATATGGCTACATTCCCGGGCTACATTACCCCATATTGCATAGTCTCGTTGTTTTGTTGGCAATCTTACCAAGTACTCTGTTGCAGTAAAAATATTACCCGTTTAGAAGCTTCTTAATAGGTTTAGAATGGTGACTTAAATTCTGTCCAATGGTTGCATCCAATGTGCCGAATGTTATGAAAGGCATATTATGTGAACATGGTTTTCTCGCGCCACTGTTAGGACTTCAAAATTTTTCGTGTGGGAGTAATGACCGTCAAGTATTAAAACCACAGGATCTTCAGCACTGGGCTTTGTTATACTAATATAATGGAGAGGTTATTCTACAAATATATCTTGATGAATTCAGTCAGATTTATTCCAAGCATATTTTGACCCTGGTGGAATGCCATTAATGAGCTGCTGTTTCATATTTCTATGATGGAAGATTAGAATGTACCGTATGTATTGTTGCTTGAAAACACATAACTGTGGTTAACAAAGATCCCCGCTCAACGCACCAATTTGTTGTTTTCCTTTTTTCCCACAACTTTAATGAGCTTGAGTTGAATTATGGTAAGGCCAGTTTCGTCACAGTTGAAACTCCCGACTGGATTTTGATATATTTTTTCAAGAAGTAGCTCATAAAAGTCAAAAAATGCTGCAACATGTTCTCTGGTGAATGATTTAATCCGCGCATATGATATTGCTTCAGGTATTCTTAATGATAATTGCTTTTGCCCGGCAAGGAATCCGGTAAACTTCTTCTTCCCAGCATATTATTTGGCTACGATAAATGGATTTTTATATTATTAGCTTTGCATACGCAATGTTTCCATTTCTTGTAAGAAGACAATTTTCCGTCCCAGCGAAGAACTCACGTTGTCTTCAGGGTTTCCCTCCATTTTTATGTACCTTTTTATGGTCGTTTGGGGTACATCATGGGTCTTTTTGTAGCCTAGCTGAATAGCTGAACTTGCTGAAATCGTTTGCTTCTTGTTCCGGACTTTCTTTTTTTTAGGCATCTGAAAGAAAATATTTTGGTATTACAGGTAAAGTAAATAATCTCCTAATATGGGGTACCCCAAATTAGAAATTGATATTATTACGAGCAAATTATATTTTTGAGAAGGGCGTCATTTTGCAAAAACTGTGATGTTCTCTCAAAAACCAAAATCATTTTCATAAACTGTGCAAAATTGTATATAGAATAGTTTTATTCAAACTTTTAAAACTCACCTTTTAGTGTCTTAAAATATCCAAAATGTACAACGACAAAAAAATATATGTGCCTCACGAAATTATTATAACCTCAAACGTCGAAATAGAATATAGCTTTGCTCCACAAAGAGAATGGACGCTTCCTGGCAAGTCGGTAGTTAGTACGTAATGTACACAATAGATGTCGGAACTAGTATTAGCTCAAAAGTGAAATACCCCTTATTAGGTACTATTCACATAGCTAGGGTGCCAGTGAAAAAGAGTATAAGTCATGATTTGCTCAAAATGAGATAAGTTGAGCAACTGAATTCTTGAAGTATTGCCCACGTTTTGGTGAAAAGAGTATAAGTTATACAAAGAAAATACGCATTATCCTTCCAATGATACTAACAGTATCACTAGATTGTTAAGATCCTTATAGTGTACGTCAAGCTATACTGTTTTAACCAACGAACGAAATAAGTATAAGCTAACATGTCCTATTGTGATCGTAAAAACTGCTTGACTTATACTCTTTAAGCATAACTTCAAAAATATTCAGTGCCGAAATTTACTCATGTTTAATTTTATCATAGAACGTTCAGTTCAATAAAACAAAAGTGTGTTATTAGTTACAATGGCCAGTGACATAACCAGAATAATAATAAGCCTTCTTGAAAGTAAGGGTAAGGAGGAGTTTTGTTTACTTTTTAGATTTCTTCTATCTGATTTTGATCGCTGAATAATTTCATTAGAGAAGAATAGTAGAGTAGTCTCACTAACAGACTTTTTAACCTGAAACGCGAAATCTATAAAGGGAATCGGGTTGACTGCTATACCGGAATATTGAAAACACTTTTAAAGGGGGCTCTATTCGTAACCCACATACGACGTTGTAGTTTTGAGTGGAAAAACACACTCGCCTCTATTTTTTGATATTATAATAATTTAACGCAGTACGTTGAATGGTGAATGATTATTTCATTGGGTGAAAAAAATCCCCATTTTTTTTCTACCTTAATGGTGTGTATTCAATATCATTTTCATGAATGTATGTGTTATCTAGGAAAACAGCGGAATCAAGATAGTCAACAAGCAGATCTATGCACAAATCTTTGTCAACCATCAAATTCCATGCAGGACTTTGCTTCAATACTAGGAGTTCCAGGTAATAACTACTTGTTTCTTCTCTTTCTTAGCTACTATTAATATATTCAGAATCGTGCAAGAATAAAAAATATGAGCACATTGTTTGATTTTCGCGTGGAGCATGCCATAACGTTGTTGATCACCTGAAGTCACGAAAAAGACTTGATATCATTTAATGTGCGCCCTTTTGAATGTAAGCTTTCAACAATTTTTTATTTGGCCCATCCAAGCCAATTGATGTACTATCGGAATGTAGGGACGACAGCGTGACCGATAAAAACTATAGTCCAGATGTATCCGAATCAAGTGACGATAATGATGTGCACGTATTTAAGACCATTTCAACATTGAAGACATCAAAGTGACCCAGAAATAAAAAACCATGCGCAGCTGCTCAAAATGATATTGCGATGGAAAATTCAAGAAGAAATCCTGCGGAGAAAGGCGCATATTCGAGAAAGAAGAGGCACCGGAAAAAGTTACATAACCGCTAAAAATAAAGTAGTGAAAGAGAGAATGTCGAAGCCTTTAACGTCATGCAGAATGAAATGGGCACTTGGTGACAGAAACAAAAGAGCGAGTTTTATTGCTGGATTAGTGGATACTAAGGAGCCCGCTTCTTCGAGAAAAAGAGCATTGGATCCTGATAAAGATAAATTCCGAACGAAGACACATATCTTTCACTTTGTTATTAATGGTGAAAGGGTACGTGTGTGTCGAGCCTGTTTCATAAAAACGCTTGGAGAAACACAAATGTTCGTTACATTGTATCTCTGCAATAAAAATAGCAAATTATCTGGAATCACCTATGACGATAACAGGGATAGATCAGTTTCCGCTGACAAACATTCCAATGAAACTCTACATCAAGTTAAAGACCACATATCATCATTTCCTCTATACCAACCACACTATACACGAACGGAGAGTGGCAGAAGATACCTACCTCCTCATTTAAGTCTGAGTTTGATGTACAATCTTTATTGTGATCAAATTATTAGCACCCAAAGAAAGCCAGTATCCAGGCAAATATACGAATACGGAAGAGAATTTCACAAAATGACATTAAGCTTCAAAGAACCCAAAGGTCGATACTTGTAATAAATGTGACTTGCTCAGAATGAAAATCAAAGTAGCAAGGGATGAAGATGAAAAGAAGAAAAGTGAAGAGGATTTAGCTATCCACCATATAGAAGCTGATAACGCCTACGAAAATATAAGAAAAGATAAGGAACTGGCAGCAAATGATCAATCTCGCCATTGTTTTATGTTTGATTTGCAGCAATGCTTACCAACCCCAATGTTGAATACGTCTGTTGTCTTTTACAAAAGGTATCTTTGCACCTTCAACCTCACCTTACATGAAACTAGTACTCAAAATGTTAGATGTTACCCGTGCATGAAGGTGAGGGTGGCCGGGGAGGAAATCAAATAGCTACATGCATTTTTAAAGAACTTACTTCGCTTCCTTCACAGGTATCGAAAGTAACCTTATATTATGATACATGTGGAGGGCAGAACAAAAACTATCATGTTGCCACCATGTTTTTAGTAGCCATGCAACAAAATACACACTTAGAAATTGTGAATCATACGTTCCTCATTAGTGGACACACATACCTAGAGTGTGATGTGGACCATGGACTCATTGAAAATCAAAAGAAGAAGCAAGTGCCTATCTCCCACCCTTATGATTGGTACCAGGTAGTTCGTTCAGTTGGGAGAAAGAAGAAATTTGAAGTTATCAAGCTCAATCATTCGGATTTTCCTAATTTTGCAGATCTGTTAAAAAAGAGTTTGCAGCTTGGAAAAAAGAATGCGAAAGGAAATCAATTCAACTGGCATTACGGGAAGTGGTTTCATTATACACCCGAATCTGAAAAAATACTTTACAAAACTACTTTGGACAACGATGAGCATTTTAACACCTTCTGCCTTAATCGTCGACGACAACCAGATGCACGTTTGCACCCAGAACGCCTCCACAAATCCTTCTTACCCATTTTAAACGAGAAGAAAAAAGATATTTTAGATCTTCTTCTTCTTATTTCACCAACATTTCACGATTTCTATAGAAATCTTAAAAGTAGTGACATGCCTGATACTTACCCTGATTGAGAAGATGATGACCTGAGCGACCAACTGCAATATGAAATATTGTGGGCATCACTATTTTTTCCGAGTTTTTTTCTTATTATTTTCGAGCGATTTTATGTTCCTCATAGGTTTGAGGATTTTGTTTTATTTGGTTTAAATATTATAAGTTACATTTTTCATTTGGTCAAATTAGGATAAGTCATGTTTTCCGTTCTATGATAACGTTGAGTTAATCTGTTCCTCTTGTATAATATCTTACCTAATAAACTATTTTGTTAATGCAGTAACAACGTTAACTATTGATTCCCTTAATATCGCATATAAATAAATTTGATTTCCAAAAAATCAACTTTTTTTACTCATACTCTTTTTCCCTGGCACCCTAGATATTAGGTACTACCCACATATTAGGCGACTTAACATGTGGAAAACCTAAATGGAATAAGTTAATTGGGTTACTGTACATATTCATAAAAAATCTCGAAACAATGTCAAATTGAATTATAATTTGACATTCATCAACGTGAAAATCCCTACGTGATCCCTACCTTCAATCAATAAGTTATTTGCAGACAACTCGGAGTAATTTACTAATTAATAGCATTTAATGACAAACTAACGAGTTCGATCTTAGAAAAAAAAAAGTTGTAAACTGGTTTAATTATTGTTATTACAGAAATAATATACGAGTAATTAAAATCAAAAGAGTCCATTGAAAATTGACACTCAATTAGACAAATAAAAATTCATTCTTGGATTATTCGTAAAAAAACAAACAGATTTAATGGAAGAAGGGAAGATAAAATGGATATGATTAAGAATCAATTGATAAAATGTGGATTAGTCCTCATCCTCGGTTCATCATTGTATGTGTTCTCAAATTTGGCGTTATTTCTTCCGGTCTCTTGTTTTCTCCTTCCATCCTGTAACTCTTGCCCTGCGTAAGTCCTCTTCTACCTCGGCTAACGATTTCTTTGGCCTTCCGGTTGCCAATGTAACATATCCTTTATTACTACTTCTGGTCCTTGCCTCCTAGTCCAAGAGCTGGCACCAATTTTTGGGTAAGTATTTGAGGCAAGCTGAAAACTTGTTCCACACCTCTCCTATTATACCCCAACTCGGAGCTGCAGACCTGGCTGGTGAGTAAGGGGGCTAAGTAAACCCCTAAAGTGTTAAAAATATTATCTATTTTTCACCAAAAATATGTTCGAGACAATTTGCAATTTTTATATGGTATAGTCTCATTTTACTGTTTTAAATGAAGCTTACTGTTTCTAGGTAATTCCACAATACAGTGTGTCCCAAGTTATCGTATACAGGCAATATCTCGCTTAATTTAAAAGATAATCCAATACTGTAAAAACTATTGTGAATGGCATCAAAAGTCCTTCCTAATGACGTATCACTTTATTTTACATATCATATGTTGTTGATCGTTCGACTGTAAGCACGTGAAAAGTTGAGCTCCCACAAATTGGCGAATTTAGTGGTAAATTTTTGTTTAAAAACTGGTATAATGATAAAGTGGCACCATTAAAGTTATCTGAAATTAGAAACAGTGAAAAATAAACATTAAACAATTCTTTTGGACAACATTTATATTATGACTTCGAGAACTAAAAAGATTTCACAAACAGAATCAATAGTATTGGAGCAGCACCAGTTGGAGAGTTTTATTAGAAATCAAAACAAGGAACTTGTAGAGCTATTCGAAGAAAAATTTGATAAATTTGAAGAAAGCCTACCAGACATAAAAGGCAAGTTAAATAAAATGGCTAATTTATTTGATATACAAGAAAATAAAATAACAACAATAGGTAAAAAAATTCAGAATGTTGATTTGGTATTAAGAAAAAACTCACTAAGAATTGATGGCGTTAGGGAAGAGGATAATGAAAATATATGTACTAAATCTATAGACCGGGATTTACATTAATGAAGACCTTAGTCAGGATCAATATAGCTTATTTAAAAATGCTTGCCAGGAACATGGCAAGGGTAATGTATGGACGACAAATGGTAAAATATTGGCCAAAACTGATGAGGGCATTAAGGTAGTTAAAAATTAATTTCTCAACAAACAGCACGCAGATTTGGATTTAGTTCCTTAACTATGTAGAGAATAGTGTTTATATTATTTTTATTTCAAGTTTTTTGTAGGGTACCTGCACGATTAGGATTGATATCAACAACCTGTTATTTTACGTTAACATTTTTATACAGTTACTTCAATTAATGTGTTGTTTTTGCTATCCATTTCAATAATCGATATAACCGTTGTACTCGATAATTTGTTTCCTGATTACTGTTTGATTAAAATCGATATAGGTATTTGTTTTCATTTCAGTAATGTTACTTGCAGTTCGTTATTTAGGTAAAAATTAATTGTACTTTTAAATTTTAGTGAGTACTCAACATTAAACTGTAACTTATGAACATTTCTATCAATTATCAAAACTGTAGAGGGCTAAATACAAAAACAAATGAATTTTATGAAAATGTATTGCAAGAAAATTATGACATTATTGTGGATACGGAGACGTGGTTGAGGTATGGAGTTGGACACTCGGAATTAGTTGATCCAGATTTATACAATATAGTAAGGTGTGAGAGAGATTATGTAGCTTTAAATAAAGGTAAAGGTGGGGGAGTCCTCTTTTTATCTAAAACGAAATATAAAATTCTAAATTGTAAATCACTTAACGGCAAATTTGAAGTCCTAGTAGTTACATTAAAATTAGGTAAAAACATAAATTATAAGTTTATCAGTTTGTATTCACCGCCAAGTAGTACTGTCGATACCTATGTAGAGTTGTTTACATTTTTACAAGAACATACTACAGAAAATACATATATTCTAGGAGATTTTAATATATCGGATATAAATGGTCAAAATAGCGATAAGCGTAGTTCAAATCAGAAACCAAGCATTTTATTTGACTTTTTATATTACAATTCATTCTCTCTTTTTAATAACGTAACCAATTACTTGGGTAGAACTTTGGATTTGTTGATAGGGCCTGAAGATGGTATTTGCAAGGTGACAAGAGACTTATTACCATTTGTTAAAGAAGATATACATCACCCCGCTTTAGATATAAATGTTACTTTATTACCGACGGAAACAGAGTCTTTTTCCCAAAATAAATCAAATTTAGCTTTTCAGTATAAGTTCAAAAATGCTAACTATTTAAAATGAGTCCAAATGGTGAAAGAGGCAAACTGGGATTGTGTTATTATCAAAAATAATGTTAATGAAGCTTTAAGTGACTTTTACGAAGTAATAAATAGTATTATCGAATGAAATTAACTGTTTCGACCCTGGAACAGATTCCACGAAGACAGTTAATTTCATTAAAAAATCTTCGAGAGAAGATTTGACCCGACTGTACCAGAAGTTACTACAAAAACGTTACAAAACATCACAAAACATTTGGTTTAACCAAGAATGCCTTAGGAAAAAGGTAATACCAAATTATGTGAATATAAAATGTCACACTAAAACACCACAAGCACAAAAAGCTATAAAATATGCTCAACGTGTTTGGATAAAAGGAGAATGTAAGAAATGGTTCAAAGTTAGAGACTCCTTAGACAACTACATAAAAGTTGTACATTCAGAACTCACATTCCAATTACATCCAGTAGAATTTGACTGTTTGGATGACAAAATTAGAGAAAGTGTCAGCACGATGAAGCATAAGAAATTTAAGAAACAAGAAAAGAAGCTACAGAATCTTGAACACACACAACATAAAATTCAATGCTCAAAACATCATGAAACTGTAAGTACCTACATACCAACACACTTTGCACCACGATTTGAAAACCTTTCAGACACTAATTTTACAGATAGTGAAATAGAATTTTTAAATAAAGGTTAAGTAATATCGAAGTTTATGTACCAAAATTTAAATTTAGTAAATATCGTAAAAAATATCCTACATGGTATTCTGATGAAATAAAACAATTAATAAATGAGAAGGAGAAATATAGAAGATTGAAGAATTTATCACATTATAATTCGGAGAAATATTAAGAACTTAGAAAAAAACTTAAATCTCTCATTAGTATTGCACACAGGAACTCCATTAAAACAATACAAATATAAAAGAATTTTGGAATTTTGAAAACAGTAAAAAAAGCAACGGCTTAGAAGATACTAATTCTCAATACAATAATAAATCGGTGGAAAATGTAAAAGTACCAGATGTGTTTGCTGACTTTTTTAGTACGACTTTCAGTACGGATCCATCAAATTATAGACTTAATTTTAGTAATAATGAGGTTACATTTGTTTCTGATACTCTTAGAATACCTGAAATTACAGAGCATGATTTTGATCAAGCAATTAAAAATCTGAAACCAAAAAAGGCTGCTGGAATTGATGGAATTCCACCTTTCCTTGTTAAAAGTTGTTCTAATTGGATTAAAAAGCCTTTGTTACATATATTCAATTTAATAATTAAAACTTCAACATTACCTGATAAATGGAAAAGTACAATTTGTGTACCTATTTTTAAATCAGGCACTAAAAGTAAAATAGAAAATTATCGTCCTATATCCATGATGTGCGCTCCGTCTAAGATTTTTGAGCAGATTGTATATAAAAATATTTATAATTACTTTGAGAAACATTTGGCTGAGCAGCAACATGGATTTGTAAGAAAAAAATCAATTCATTCAAATCTATTTTTGTTAACGAACACGGGATGGGAGACGTTAGAAGGGAAGTTGCAACTGGATACAGTCTATACAGATTTTAGTAATGCCTTCGATAAGGTGAACCATGATATATTATTGGAAAAATTAAATAACTTGGGCTTGTCATCGAATCTTTTGTGCTTATTTGGCTCTTATCTAATGAATAGAAATTTTACAGTTCGTTATAATGGCGGTGCTTCCAGTCAAATCGCGGTGCCCTCTGGAGTCCCGCAGGTATCTAATTTGGGTCCATTACTTTTTCTTATTTTTAATAACGATCTACCATTGGTGCTCAAATATTCAGGTTTGATGTTCGCGGATGATTTTAAAGTGTTTAAACAATTTTTTTTAATTATTGATTGTGTTAAATAACAGAAGGATATTGATAATGTAACAGAATGGAACACAACCAAGAAATTACCTTTGAATTTAAAAAAAAATGTTCCCTTATGAGTATTTCTAGAGCACAAAATATTATTAAATTCGATTATAAAATTAACGATATATCTTTAAAGCGTAAATCAGAAATAAAAGATCTTGGAATAACATATGACGACAGACTTTCATTTGTTCAGCATGTAAAAAATATTGTAAACTTAGCCAATCGGGTACTAGGTTTTATTATACGTCAAGCATCAAATTTCACAAAAATCAATGTATTTAAAATCTTATACTACACATTAGTCAGACCCAAATTAGAATTTGCCTCTATTACATGGCAAAGCGAATTCCGTACACATTTACTACAAATTGAAAAAATACAAAACAAGTTTTTGCGTTACCTTTATCATAAAAAATTTCGAGTTCGTGCCGCTTACCATACTATAAGGACATCTTACCTTAGAACAGAATTCAATACCAGATCCTTAGAAATAAGACGTAAATATGAAATGTTAATGTTTTTGTATAAAATTCTTGATAATCTGATAAACTGTGCTAATATATTATCCTTAATGTCTTTGTATGTAGCACCCAGGCACACTCGAACCAGATTAAAATTACAATTACAAATATTTCTAACTCTCCACCCATTGTTAACATGTTACGTTTGTCTAATAACATTTCGGCTGTTGTCCAAGACTTGGATTGGTTTAATACCCCATGTAGGGATTATAAAAATTTAATAAATGAATACGTGGATATTACTTCGGCGTGATTCATTAAAAACCTTGTAGGCTTGTCGATAATAGTTAAAAATCTCTAGACTCATATCTGTTAATTAAATTGAATCTCCTGTCGCTATGCTTCTTCTGCTTTCTCTGGCCATGATAAAGATGTATGGTATGTAATATTAATAAATGATATTAATGATACCTGTGTAGATATATAGCATTAATTAGTTGTGATTGGCCTTCTCTCTTGTTTCTTTTCAAAAAAATTAACATTTTGTAATTTCTAAATTTCCTTATTAAAATAAAATACAAATAATGGAGAACGAACTAAGTATGTCTTCAAAATTATCTACATACAATCTTCAAAACGTCTTGAAAGCGTTCTTGTGCACGCATCCTGAATCATAGCTGTTGTAATACTACGACATGCCTCACGAATGCGTTCTTTAAGATCATCTTCATCTACAGGCTATGTTCGAGATACTAATTCTTTAAGATAACCGCATAAAAAAAGTCCAGTGGCATTAGATCGAGCAAGCAGGGAGGCCAAGCTATAGGTCCGCAATTACCTATCCAACTGTTGTGATTCAAATACTTCGCAACAATGCCTGCATTATGAGGTGGAGCACCGTCCTGTTACCAGATCATTACATTTCGCTCTTCCAAAGGAATGTCTTTCATGAGTTCAGGTAATTTGTTTTCAAGAAAATCTAAACACCTCGTAAAAGTATGGCACACACAAATGGCTATTGAATAACGCACACCATACATTTATACTCCAAACTGTTTGAAAACGAGTTGAACGAACCTAGTGAGGATTAGAGATATGAATTTTAATCTTCTGTATAAATCCGTAGTCCTCAGTCCTTGAACTGAATGTAGTTTAAATGGGTGATATTTGTGTTGCTTCAAAATCCTCTGTATCGTGGTCTCACTTATTTCCAGTTCTTCAGCTATATTTCTAACAGAAGTATGAGGATTGATACCAACATACGCAAGTACATTAATTACATTATCATCAGTCCTCACCGGATATCGGTGCTGTGCACGGTTTTTGTTTTGGAACGAACAGCTGCGCATCTTCCGTTCCAATTTAGTAAACACCATGTGTGATACCGAGGACGTTGAGGAAAACGTTATAAACGGCCCGTTCGTCGAGCATTTTTCCCGCCTTTACCGTAAACCAATAGCATATCAATGTAGTCGTCTGGACTGAATGTGAATGGCATTGTGCTTATATCCAGATTCATAATTTTGAATTCAAATTTGTGGATAGCATAAAAATGTTATTTGTTGATTAAATTCAACACCCTTGGTACTATTTGCAAATGACTGTAGTTCTACACTTATTATTATTAACTGTCATTCATTTTTTGACATAAAAAGCATGAATTTTTTTAACAATAGATTAATCTACTTCTTTCTCGTGAAGCTTTTAATAGCAGTGAGGGAAGCAATGAGGATAATTAGGTATATCAAAATATCATAAAATGTTATTTGTTTTGGTACTAATAATAAAAAACCAACAAGTATGTTATATCGACGTTTTCCAAATACAGTGACAAACAATTTTCAACGAAAATATACAGGGGGTATCATTTTAAAATAGAAAGTGAGGTGTGGCTGCTAAAGGACTGTTAAGTGAAATAAAGTTTCTGGTACGTCATTAGGAAAGAATTTTGATGCCATTCACAACAGTTTTCACAGGATTGGATTATGTTTTAAATTAAGCGAGATATTGCATGTATACGATAACTTGGGACACCCTGTGTAATGAAAAATGTTTGAAAACTCTAAGAAAATTGACAATTGTTTCGATATAAATATCATCGTCAGAATGACAGAAGTTACTTTTCATTTGATGCCTCTCTTTAATAATTATTTTGGCTGGACCAAGAAGTGACCTATATAGTGGTTGACTTAATATATGTTAATAGAAGAAAGAAGAAGAATGATATTACAAATATCAAAGCATAGACATTATTAGCCCTATGGAGATATCCTGGATATCTTTTTCCAATTAAGATCACTATAACGGTGCAATGATATAGAAAACCAGGAATACTATATCTGCTGATCTTTACAATTATCACTTAAGAAGACAGTTTAAAAGTGGAGAACTCCCTAGATTTATCTGTTCATTCACGACTTCATATTGTGGGTTTCTTAATTTTATTGTAGTCTTATGTTTACCGAATTAAAAAAAATAAGCCAGACGACTTAGTCGGGGTTTTAACATTGCCAGATGCTTGCAAAATTATTCTGCAATGGAATATAAAAAATGTATTAGAGGCAGCTTGAAATTTTATTAGGGTATAATTTATAAATAAAAAATAAGATTCTCAAAAAGACAGATCATTTTCGCGGGACTTTTTAGCTGCCAGGTGATCTAACAAAATATGTATAGGTGCGAGTGAGTAGCGCAATAGACAAGAGAGCGCTTATCGGCAGCTGTCTAAGCTCTTCCTTGCCGCGTTACTATTGGCTCTGGCGAGGTCACGTGACTTACAATACCTACGAGGTTTCTAGTCGAAGTGTAGTAGTGACAAATTTTGAAAACCTTGTGAATTTGTGCTAAAAACGGTTTGTATTAAAATTATTGTCTTGATTTCTGTGTGTTAAATGGACATATTTTTAAACGATGAAATAAAACAATATAATTTGTTTAAAACTTCATTTATTTGGACTAATGTTTAATTTAAACTGGTTGACGCGTTTCACTATCACAGACATATTTTTTGTGTTATTCTTTTATCATAAACATTTTTTTTATTTAGTCAATTTCAAGCTATTGTATTGGGTTATACAGCTAAAAGGTACAATAATATTAAAACTATACAGAATATTTTCTATTGTCGATAAGAAAATAGGTTAACTCAATACTGTGAATGCTTTATTTTATTTGTGAGAATATATTACTTGAAAAATGATTAAATTAATACAATATCTATTATAGTTTGTGTGCTAACTATATGGTCTTGTTCTAAAAATATTGCCCGTCCACGTTGACGTCACTTTTTGTCCAATCTAATTTTTTTATTACGTCCTCAACTGCCAATGTGGATAATTTCGGAGACAATGTATGTCCCTGCCTGATTTCTCTATTTAATGAGACTGGATTGGGGTTTTCATGTAGCAGTTGCTCCTCTATTCATTTCTTGTATTATTAACCTTATATATTCGACAATTTTCTAATGCTTCCTTGATAGTCCAGCTTTATACAGTGTCGAATGCTTTTTTGTAGTCTACGAATGCTAAAGGAAGATTGTATTCATTACATTTTTTTCTGATTAAGAGTTTCATAGTTAGCAGGTGGTCTGCTGTGGAGTATCCTTTTCTAAACCCTGCTTGTTCGCACTGGTCATAACCATCAAGTTTTCTAGTTAGGAGAATTGTTATTATCTTTGTTAATAATTTGTACATGTCTGAGAGCAATGTTATTGGTCGATAATCCTATAGTTGCCTTTTATCTCCCTTTTTATGCAGTGGTATTACCTTCGCGTTTTTCCAAATTTTGGGTATTTTAGTTTGCTGAAGACATTCATTCATTAATATTGTGACCAATTTCAGCAATTTACCTCCTCCTTTGATCAACATATCGGTTATTGCATCATCTTCTCCCGGCGCTCTGTTCTTCAAGTCTTTAAGGGCTCTTCTTACTTCATTTTTTGTTATTTCAGGTTGCTCCTTAAATCCAACGTTTCTTATCATAACTTGCCTCGATCTACTTTAATCATTATTTTTCAATTTCGATTCATAAAGATCTGCGTAATAGTTCTCGACTGTTTTTAATATTTGATCTCGGTTGTTTACGACATTACCCCTTTCATCTGTCAATGAGAAAATCTGCTTGTTACCCAGATTTGGTCTTAAACATTTCATATTTTGATTTTTTTCAATTACTTCATATTTATTAGTTCGTGGTTTTTTTCTCTCTATTGTCTTTTATTTGCTTCTTTATCAACTTGTTTAACTCTATGTATTAAGCTGTTCCTTTTTATCATTTCTCTTTTCCAGTCTACTCTTCAGTTTGTTTATGCGTATACATATAATAAAAGAAATATTTCACGTGTATGGCTGCCTGTATCGAAAAGCGGTATCGTTTGCTTTATAAATTGTCGTATTTCAGCATGTTTCAGTAATTCATACTGTATAATATGAAAGTTTCCTCTTTCTATACAGTTTTACATTGTATTTAATAAATGATTTCACGAACAAATGAAATCTATCAGCATGGTTTTATTTCAAATTAAACAGTAATTGCCATGTAAATTATAAAATAGATTTGATTCGCAAACATTTTATAAGCAAATTGATTAACTGTATGAATGACATACCGAAATCATCCTTAGTATGCGATACGTAAGGTACATATTTGAACGTATCTGCGTTGTTGCACGTAAATAAACTTTCAAAACATTTTTGCGCAATTTTGTTCTTCTCAAGTAAAACTAGTTTTACTGTTTCTCGGTACGATCTTGGGTTATTCGATTTTTTAAATTATGTCGATGATTTTAACAGACATTGATATCATATTAATGATTAATTATTCCTTCTGTTAATTGTAATATTATTGCCCACCTCAATTTTATTATCAATGCCATTTAATAAATTCAACTGTAACTTTGTATGTCCTTATTATGTATTTCCTTATTTAGGAATACTATTATTTAAAAAAATAGTTTCCATTTCATAGTTGTCTATAGAATTTTGAGAATAAGTAAATGATTCCTCTAGAGAGTTTTTACCATAATCTGGTGCCGTGGGACTTAAAGGGCACCCAATCGATGTTAAAATGCTGTCTACAGATTGACGAACTGTAGAATGCTCCAAAATAAATTGCATTTGGTCATAATACCAGATGTTTGGTTCATAAATCTAAGCAAATTTTATAATGTAAGTATTACATCAAAAAGTGAATTATGTAAATTGTTTTTACCTCATCTGTTCCCATGCCACTTTTTGAAGAATTTATGTATTTTCTATGTTCTGATAAAAAGTTTGTTCTTATATTGTTAACTTGGTTTTTGATTTCAGTTATGTTAACACAGGATCGAAAAAGCTGCAGCTCTAAACATATCTTTTCTAGTGCGTTATTTCGAGCATGTTTATTTTTATAATCATTATTTTTCACAGCATATAAACAAGAATATGATTTGTACAATTCAATTAGCAATTTTATTTGTTCCTGGAACCATGACAGGTTTGAGTCTTCAACACAGCTCAAAGGCACGCCATAAAATAGAAGCTCTTTCATTTATATTTTAGGCTAGACGTACATAACCTTAAAATCCGATTTGGGCAACTACTGCGCATGTTTATTATCATTGTATACAAACAAATAGAACATGTTCCAATTTCTTGCATGCAAGTTGACTGAAAATGCGCGCGCAACCACTTGTATTCAGTTTAGGCTGAAATATTGTACCGTGCCAAACGGCTCTTAAATGTGATTCCAAAAATATCTAATACCTAAAGTGAAAAGTATATCATTTGGGAGTTATGGATAATTCCAATCTACTGACTAAGGAAGTTTAATTATTATCTAATTCGAATAACAATGATTTATTATTTTATAAGATGTTCAAATCGACATACAATGATACAATCGAGCTTCAAATGATTGTCTCACATTATGTAACTTTTTTGGGTTCACTTGTTGATATTCTTGAACAATTCGCTGAGTGACATAAATTTCAGTTTTCCGATGTCCCCATCAAAAAAGTCCAGTGGGGTTAAATCGGGTGATCTAGGTGGCCATGACAACATTAGGTCTCGTCTGCCTATCCAACGATCAGCAAATGTTTCGTTTAAATACTGTCGTACCAAGCGAGCGTAATGTGGAGGTGCCCCATCTTGTGAAACGCCAGCAAAGCTTCAGACATATTATCATCATTTTCTAGTATATGTGTTATTTTGGGATCATCAGCTTCTCTGGTAATTGTAGTTAAGACTCGCCATTCAAATTTCCCCTCAAGAAAAAATGGTCCAACAATATGATCACCTAGAATGCCACACCAGACGTTCAATTTTTGTGGTGTTCGAGTGCCCAGTATCTATAATTATGCCTGTTTACTACACCATTTCATGCAAATTAGCATTCGTCCCTAGAAGCAGATATTGTACAATAAATCTGGATCGTTGTTCAGTCGTTCACTGATCAATTCAAAAAACAACTGACGTCGGTCGGAATCGTCCTCATGTAGCTCTTGGACTCATTTAATTTTGTAAAGATGGTATTTGTATTTATGTAAAATTCTGAAAACACTGCTGCGAGAAACACCCACTGCATTAGAAATTTGTGATATTGATTATTGTTCTTGTAACGTAAGTTGCTCTAAAACGACAATAACTACAGCGTCGTTATTAACTACTTGTTGTGCTTGATGTTTTTTAATCGCATTTGATTTTGTTTCTAAGAAAATTGTCATTCATTCAGTTACGCATTTATGTGTGACAGTTCTTCTCGGATAAGCAGCATTAAACTGTCTAGCTCTGGCTCTTGCAGTTTGGTTATTTGTGTAATATAAACCCACAATTTCAATTCTTTATTGCAAAGTATACACCAGTTTTTACGGTAGATGTACTAGTTACTTCTAAATGTTAATACCTAAGATATACTAGACCACCTTCTTGACACTTCATTTACAAAACGTCACACAACCGTTTTTCCGTCACTATGTTTTGTTCTTTTTTTTTTGTTTTTCGTTTTGTTTTTGTTTCTACCAGTAAATTGAAATTACCCGTATTTTCCAAATTATATACTTTTCACTATACGTATTGGGTATATTTGTAATCACCTTTCAGCAAAAATGCAGAAATATACAGGGTGTTCCATTAAAAAAATTAAAGAGGTGACCATACGGAGGAAGGGGTTACAGTTATGAGGAGTACGTATGAGCACAAAGACGTCCCACTTTATACGATTTTTGACGTATTTTTCATAAAAGTGGCGGCTTCCGATTTGTAGAGGGTGGATAGTTTTTATTAAAATGATCTGTATATATATATATATATATATATATATATATATATATATATTGTTATATTTTAATGACCTTAATGTTATATTTTATACGGTTCTTTAAATTGAACTTTTATTTATTTTCATTAACTATTTATTATATTTTCGCTGCTCAGTCGGTGTCGCAAGAAAAATAACTCTCATCTTCAGTTGGAATCAGATTGGGTGGGCAACCAACATTACTACCATGTAATTATATGTTTTTTGTACCCTATCTTTGACAAGATTTATTTTTAATAATGAACGAATATTTCCTTTGTATTCAATTATAATTTTTCTTTTAATTTCAAAATGTACAAGAATAATAAAATGTAATGCTCTGTAAAAATTGATAAAACTTTGGTTGCACTGGCAACAACATAAAAATAGGAATATCGCAGTTCTCAGTTCTATACTCGGTGTTTTATGACTAAAGACGACTAACTACTTGCAATTAGGTTATGATTGATATTATTAACGAGTTATGAGTTATGAAAATGTTTGCGTACGATTCCTACTGGATATTTCTTTTTATTATGAAAAATGACGCCATCTTCATAAGGTAAATAGGAATAATATTATTTATACAACCTACAATACTACTCATCTAACACTTTTTTTGTCGATTAACGCGAACTCAAAGTTTTCCTTGGATTTCAGGTTCAGGATTTCTAATCTCCTATACCGCTATCAGATGACATGTACTTCTTGGGTAATCAGGAATTGAATTTAATAGACAAATTAGATAATTAAATACTCAAGAACATGAAAAAAAGGTGTTTCTTTAGTTTTGACATTGATTGGACATCAAGATTCAAAAATTAAAATAATAATCTCATTGCCAAGATTGGCGGAACATTTGGTATCACACTCGTAAATATTCCACTACCCTGGTATATAGATAGAAAATAAAACAAACTCGCTTGAAGAGAATACGACTGTAATCAGGTATTGAAAATTAAAAAAACGTTACTTCCCATCCAAAAAACTAGATACAATTGAAACAACCGAAATAGTGTCTAATATTCTCTTTAAAAATGTAGTGGTGGTGAATTTTAAAACCAAAATGTGTTCCTTCAGGAGGGATTTAATTCCGTTTATTTTGGTTATGAAAATTTTACTAACTTTATTTATTGAATTTATTTTGTTATTCGTTTTGTTTATAATATTTTTTTATGCTTAATAATCAGAAGCAGTTTTCCTTTGGTTTTTGTTATGGAATTTTGTTTATTTCATAATAAATTATTAAGTTTATGTGAGAGATATGGCTACTGGCGAACCACTCACAAAAAAATGTTAACGCGCCATAAGCAATATTTCGCGAGTGGTGTGAAAACTTGTTTGTAATTACAACGCTTCCCATAGCAAAAATGTAACAATGACGCCGCATTAAAAATTTCTACACCACTGTGCTAGACCTATATCGGTACATGTGGAGATCATTGCACTTCGCAAACTTTTTGGTTTTAGTATAGCTCTCGAAAGTCAAGTGTGTTGACCTAACCATTCTATAACAATGAAAAAAACTTTTTCTCCTCTTGGGAACCCCATCCGTATTTACAAGAAGACTTTGAACTAATTGGATGTTCCCCGCTGTCCATAAACAGCCATTATGATATCTTCACTCAAGGGTGACGAGAAAGCATTCAAGGCGAATGACTTAAAATTTTTGTATTACAAATGTTATCAAAACTCAATCAAACATCCATTCGTGCATGTCGTTTCTTCACAAATCCAAAATTTTCTGTTTTTAATAGTATTTATGCTACATTCGGTATGAAATTTCTCTGCTGTGTTCTTATAAGACCGAAACATGAATATGCAATAGCTATCCGGGGTCTTTACTACCAAATTATTATTGATTGGTTAGAATTTATGCAGAGGCATCTTCTTAAATAAGTAATAGTTTCCCTATTTGCAAAATTTATCCCTCCGTTGAAATACAGCATGTGCAATTAGTAGCTGAATATGAATTTACAAGCTAGGCCGCAAGACGTCAACGATTCTTACTATTGATTTTGTATAAAATTGTAATTATATAGCATTCATTTTTATTGAATTTGAGTTTTCTTAAAGCTGTTTTAGACTACACAATTTCTTGTACAAGATCTAGAACCACAAATTGTTTGGCAGTAAATTTTTTCTGTATTATACTTCACAATATATTGTTCAAGAAATAGTTCGTGATTCTGCATAGTACATCGTTTTTCTCGCGTTAAAATCAGAATCGTCTAGGCTAAATGTAATGTTCTATGATCCTAGTGAAATGTCAAACATAAAACAACCTAAAAATTTTGGCCCTTGGTTGATCCGTTTATGGTGGGTCCTCATGTGCGGACTATAAGCAGAGCGCACTGGTGTTCGATGATGTGGATGGTTAAAATGATCACGTGATCTATCAAAAGTGCGCTGTCACTAATCTGCGAGGATTACGCCAACAGTCCGCTGAAAAGTAGAATTTGACTCTAGTTTTCGGCGTACTACTGGCGTTTAATGACAGTAGTGAGCACGTGCTAGATAAAATACATTGTTGACCACGTTGAGGAATTTTGCTTTTCAGGTTATAATTGTTGCGGTTTGTTTGCAGTTTGATTTATTTTTTTCATAGTATTGACGCTTTGTTCTGCTGTAAATATTTCTATTACCCAAAATCCCTTTCTTCTACTAATTACTGTTATTTCTTTTTGCAATTGATGAATTAAATGTAATTTTTTAGATTCTGCTTGATGGCAGTCCTTCGCCACGAACATTTCGATATTTGATATTGCCAAATTAGGTAGGTATATATCGCTCTCCATTTTATAAGTATTCAACTGAAGACGAAATAAAAAATACAATATTAATTAACTTCCAATGAAGATATTACCTACCCACTATTTGTAAACAAACTGTCTACGCTGAAACGGAATAAATCGTCAGAATCCAGTACGCTGAAACGAGCGTATTGCGCTGTCAAATTGAGTGCGTTTCAAATCCGCCCATGAGGACCCACCTTTAGTGTGTGAATTATTGATTACTTTTGATTAATTTATTGTTATAAATGAAACTAACACGTAAACGTTGATACACGTGAAACTGTAAACAATCAACTATGTTAGGGAGAGAGAAGTTCGAAAGAAAGTTTGTGTTGGATGGTAATTGTTATGGTTGAGGTGTTTGTTTTAGATGTGTGCCCTGATATAGGATTGGTTTCCTCTGCAGGGTTGGGTTGGGGGTGTGTTGGGGGGTTTGTGCGCGTTTGTGCTGAGTCTGGTGAGTGGTTGTTTAAGAAGTTTGGAAGATTGAGTTGGTGACTCAAAAAGGTTAAGGGGTGGAATCGAGGTTTCGGAGTTGGCTTGTCGTCAGAAAGTGTTCCAAAGGAAAAGCATTCTCGTTGTTTTTTGCATTCCAAAAAAATAACAATAATCTCGTTTGGGGAGGGGGGTGGTTTACAGCTGTGGCTGCATTGTTCCCTATGTCGATTGAGTGATTGGTTCGTCGGTCCATTTGGCTAGTGAAAAAATTCATCTTGTTGAATAGATTCACCGTGTTACAGGGAAACCGCAGAAAACCTGTAACCCGACGAGTGGGTGGGGGTGGTTGAAGGGTTTGTCAGAAGTGTTGACTAATTGTTGCGAGATGTGTGAGCGTGTTTAGAGATAATGAGTTGTGAGGTTATATAGATAGAAAGAGGAATATGTGTAGAGAGATATAGAAGGTTGTATGTGTGATGGTTGCAATGTTTGGTTATCGGATTGAAATTGGGGATCGGTCTAGGTAGTCGATGTATATGTCTGGGAGGTCGTCGTAGGCCGTGGCTAGTAGCCGTACTGGGGGGAATGGGAGCTTCCCCTTGGGTATTCTGCCAAGAGGCCGTCTGGTAGCGATCCACGGTGTGAGGAGGGCGTTTTTCGGGATTTCGTTGCCAGATTCGATAGTGTGCGATTAACGTATCCGGCTTGTAGGGTGATTAGACGGGACGGAATGGGCTCAATGTTGATGTTGGTATAGACGGTATTACTGGGTGAATAGGGTGCCTATGTTAGGTTACAGGGTGTTATAATATATCACAACTGCGCATGCCCTTGGCCTAGAAATTGTGTAGAAATAGAACATGTTCTATTTTCCGACACCATTTGCGGTTCAATCTACGTTTTTCAAACAATTTGCTGTATGATACTTGCGTTCAAGAAATTGAACCAAATCTTGTACCCTTTTATCTGAATTTTTTTGTGTAAAACCAATAATAAAAATCTTATTCAACTTAACCCTCATTCAACCCTTATGAAAAGTTGGCAATAGCCCTGAGGAATGTGAGCTCTTCGGTTTTATAGTTTCTACATAATATCCAATCATCCCTGAAAATTTGGACGATGAGCGACATCTTTTTGCCTACCCCTATAGAAATGGATAACTATTTTGGACTATATATATATATATATATATATATATATATATATACAAGTAGTCACGGCTGAACTATCAACAAATAAAATTGAAAATATCACGGGGATTGCAGCCTAAATAATGTTAAAAATTCTTGTTATACGAAACCGAGCGCTGTCGAAAGACTTTTTCTTTCTTTTCCAAGGTTGTATGGTAGAATTATTGGACATCGAGAACAGGATACATAGTAATCACTTCTAACTTCTATCAAAATCAAAACCAATGCCTCGACATTGAGATAAAATACAATAAAAAAAGGATAAATTGAGTTTAAAATAAACATGGAAATTGATACTTAGCTTAAATCCCTCTTGAAGGAACACATTTTGGTTTTAAAATTCACCACCACTACATTTTAAAAGAGAATATTAAATACTAATTCGGTTGTTTCAAGTGTATCTAGTGTTTGGATAGAAAGTAACGTTTTTTAATTTACAATACCTGATAACAGTCGTATTATCTTCAAGCGAGTTTGTTTTATTTTATGTGTATATACCAGGGTATACTCACTCGTAAATTTTCAACTACCCTGGTGTATACACATAAGATAAAACAAACTCGCTTGAAGAGAATACGACTGTTATCGGGTATTGTAAATTAAAAAACGTTACTTTCTATCCAAAAACTAGATACACTTGAAACAACCGAATTAGTATCTAATATTCTCTTTTAAAATGTAGTGGTGTTGAATTTTAAAACCAAAATGTGTTCCTTCAGGAGGGATTTAAGCTAAGTATCAATTTCCATGTTTATTTTAAACTCAATTTTTCATTTTTCTTATTGTATTTTATTTCAATGTCGAGGCATTGGTTAGGTATTCGTACATCTTATATATGTATATATATATATATATATATATATATATATATATATATATATATAGATGTACGAATAGTGCGTGACATATAAACCATAAGTAACGAATAGATTAGTGGGTATTGCACGCAAATAGAAGAAGGGGCTACTGAAAAAAAAAGTGGTAACCGCAGACTTGCATGTTTCTGGCTCATTAGCCGTCTTCGGTACGGTACAACCAAGAAAAGATGTAAAAGATGTGAAACATGGGAGCAAAGTTGGTGAATGAAACATGAGAAAATATAACAGAATTCAGCAGGATAGTCAAAGACAAGATTTGCGTCAGTAATATTAGAAGATCTCGTGTCTATGTTGGTTGTTGTCTCGAAAATTCGAGATCTTCTAATATTACTGACGCAAATGTTTTGTTTGACTATCCTGCTGAATTCTGTTATATTTTCTCATGTTTCATTCACCAACTTTGCTCCCATGTTTCACATCTTTTCTTGGTTGTACTGTACCGATGACGGCTAATGAGCCAGAAACATGCATGTTTGCGGTTACCACTTTATATATATATATATATATATATATATATATATATATATATATATATATATATATATATATATATATATATATATATATATATATATATATACTAAAATAAATACGACATCAACCATATGCAGAAACAAAACAATACGGCATAATCAAAACAATACGACAAACGCTTGTATTGAGTTTCGCTCTTTTTCAGTTATTAGAAGAAGACAGTACCAACATAGTATGTCTTGAACAATATCGTCAACCAAGTCACGTGATGGAGAAGCTTTACTGTGTTTACTGTATTAACTAAGCATTTCTTATCTTATTTACTGTAACATAATATTTTTATTTGTTTCTAGAATTTTCTCGTCCTATAACTCCTTCATCCCTAAGATCGAAAAATAATGGAGATGTTTTTCGATTTTAAGTTTGTTTCTTCCAATTCAATATCTTCTGTCTTGATATCTTCTGTATTGCTTCTTCGTCATTTTCGTGTGAAACAAAATATTATTATACTTATGCAAATAATTAAAATTATTGAGAATAATCCAATTGTTGTGTGCTGTTGTGGAATTTCTATTTCTTGAATTGGTTTTATATTTTTCGCAATTTAATTGATTTCATAAAATCCTCCAAAATCTATTTTAGTTAAGTGTGGCGAATTATATGTTTGAACTTCTAAATATTTTGAATCTAATTTCGGCAATATTTCTTCTTTTCTAATCTGGATATTGGTTGAAAATATCTCTTCCCCAACTTGAATCTTGCAATCTTCTGGAATTCGGATGATTGATGGATAATTAATTTTGGAACTACATTTTGTAAGTATTACTTTTCCGCCCAACCTATCTAATATGCGAGAAAAGTATTGGTTTACCCCAAAAAAAGTTGAAATTTCGAAAATGTTTTTGAGTTATTTTTAAGTTTTCCATGAACAACAACAGAAAAAAAATCCTGTGTGTATGTCGTCGTCGTTGTCGTCGGCCACTTTTCCTTACATGTCTTGTCAGCACGATACAGCCTTCGGAGTGCAATAAGTCACCAATTTTATGATGTAATATTGTTAAGGACATGTCACATATGAACCCTATTGCTTTTCAGCTCACCAGAGTCAGTCCAACAGGTGCTATGGTACTTGAAGTTCGACAATTTGTCATTTTTTGTGAAATATCAATTTGTTAGCACGATAGAGCCTCCGGAGTTCCACAAGTCACCAATTTTAGGATTGAATAATAATCAGAACATCTCACTGATGAACTCTATTGATTTTCAGCTCACCAGAGCCAATACAGCAGGTGCTACAGTACCTTAAGTACGATATTTTTGTCGTTTTTGAAGTTTCAGTTTGTTAGTACGATACAGCCTCCGGAGTATATATAAGTGACCAATTTTATGATTGCATATTATTCAGAGCATCTCAAAGATGAACCCTTTCGATATTCAGCTCACTAAAGCCAGTACAACGGGAGCTATGGTACTTGAAGTACCAAATTTCTGTCATTTTTGGAGAATTTTCAGTTTGTTAGCGGGATACAGCCTCCAGAGAGTATACGATTGATCAATTTTATAATTGAATATTGTTCAAGGTGTCTCACAGATGTACCCTATTGATTTTAAGTTGATTAGAGCGAGTACAGCGGGTCCTATAAATCCAGATATACTTAAATTTTTGGTTATTTTTGCAGAAATTTCGGTTAGCACGATACATACCCCGAAGTGTATACAAGTAACAATTTTATGATAGAATACTTCTCAGGACCACAGATGCGGAAAAGTTAGTTTTAATCGTTAAAACCGTTTAATCTTTAACCTTTTATTTCTATAGCGGAATTTGGAATAATTAAAACTTCGTTATTAGTAACTTCTTCTATTATAGTTTCTCGAAGGTGAGCATCGTTAGCATATCAGTTTGTAGGAGAATGGCCGTTCAATAATTCTATAGTACAGTTGTCTCCTGCTGACAGTAATATTTGTCTTCGAACATCGGACATTCTTTTATAGAAGGGACTTCTGGAGTTTTTGCCAAGTAAAGTTGTAATAAGATTAATATTTTGTGGGTTTGGATGATGGGGTACAAGTGGTAAAATTCTGCAGTATTGGATTTGAGAATGGGTACAAAATTTATTATGGATTTGGAAAAAGTTACTTGGGAACCCAAAAAGAGATAATATGTCAAAATATTATTAAATTCTGGAATTTATAGATTGTATGCAAATACTCTATCATTTCTACAATTTCTAGATTTGAAATCACTGAGCTATGAATATAATTTAATTTGGAAAATGTAATGGAATTTTCAATGTTATAAATAAACGTGATTAAATTTTGACAATCCAGAATAATCTGTGAAATTGTGCTATAAAAGGTGATAAAATTATTTAAAGTTATTATTTTATTTTCTATCGATGTATGACATTTTTCCAAATTATGATTATGCCATAAAGTACTTAATGATTTATTATAATGATCAATTTCTTTCTGAATTATCGAATCAAGGTCATCAATATTAACGTCTAATGAATTAGTTTCAAGTGCATTAAGATCTAAATTCATTTTAACTCGTGATAAAGGATCAGCGACTAAATTTGATTTACCTTTTAAATATTTTATTTTATAGTCAAATTTCCCTTATTTTAACTTCCACCTGACTAGACGTGAGTTTGGTTCTTTTAATGGAAATAGCCATTGTAACGGGTTGATCATCAGTTAATATTAGAAATTCGTGACCAAATAAATATGGTCTAAATTATTTACATCCCCAAACAATTGTTAGTAATTTTTTTTCAATGTAGATTAATTAACTTCAGCAATATCTACAGTTCTGGATGCATACGCAATGATATGTACATCTTGAGATAGTACAGCACTAATTGCATAATTTGAAGCGTCTGTCGCCAATTCAAACAATTTATTAAAATCTGGATATGCTAATATTGGTTCAGAAGTTAATAAATGTTTATAAATATTAAAACAATTTATAAAATTTTCGGGGTATTCGACTTCATTATCTTTTTTTAAATAATTGGTTTTGTGATTTCAGCAAAATTTTTAATAAACTTTCTATAATATCCTAAAAGTCCTAAAAATGATTTCATTTGTTTTTGAGTACGGGGTATAGGAAAATTTTTGATAGCTTCAATCTTTTTCGGATTTGGTTTTACTCCTTCGAATGTTACAACATATCCAAGAAACTCGATTTCCTTACGTAGAAATTCGCATTTATCGAACTGAATTTTTAAACGAGATTCACGTTATTTATAAAAGGCTAATTGTAGATTTTGAATATGTTCTTGTAAACTTGTACTAAAGATTAGAATATCTTCCATGTACACTAAACAAATTTTAGTTTGAATTTCTTTTAAAATTTCATTCATTACTCTCTGGAATGTGGCAGGAGAATTTTTTAACCCAAAGGCAAAAGCAGTTTGTTCTATCGAGTCTTTTGATATTTGGATCTTGTGGAATCCGCTTGCTAGATCTAAAATACTGAAATACTAGTACTTTTGTAAGAAAGTTAATAAAAATTGTCAAGTTTGTTGTCACATAGATTGAAGTGTTCAGTTTCAATAGAAAATAACACAATGGTCATTGTATGTTCACAATTTACACAATTGTTTGATCATATTACGAAAATGATTAGCGAAACCAGCTGCAACCTAACCAATCAGAGATTTACAGACTTGCCAACTTAAATTCAAATAACTCCTTCTAGTTTAAAAATAGATTATAGTTGGAGTAGGTATAATGAAAAAACCTAAATGTAGTAGATAGTCCTAATTTTTCCTTTTATTCCATAAACGATTAAATAAGTTGTATTTTTTAAGAATAACTGATTTAATTTCACCGCATCAGCTATACATCACTTTGTATTTTTATCCTTCCCACCAAACTAACACACACAGTGTCAAAAGTCTTGGACCATGTGATATTCTGCATTTATTTATTTGTTATATGTATATTCTGGGCTATATTAAATAAAACTCCTTGACCGTTCTCACTCGGTTATGTTTACTAAA
This sequence comes from Galeruca laticollis, assembly GCA_963921935.1. Lineage (NCBI taxonomy): Eukaryota > Metazoa > Arthropoda > Insecta > Coleoptera > Chrysomelidae > Galeruca > Galeruca laticollis. Next base: position 97,172,796 of record OY998181.1, on the reverse strand, counting down.
CTATTACAATCAAGTTTCTTTATTCACATTAGTACTGGTACCTGACTAATCCCATGTTTTAGCTATAACCTATACATCACAGACCCCCTTCCTTGTTTAAGTTTCAATGTTTCTACAAATATTGATATCAAGTAAAAGCTTCATATATTCAATTTACAATATTTTTAGTGGAGTGACAATTGTATAATGTATAATTTCAATTTTTGTGCATTGTAATGCCAGGTCGTGAATTTTCTCCATTCAATCGAATTAAAATTACTGCTTTACACCCCATTAACCCCACAATGTCGCTGAAAAAGCCAGACGGATTATACACAGAAGGTGAAGAGAAACGATCGATTATTCTTCTTAGAACCCACTTTCCAGGTAGTAAACCAGCGGCAAGCACTGATGTAGCAATGAATTACACCAAAAAATCCCACAAGGAAAATTGGAACATTGCTAAGAAAATATTTACCAGACAACAGTTGGAATGGACAATAAGTACCTTTCAACCAAATAAATCACCAGGAGTCGGTGGAATATTTCCAGCACTCCAGCTGCAATGGATAGAGGAGATTATTCTTCACCTGCTGAAGGTTACAAGAAGCAGTTCAGCAGTGGGTCTAATACCTAGAAAATGAAGAAGGGCAATGGTAACCTTCATACCAAAAATTGGGGAAAAATATGGGACTGATCCCCGATCTTTTAGACTTACCTGCCTAACGTCGTTTCTACTCAGAACGATGGAGAAAATAGTTGATAACTACATAAGAAGAGAGAATCTGGAGAATATACCACTTCATAAATGTCAGCATGCCTACAGAGCGGGTCGATCAACTGAGACGGTTTTGTATCAGCTGACCGAAGTCATCCAGAGAACTCTGAATAACAAAGAAGTCGCAATGGGCGCATTTCTGAATATATCTGGGGCATTTAACAACACAACTCATGTGTTTGTCAAAGGAGCACTGAAAAGGCGAGGAGTAAATGGAACCATTGTAAAATGGATGTACGAGTTGTTGACGACGAGGATAGCTGAGACACAGGTGGGGAATCAAACCACCTCAGTTAAAGCCACTCGCGGGACACCTCACGGGGAAGTGATATCTCTCCTTCTATGGAGCCTCGTAGTAGATGAGTTGCTCTACAAGCTAAAGGATAATGGATTCGAATGAATGGGCTATGCTGATGACATAGTTCTAATAGTCAGAGGCAAGTTCGAGAGCACCTTGTATGGTTTATTACAAAAGGGCCTCAGAATTATTGAGCTATGCTGCTTGTCAGTGGGGCTAAACATTAACTCAAACAAGACCATAGTAATTCCATTTACCCGGAAAAGAACACTTCCAGCCATGAAACCCCTACCTTTAAAAGGGGAAATCATAGAATGGAAATCAGAAGTTAAATATCTAGAGATAACCCTAGACAGTAAGCTTCTGTGGAACAAGCATGTTCAAATAACTGCTAGTAAATCAAAAAGAGCTTTGATGGCGTGCATAAATCTAGCTGGTAAGAGTTAGGGCTGTAACCCAAAAATATTGCGATGGATGTACGCCACGATTGTGACACCCGTAATTACGTATGGGGCAAAAGTTTGGCATATAAAAGCAAGTTAGTAGAGCTCGAGGAAAACCCTCGATAAAGTTCAAAGGTTTGCCTGTGTGTACATCACTGCAGCTATGAGAACGTGTCCAACTAGGGCACTTGAGATCATTACAAATCTCACACCTCTACATCGGGTGATAGAAAGATCTGCCCAAGAGGCAATTCTTAGAATATCTAAGGAAGGTTCAGGCAATGAGAGTATTGAAAATCAGCGAGCCTGGTTCTCTCTAACAAAATACATCTCATTAGCGAATCTTCCCAGTGACGAAATGATTAAAAAAGTAAGTATCGAGAAGAATTTCACTACGATGCTAAATAAGAGAAGATACTGGGAAAGGGAATACACCACCCAAACTCTCGAAGAAAACACCATCAGATGGTATACAGATGGTTAAAAAACCACCACTGGATCAGGCGCTGGATGGAGTATTTGGGCCTGGCACCTCATATTCATTATCGTTAGGTTCCTTCCCGAGCGTCTCTAAGGCAAAAATACTTGCGATTGAAAGATGCGTGGAAATGAACCTAGAAAAGAACTATTAGAAATGTGACATATCGATCCATTCTGATAGTCGAGCAGCTATCAAAACATTGAGCTCTAATTCCATTGACTCAAAGTTGGCATGGGATCGCCGAAGAAAACTTGATGAATTAGGCAAGAATAACAGGATCTCTTTAGTCTGGGTTTCTGGCCACTCGGAAATCACGGGAAATGAAGAGGCCAATACACTTGCCAGGAAAGAAGCACAAACGCCCTTTATTGGCTCAGAGCCTTTCTGTGGTGTACGAAAATGCTCCTATAGGAATGAGTTTCGGAAAAAAGAGGAAACCTAGAGAGAAGTACTCTGGCGGTGCCTTCCCGGACTGGAACATTCCAGAAAGTTCCTGCAGAATAAAAATAAGTTACATCTTCTCATGGGCTTTCTTACAGGACACTGCCGCCTTAGAAAGCACTTAATGAGAATAGGTCTAGCATAAATTGACGAGTGTACATTATGTGGGGAGGAGGTTGAAACTTCGAATCACCTAGTTCTAGAAAGCCTCGTTATTGCAAGCCAATGCAAGAAATGCTTCGGACAAGAAACTTGTAAAAGTAAGGATCTAACCTCATGGAAGCCGTCCCGTACTAGAGTTCATTAGAACCCTGGAACTGGAAGGCGAGCTGTAGTAGTAGCGCGAACATATCTGATGGGGGGAAGGGCACAATAAACCATAGGTTTCAGTGTATTGTAACCCCGTTAAAATCTAATCTACTATTTTACACGATGTAGGACATTCTAACCATCAGATATCGGAAATATTGGACATTCCTAGATCATCTGTTGTGTGAATTATTCACAGATATGAATAAATTGGTACAGATCGCGTAGTGGATATCCTCGAGTGTCTAGCGCAAAGGAGGGTCGTTAATTGATGCAAAATGCCCGCAGACACCGAATGGCATCAGCTTCACCTCTAGGGGCTCACTTTCAGGATTCGTTTCGCCGTCCGTGTTATATGGACACCTACAGTTCGAAGACGACTTCTGGATGCAAATTCACGTGCTAGAAGGCCATTACGGGTTTCCACTCTATTTCCTATACATCGTACTGTCCGTTTCGAATGGGCGCGAGAGCATAGAGATTGGTTTTTGGCCGAATGGAAATGGGTGTTATCTACAAATGAAACCAGATTGAACTGATTAGTGACGACAATCGATAAATGATCTGGAGAGAGAACCAGGTCGTCAACAGCGACTTAATTTGCTGCTCCCTACTAAAGGGGTACCGTAATGTTCTGGGGTGGAATAATGTTCAACCGCCGCATACCACAAAATATGACAAGTCAAATATACTTCGAACAAGTTATTACCCCATGTGTAACAATTTAGGTGAAAAATTTGTGTTTATGGACCACATAGTGTAAGAAGGGTTCAGGACGCACTGGAAACAGGACATATCAGGAAATTGCATTGGCCAACCAACTCTCCTGATATGAATCCAATTGAAAACATGTGGGATTACATGACTACAGCAATTCACAATCGTGACGACCCATATCAGACTGCAGATGAGTTAGTCGCAATGACGTTAGAGGAATGTTCCACAAGAAACTATCAATATACATGTTTTATTACTTTTTTGAATTACTAAATTTTGTCAAATAACTTACCGATTGGTTAGTTCTCGATTTTCGAAATCTCCTAGTTTGTAAAAAACCTTTTTTTATTAATAACATTCAGTAAACAAAATACTTTAATTATATTTTTTTATGTTTTTTAAGAAATTATTTTTTAACAAGACAGATGAGAGTCCTAGACTTTTGACGTTGTGTGTATATCCAGTAGCAAAGGTAGAACAATATAGCAATTGAGAGAAAATCTTATGAAATGGTTATAGGACAATCAAAATTAGTATCTTCCTGCAAAAATTACCTCTTCCAAAAAATAAAAGAGTTTCCTGTTCACTGTTTTGAAACTCATAAATTTGTTCCAGGCCGCTCTTGTTCCATTTATTTAAATAGCTACTATAATAAATTATAAATTGTACAAGTTTATATAGCACGTCGTTCAATAAGAATGGAAAACCATTATTTATTTTCAAAGTGATGTTTTTTCCTTTAAACTTTTATTGTTGCCAAATTATTTTAATATAATTCATGAAAGAATCGCGCATTTAAAATTCAATCATTCCCATTATGCTGATATCTATTCACTAGATCTATTTTTTTCATTATGTCAAGTGTCCTCAATTTTTTGTAGCGATAGTAACTGACAACACTCCACTCGCAGTATGATTTGCTGTTATTTCCATATCCGGCTCAGCAATAAAAGGCAGTTTTTTGTAAACAAGTGCATATTGGTATCAAATTGATAATTTCACTCTCAATAAATAGAAACCAGTTTTCTGAAGCTTCTCTGTTCAAATTATATGTACAGCAACAACAATTCTTTCGGTATATGAAAATTTCCGCGACGCATAAGAAAATGAAATTTACTGTTTCGACCTTTACACTGAGGAATCTTCTCATATTACTTTTTTAAATAAACTTACGTGCGTATAAATAATGACAATTGTTTAATTGTTACGATATTACTGTCACCGTCAGAATGACAGAAATTACTTTCATGTGATGCCTATCTAATGTTTAATCATTATTTCTGGGTAGACCAAGAAGTAATTGACCGTGTGATTGACCTAATATAAATTTTCTTACAAGTGTTAGACATTCTTTAGGAGGAATTTTAGTGAACATATTGGTAACATCAAATGAAATAAGTTTAGAGTTTAGTAGCGAAAATAATTTGTTCAAACATCAGAGACAAATTAGGATATTTACTTCGTCCATTACAATTTGGTTTCGGGTCGAAAGGTGAATGTGAAGCAGTTGCACATGCAGCAAGACGTTTCGTCTCTAACCATCCAGACGTTAATAATAGAGTTTTTCTGAGAATAGATTTTAAAAATGCTTTCAATGCAATTCATCGCGATAATTTATTAAAACTTGTAGCAGATATGCTTCCTGAAATTTTTCCTTTCATTAATCAATGTTATCGATTCCCTTCATATCTTTTATTTGGCGAAAACATCATTTATTCGGAAAGAGGCGTTCAGCAAGGGGACCCTTTGGCATATCTTCTTTTTTGCGTATCGATACACAAACTTATAAGCAACATTGACACATAATTCAAAGCTTGGCGTTCAAGTCTCTGGTCTATATTATAAAGAATTCGAAGGATATTGGTCTTGAACTCAATTTCAGCTAATGCGAGTTATTTTTCTTAGAATCACCAAATAATATAACATAACCATTGATAAGTTCAATTCTGTAGCACCAGGCATAACAATTACCAACAGACAAAATTTATTTCTATTAGGTGCTCCTTTATTAAACGAATCCTTTCTATCAGCTTTCAATGAAAAACTAACCATTTTCAAAAGAAGTCATCTCGTTTATCCTGGTTACCGACACATACTGCTCATTACCTTCTCAAGAATTAGTGTTTTTAAATGAAACTCACGGTCTCTAGTTAATTCCACAATATAATAAAAGTTATTGAAAATTCTAAAAAATTGACAATTGTTTCGATAAATCAATATCATCGTCAAGAATTGCCTGTTAATTCCAACATATATCTTAAGATGTGGTCCGACCTGGTTATATAATGATATCCTTATCAATTTTGACAATACTATTCGTCATTCATTAGAGTCATCAATTAACATTAAATTAGAGAACCTTTCTTGGAAACAAGCATCACTACCTGTTTCATATGGTGGTTTATGAATTCGCTCAAACGTTTCAGTAGCTCTTCCTCCATTTTTGTCACCATTAAATAGTTAAAAAACTATTGTTAATTTTCTTGACGTTTCGCCTTCAGTATACGGGTTTTCAAATGTTTTTAATATAAATTTAAAATATAAAATACATAATTTGTATAACAGTGACAATAGTTGACATACGTCACTTTTAATATCAAATAGTGCCACTCTTTTTTATATAAAAGTTATAGAAAATCAAATTCTGAATAACTTTTATTCGAATCTTTTTTCTGTTATCCTTCCTTATACAAGATAGAAAATAACAGTTACTAATCATATGAAGTAGTGATATTTATTTAAGTAGTTCAAAACAAATCGATAGTTTTTATTTAGTGTATGACATGACTGTCAAAAACTTTACATATATCGTGTGTGAGGAAGTATCGTGCTGGCCACAACGCATTTTTACTATGGTCTGCATTGTGGGACATTTTATAAATTCCTTCTTTTTTTAATTTAATACAAGGATAACCAACAATAATATATACTTTCAAAATATTCCTAATTATCATGATACCAATTTAAGCTTAACTTAACATAACTAACTAATCCATACCTCGAGAACGTATGGTGCAATGAATTTTACTTTTAATTATTAGTTTTTCATAAACCTTGATTACCAAATCCAAAAGATAACTACAAGCGGTGCAAATGCCTTTAAGATAATGATTTTTCTCCTATAGTGAACTCCATTCGTGGACACACTGTATCAAAAATGGCTAGTTTTACCGAATTAGCTCGTAGAAGCAAATTTGCTTAAAAATGTAATTTCTACAAGGTGTGTTACATTTGAAAGATCATGCCATCGAAAAAAGATTATTAAACACAGCGCCATCTACATATTGACAAATTTGAAGACAATTTACATCTAAACCTGAAGTTCTCTTAGCGATATACAAATTTTCATTTACGGAATTGAAATATGCCTATTACTTTTCAAAATATCCGGACAGGGAGTTTTTATTGAAACACAACTTTTATTGAAAACTGCTTTTTGTACGGACAATAACAGCGTTGATGAGGATTGATTAATTTATAATGAATAACCAATCAAAATTCGGCTTATCAGTGATAATGTTATAAAAAAATTAATTTCCTTGTACTATTTATTATCCTATATTTCTGTGATTATAATAATTATAAAATTAATTTCGATGGTTATCGAGATGAACTATATAAACATTGGTATTTTTATTATATGTTTATAATAAAACGTTTCATAATGATCTTATCGTGCATATTAATAAGAGTACACCTTTAAAATGAAATAACACGCGTTAATTGTGTTCTGTATAATGTGTTTTGGCGATCTAGTTTTACGATCAACTCATGTGTTTTGCATAATAAATTCGATTTATTGTTTCAACGTCATCAAAAGAAAGTAAAATCAATTCTTGTTATATTACCACGTGTTACTTTAAGAGAATTATATCGAAAATTCTTTGGAAGCATATTACCAAAAATGTTTTATCTAATAGATAAATATGAAGGCGGGTAGATCTTTCGAAATAAAATTAACCCAATTATTAGTTACTGTTGATATGTCCTAACATAATATTAGAAAGTTTGAAATCACATTAATTTCAACATTTGGCAATATTAGTTATAAATGAATAATCGGCAAGAAAACTATTTTACTCAACCCTAAGTATATCAATTTCAATTTAAATAATAGATAATGAGGCTAATATGCATAAGAGCTCGTTTAAACTTCATAAAAAGCAATTGTAATAAAATATGTTCTGGAAAAAGTGGAACAATTACTTTATAAACCAAATGGCATAATGAAAGATTTTGAAAAACTGTCCTATATGTTCGGAAACGTATATTATTTACGATGAATGACATATTTCTGCAGATAATCAAGGTTTAATAGGAAAAATTGACATTTTAGTTTTCAGATTTATAATTCGTAACAAAAGTGCCATAGCGTTGCCAGTGACGTCACGTTTGGGTAAACGAAACGTGAACAGGAAACGTTCCTTAGATGCTTATAGATAGACAGAAAAACAATGTCATGCAGTTAATTCAAACTACATAAACAGTTTAAATAAAATTAACTGACTCGACCCTTACTTCGTGTAATCTACTCATATTAGTGTTTTAAATGAAACTGAACGTTTCTAGCTAATTCCACAATATAATGAAAAATGTTGAAAATTCTAAAAAATTGACAATTGTTTCGATAACTGAATATCATCGTCAGAATGACAGAAGTTACATTTCATTTGATGCCTACCTGATGATTAGTAGTTATTTTTGACTTAATATAAGTTGATAAAAAAAGAAGAAGATGTGATATTACAAATATTGAAGCTTAGATATTATTAGCCCTATGGTGATATCCTGGATATCATTTTTCCAATTAAGATCAGTATAACTGTGCAATGATATAGAAAACCAGGAAAACTATATCTGCTGATCTTTACAATTATCACTTGAGAAGACAGTTTAATAGTGGAGAACTCCCTAGATTTATCTGTTCATTGACGACTTCATATTGTTGGTTTCTTAAGTGTCTTCTAATTTCCAACTCTTCAAGGAAATCCAGTTCTTGTTGCTAGGGTGCTTCAAAACGTCGATTTTTCAAAAAAAGTTTCAGCGATTTTTTTATTGGATTTTCGGTTACCAAAATGTAAATAGTATCCTTGAAACCACTAAATCCAAATTTTCAGTTTTGTCACTTCACCTGTATCTGAGATGAAAGTCGTCAAAAATTGTTTTTTTGATTTTTGAACGTCACTGTATACACAGTAGTCGACGTTTTATGAACTCCACATTTTGCCGTACAGTAAAAAACAATAAGTTGAATGGTTGCCCTTGTCCATATTTGATTTTTTTTCAGTAGCGTATGTCTATTGGGGGCTTCAAAAATTCGTGTTTAAAAAATCCTGTAGGACCAAATACATTTATTTAGGATTAAATAAGTAAACAAAATTTTTATGAAATTTCAACTGTACCAATTTGAAAATAACCACAAAATAAACACTAATTAAACAAATACGCTTGTGCAGAAATCACACCCCAACAGATAAGGAATGCAGTGCAGAACATAGGGAAACGATATGACAAATGTATTGAACTTAATCGAGGTTTGGTAGAAGCCACCTCTATTTGAGTGAATTTTTGTTTATTTTGTGTTCGGTATTTTTAAATTGATGTAGTTGAAACTTCATAAACATTTTGTTTATTTATTTAATCCTAAATAAATGTATTTGGCCCTACAGGATTTCTGAAACACGAATTTTTGAAGTCCCCAATAGACGTACGCTACTGACAAAGAACCAAATATGGACAAGGACAACCATTCAACTAATTGTTTTTTACTGTACGCCAAAATGTGGAGTTCATAAAACGTCGACTACTGTGTATACAGTGCCGTTCAAAAATCAAAAAAACAATTTTTGACGACTTACATCTCAGATACCGGTGAAGTGAAATTACTCATAATTGGGATTTAGGGGTTTCCAGGGATAGTCTTTACAGTGTGGTAACCGAAAATCCAATAAAAAATCGCTAATAACTTTATTTGAAAAAACGACGTTTTGAAGCTCCCTAAAAATGGACGCTACTAACATTAATAAAATGTTAATAAGTAAAAATAGTCCTCTTGCCGACCTTTTTCAACCACCAAAATTTTAAGTTAATCAAATGTCAATTAAACGCTATAACTGGGTGTTGCGATTTTAAGTGGGTCACACTGTAGAAGAAGAATTTGAAATTGAAAGACATTCATGATTTTTATCAATAGATAATAAGTAATAATATGTATCATATCTCAAGAAACTAATATCATTAATAAGAAAAGTGATGATAATAATTTAAGTGATATTTATTATTACTTATTATCAATTGATAAAAGTCATAAATGTCTTTCAATTTCAAATTCTTCTTCTATTGAAAAAAACAATTTTTAGGTTAATAAAATGTCATTCTTATAATTGAAAAAGAAAGAAGATAACCATAAATACATCAACATTATTTAGATCCATGGTTCAGGCAAACATAACCTTAATTCCTTTAGTTATTTCTATGTTCCAATGTAAAAAAAAGAATAACTATTTAAAACGATTTTATTTACTTCCAATTTGACAATTATTTTTAAAAAAATTCAAATAAGTCTTCTGATGTTATATACAATTTTCCATTTACATCTATCATAATATACATTCTCATATACTTTATCCTTGAAAATGGAATAAATAAATTCTGAAAGCTTGGACATGAAAAAAGTATGAAGAGTACTCGTTCTAATTTGCCGCTTCCCCAATAATCCTATGTTTATTAATATATATATATATATATATATATATATATATATATATATTTATATATATATATATATATTTATATATATATATATATATATATATATATATATTTATATATATATATATATATATATATTTATATATATATATATATAACAACAACAAAGAGATTCATGGGTAATTCACGCAAAATAAAGGGCTACTGAAATAGAGTGGTAACCGTGGACATGCATGTTTCTGGCTCATTTTGCCTCTTCAGCACGGCATAACCAAATAAGGATGTGAAATTTGGGAGCAAAGATGTTAATTGAAACATGGGAAAACACAAAATAACGGATTTCAGCAGGGACACCAAACGCTCATTTGTGTCTTCAATTGGAAGATCCCGAGTTTTCAGGATCTTCCAATTGACGACACAAATGAGCGTTTGGTTTCCCTGCTGAAATCCGTTATTTTGTGTTTTCCCATGTTTCAATTAACATCTTTGCTCCCAAATTTCACATCCTTATTTGGTTATGCCGTGCTGAAGAGGCAAAATGAGCCAGAAACATGCATGTCCACGGTTACCACTCTATTTCAGTAGCCCTTTATTTTGCGTGAATTACCCATGAATCTTTTTGTTGTTGTTGTTAACATATCACGCGATATTCCTACATCTTCTTTATATATATATATATATATATATATATATATATATATAAGCAAAAAATCGATAAACGCCTATGATCGTTGCTGATCAATTAAGACACAAAAGGACAAATACTATTGAGGTTAGCAGCAAAAGGAAAAGTGTACTCTTCTTAGATTTCCAAGCTTTCGTAAATATTTATTTACATCTTCAGGGAACTACAAAGAGAGAAAAAAACATAATTTACAAAACAGTCCGCTACAACAGTTTCATAACTTACGCTATGTATCCTTGATCTTAACATAAGAACAATTGCTAAACAGTTAAAATCAAAGAACGCAACAAGTCCAGATTGCATTACAAGCACTAACAGTCACATAATAAAATATTGTAAAATAATTAAAAGGTTGAAACATTAAAACAGCGAGAATTCACACAAGCTAATGGATCTATTTTAATTTGTATCGAAATTTGAAAACAGGTTAAGGATAAGGACAGGTTCTTCTTTCCTATGCAATAGAAAAAATAAAAAGAAAAAATTAATTACCACAACCATAATGACATAAACTAAAAACAATCGAAATAATATATGAATTTGAATAAAATACGAGGGAGGTACAATAATTCGGTCGATGCTATGTAGAAATATTGTTAGAATTATTACCAATCTGCTTAAAAGAATTTTGTTTGTCTAGAAGTAAGAGGAGAAAGTACAAATTGCTTAAATTTTGAATGTCTGTTTTCTTATTAATACGGCAATCCTCCTGAAAAATGAAGGCCATTTCCAAAAATAATCTTTTACTGTAGTTTGTTTTACATGATAGAATTTTAATCCTTTCAAAATCTATTTCATGATCTAAGGAGGAAACATGATTGGCAAGCGAACATCTTTCCGGATGTAGTCTTATATCACATTTATGGAGAGATACACGACTAGACAGCTTTTCAGAGGTCTGGCCAATATATGTAATATCACAGCCATTGCAACCAAGTTTATGGACCACATTACTATTATCTAAGGTAGGTATTTTGTCTTTTGAAGGACTAAAAATCGATTTCCCCAATACGGCACTCCTACAAGCAAACTTTTAATTTTGTAAGTATTTTCAAAAAATCCTAATAAGGCTGGGAGTAACCTCCCTGATGTACGGCAAAAAAATTGATATGGTCGGTACCCCTTCCGAAGTTGGAAGAGCATCCCGACCAGCTGCACTCGTTTCAACTAGTGAATGTGTCGAGACCTGTGTCAAAACAGAAGATGTGTTGAAAATAATCTTCCTTAGTAATGGTTTAGGATATAAATTATCAAGGAACAAACTGAAGAGTATATCACGGTTCTTATTCTTAAAAATGGGATCAGAAAGACTCATAAACCTTGCTGTCATTTGTCTAACCAAGTTTACCTTCATGCTAAATTTATGGTAAGAATTTTAATTGAGATATCTCCCAGAACTACTTAACTTTCTATACCAATCAATTATAATCACGTTATCGGGTGTCCTGGTAAAAAGAGGGTCCAGAAAAGGCACAGCCATATTGTGGTCTTCCTCTTCTAGCGTGACCTGAATGTAGGGATCATAACTGTTGAAGATAGAAAGGAGATCATCTGTAGAATCCTTACGACAAGCCAGAATAATATCATCAACATAATTCTTGATGAAACAGATGTTAAAAAGAAGTACCGGAAGGACCACATCCAACAGATCATCCATTACATAGCAAGCCAATATAGGAGAAATTGTAGCTCCCATAGGTATACCAAAAGTTTGTTTATAAAATTTATTATTAAACGAAAAGCATGTAGACTCGAAAATGATGTCAATCAACTCAATGAAAGTATCTTTGTCAACATTACACTCAACACTGATTGAGGACCAATGTTTGTGTATTGACCGTAAGACAGATTGTAAATAAACATTATCAAACAGCGAAACCACATCTAGACTGACCAAAACATAATCATGAGGAAGAACCTTTCTGTTAAATAGTTCAAAAATAGCGGACTTTTTTTTTCTCTCTTTGTAGTTCTCTGAAGATGTAAATAAATATTTACGAAAGCTTGGAAATCTAAAAAGAGTACACTTTTCCTTTTGCTGCTAACCTCAATAGTATTTGTCCTTTTGTATATATTTTTTAGTTTTGGGTTATTTTCTAGTATTTATAAACAACGGATCTGTACCCCATTAGTTAAGTAAATGCTTTAAATTGGGTGTGAACAAGAATTTATTTCAATTTATCTTGTTATGATTTTATTAGGTTTGTTTCATTTTGGTATTTTAGTATATAAGGCTTCTAAAGTACAGTATTTTGCTTTATTTCAAGCACCTACCTACCTCCTGAAAAATAAATAAAAAAACATGATCTAAAATTCCTTAAGGGGCGCCAAAATCCTTTATTGCACACAGGCGTCAGTAGCTTTTACGGGGCCCCTGGATATTGTTGTATTTAAATTCATATTGTTTATAAAGTAAAAGTGTCAAATTAAGACATTTTCAAAAAATATCACACAAGATTTAAATGTATGAACTTCTATTAATGCAAAAATCATTCTAGAATTTAAAAAAATGTGTCGAAACAGATGAAATGGCAGTAGATTTGAGTCAAAACAATACATATTCTCATTTTGTGGGAAGATAGTTTTTGTTCCAAAAATGGAAATATGAGCCATCGAACTCATCTCTTTTATTAGGAATATCAGCAAATTATATTAGTCCTTATTTGATTTTGACATCTTCATTCTTCGTAAAAAAATGTCAAATTGAAACATGCATGCTTCGATTAGTTGAAAAGGTCTAAAATAACAACTTTATTTGAAGAGTCAGATGTATCTCCGTATATTCCATTTTTGAAAGTAAATATTTTAATAATTCAAACCTTTCACTAGATTCGAAAATACATTTCTAATGATTTCAAAAATTATAATTTAATGATATCAAATTTTCATTTAATTTTGTATATTTTCCTCAAGCCCAGTATTAGAGAATGAATTAAGTGCATGTTTTATTGAAATTCATATTGTTTATGAAGTAAAAATGTCAAATTCAACATTTACAAAAAATATCCCACGAGGTTTGAACGCATGAGCTCCTATTAGTTGAAAAATCAGTCTGGAATTTAAAAAACGGTGCAGAAACAGACGAAATACCAGTAGATTTGAGTCAAACCAATACATATTTTAATTTTGTCGGAAGATAGTTTTTAACCATCAAATTCATCTCTCCTATTATGAATATAAGCAAATTATATTAGTCCTTACTTGGTGTTGAAATTTCCATTCTTCATAAATGAAAATTGTCAAATTTAAATATGCATATTTCGATTGGTTGAAAGGGCCTATAATAACAAGTTTTTTTCAAACATCAAATAAATTATCTTTCATTCCATTTTATAAAGTAAATACTCTAATAATTGTAAGATCTCACTGCACTGAAAATATATTTCTGATAGCTTAAAAAGTTAAATTTTTGTTTTATATCATCAATTGTTTCAAGCCCAGTATTAGAAACGTAATTCTCTGTATATATCTGTATTCAAATTCAAATTATTTATAAAGTAAAATTGCCAAATTCAGACATTTACAAAAAATATCCCACGTGATTTAAATGTTTCTATTTGTTGGAAAGTCAACCTCAAATTAAAAAACTATGTAGAAACATATGAAATACCAGTCGATTTGAGTCACAACAATTTTCCATATCAAAATATTTTAGGCGCCTCGGTTAAATGTAGGTTAAGAAATTATAGTACGAAACCGAAACGCCGAATATACCTAAGTATAATACCGTGGTTTACGTTGACCTAGGTCTGCATTGACAGTTATGTAAAAGTAAAAAGGATAAATGAATGGAGATCAAATTATAAGGGACTCACAATTTTGAGAGAGTTACTGGTAAGTTTTGCGGTACTTTCTCGAAGCCGGCAGTTCTGCAATATATATCCTTATGGTCCTTAGAACACCTGCACATATCTTGATCTATATTTAGACACTTATAAAGAGTATCTTGCATAGCAGTAGCCCTTTTCGGGGCCAAAAACACCACAAAAAACAGCACGTAGTGCGCGCAAAAGCCCCGCATGCTGTCGTAAGGGCAGCGCGCACTTTGTCGCGACGAGCGATGTTTAATATATATTTTTGGTCTCTCCTCTACGTAGACCGAGGGACTACTGAACTCTGGCTTTGGCATGGCATGACAGAGAACGGGCCACCGATCGCCATATGACCGGTTTGCGGAGTTACCACGCGTGCTTTCTTTGACTTCATCGGCAACAGACACTTTCTTGCAGGGAGATATATATGCAGGATCGTGGATGATCCGCTAGAATCTCACCGAAGACGATCAACCCAGCAGGAAACACGGGAATCCGTAATAAATATGTGTTATGTATCTAGAACATTCCACACATACAATGGATTCAAATAAATATTTAATGTTGATAGACTATCATAGATATGTAAAACTAGTTTTAGTTTGCGGATTACGTCGATTTAAAAAAAAATTCAATACAGTTCACAATTTTTGCATAAAACAAGTTTGTATCGTTGAAGAATAGCAAGAAATTACATTTACTGTCTCGACCCTTACTTTGTGGAATCTACTCATATTACTGTTCTAAATGAAACTAACTGTTTCTAGATGATTCCACAATATATTGAAAAACATGTTAAAATTCTAAGAAATTTGACAATTGTTTCGATGAAATTAACTGTCTCGACCCTTACTTCGTGGAATCTACTCATATTAGTGTTTTAAAAGAAACTCGCGAGATTTATAATCGATACTCGAAATTACTTTTTTAAAAACTTTATTTACACAACTAACTACTTTAATTAGATATTTTCAAGTTTACAAGTTAAAGATTGACAAAGAACTGAGCTACAAAATATATAATTCCAATAAAGTAAAAAATGCAGAAATAACAGTTTGCATGAACATGATGATATGAGAATCTGCTGACGTTGAAGTTTCCATAAGAAACGGTGACATAATTCCTCCCTTCGAAATTTCAACTCTGAGGGTTAGCGAGGTAGTTGAATAGATTCCAGGTCCATTGGTTGATAATCTTTTTTCTTAGATTTGAATTGGGTCGATAGTTTTCTAACAATGATATATCCTCCTAGTATAACCAATAGACAATAAATTATAATTGTCCATATGCTGGGAGTGTGGTGTATTTTCTGAAATTTTAACTCTGGATCATTTTCGAGAATTTTGGTTTTAATTTGGTTCAGGTCATCTAGGTTGATGTCTTGCAGTTGAATACTGGTAGGAACGTTTTGTATTTCCATAGCTTTGACTTCTAGTTCAGGAAACAAGATGGGTTGACTTGAGACTTGGATGTCATTTCGGTTTACTATTTTGGTGCCTTGTGTTTTTATTAGGCATCCTTTTGGTATTCGTATAAGGTATGTATTTTTGACATGTCAGTGTAATGGTTTCTTGAAATGGAAAAACTGCAATCTATTGGTTGGTGTTGTCCAGACGTTGGAAAAACGTTTTGGGGATGCTGATTTTTGACTGTTGGCAATTGGAAGTGTTTTTTATATTTAGTAGTTCCACTTCGCACGGATTTTCATCTTTAACATCTTGGAGGTCGGTGTACTCGCAGAGATGTAGTGTTGACGGATACAGTCCCAGACAAGGTTTGCTCATAGATGCATATTGAACGTTATTTTTTGTTATATATATTTTATTTGGGATAATTGCTTTAAATTGACCTTCTTTTCGAATGGGGATAGGGTACAAATGATAATAATCAAAATTCTGAGAATTCGTTATTGGAATCTGTAATATATAAGTTATTTTTCCATTTAATATGTAACAGTGGATTTTTATGATTTTTTCAAATAGCAATAAGTTTTGCAAGGTTACTTCTATAGGTAACTGACCATCTTCTAACCTTTTTTGTAGTTGATATAATTCATTATAAAAATCATTTGTTTTTATTATACTTGGATGCATGACTCCTAGCCTCGAAAATGTTATTGATGTTTCAATATCTTGTAATATTGAGATTATTATTTCCAGCATGTTAATAATTTGGTTAATAGTATCTTTAATGAACATCGTATTTTCTCGATAGACGCTTCCTTCAACGATTAATGCAATTTGTTTCAATTTTGATTCTAAAAGATTTTCGTTATGACTTATTTGATTTATTGTAAAGTTAAATTTGTTTATTAATGCTATAGAAAGAGAATTTTGTACTTTTATATTATTGGTTAATTGATTTTGGTTTCCTTGAAGTTCTTTGATTATTTGTTCGTATCTTTCTCCGTCACTTGCATCTAAATTTCCAGTTATACTTTTAAAAATAGATCCTAAACCATTAATAAGTCCTCTTTTTGATCTATGAGACAACGGTATTATTTCGAGTAATTTATTTTGAACTTTTTCTTCTGAGAAACTCAGAATTTTTAGGTAGTTTGAAACATCATGTGAATAATTTAAGTTTTTAGAAATTTGATATTTTAGATCTTTCGAATGAGAATTTAATTTTTTGACTTCGTTAACGATTGGATTCAAATCAAAATAATGAATGAGATTGAAATTACTTTCTTTAATTTTTGCGGTTCCTAATTTTAATGGGATTAGTCCAAAATTGTTCTCCATATTTTTCATGGTTATTTTTCTTTGGGAAAGTCCTAAGGCTCCCATAGATCTGAAATAGTTTAAATTATTTTATGTTCAAAATTCGTATGTAGTTTTTAATGGGCGCTTAATATTATCCATATGAATTTTATTTTGAGAATCAGTGGTAATTATTTTTTCCTGTCGATTTAACCTTTTAATTTTTGTCGACTTTTTAAACTTATTTGCTTGTTTTTGTCTCTTATGTATTTTGATGAAAACATTTTGATCCTTTTCAAATATTTGGGGGTCATCGCGGTTTTTATTAATTTTTTCGATTCGTTTTTCTTTTTCTTTTATCAAATTTTCATTTAATTTTGAATAAAGTATTTTGGACCTTTCTTTGTGGTCGTTTATATAGTCGTTTAGAAGTATTTTATCTATTTCTAGGTTGAATGGATCGTTAGTATTTAGGTGGCCATTAATAACATCAATAGGTTTTAACTTTGTGGTGGAATGTATGGAACTATTATATGCGAGAATTGCATAGATCATTTTTACTGTGATAGGTGTTTTGAGGAAACCTCTCGTATTTAATTACCGAATGTGTTCGATAACGGTTGAATGAAATCTTTCGATCGAACCTTGTGATTGAGGGTGGTCCGTACAGCAGAAATGAATTTTTATTTTATGAAGACTTGAGAGTTCTGAAATAACGGAATTTTTAAATTCAGTGCCATTGTCACTGAAAATTTGTTCGGATACACCATGGTGAGAAAAGAAGGTTACAAGGTTGTTAACTATTTCAGTACTGGACAAGGTAGTCAGGTGGTATGCCTGGGCATATTTAGAAAAAGCGTCGATAATTGTCAAAAATTTATTCTGTTCCATCGTGAATGTATCTATGTATAATATTTGGAAGGGTTTGTTGGCAGTAGGGGTTTGGTTCATTTTTATTGTAATGGGGTTTCTTTCATATTTACTTTGTTGGCATACTTCACAATCATTTATATATGTTTGTATGGAGTTTTTCATAAACGGCCAGTAATACTTTTCTTTAATTCGTTGGTATGTTTCGTCGATACCTCTATGGTTGCTTTTACTTTCGTGGTAAGATTGAATTACTTCTTTTAAGTCGTTTTTGTTTGTTATGTCGATTAATTTTTTCATGCATTTTTTAGGGTTTAAGGAAGAATTTTTAAAATATTTTTGTAAAATTACTAGAAAGGGTTCGAATATGTCAGGGTTTTCAAAGTAAATGTAGTATTGTGTCTGTGGAATAATATAATTCTTTATGAAGTCGATAACATCCTTTTCAAAATTGTTCTGTGAAAATTGTACATTAATACGTTTTTTGTTTTCAAAAAGAATTTTAATTTTGGGGTTAGCTGGGGAGTGGAGAACGGAATTTATTATGATTTGATTTTGGCCATAGTTAACGGCAGTATTTATGGTTGGAATTTCGAAGGTTGGGTTTTGTTCAATATTGGAATGAATAGTTTCGTCATCGTTATTGGATTGGATTTCGGTCTGATCTGGTAGGTCATTTTCGGGTTCTGAGTTTGGTTGAACTAATAATGAGATATCGTCTCCATTATCACTTAGATTTTCAGGAAGGGGAAAATTGTCAGTATAAAGGTCAATTAGGTCATTTTTTTGGGAAGTGTTAGGTTGGTCATAGTTGAAGAGATTTGTTGGTTGTTTGTTATGCTGATCTATATTTGAAAGTATATCGTATAATTCTTTCCAAAAGGTGTCTGTTTCTTTAGTGTGAATTTCTATTCTCGAAAGTGCGTCAGCGTTAGAGTTTAAAGTTCCTTTTTTATATATAATGTTATAAGTATACTCTGATAATTTTAATTTCCAACGGGTGAACTTAGTGTTTTCGTCTTTAAGGGAGAAAAGCCATTTTAGGGGTTTATGATCGGTGATGATATTAAATTCTTTTCCAAATAGATAAGGCCTAAAATATTTGGTTGCCCAAACAATAGCTAAAAGTTCTTTTTCAATTACAGAATAATTTTGTTCCGAATCGTTTAGGGTGCGTGATGCATAGGCTATTGGTAAATCCTTACCAATTGGCCCTTGCGACAATACTGCACCTATAGCGACATTACTAGCGTCGGTTGTCAAATTAAATGGTTTAGAAAAATCTGGGTATTTTAAAATTGGTTCGTTAATTAAAAGGTTTTTACAGTTGACAAAACATTTTACAAACTCATGATCGTGTACAATTTTAGCTCCCTTCTTTAGACATTTTGTTAGTGGTTTGGTGATTTTTGCAAAATTCGGTATAAACCTACGATAATAGCCTAAAAGTCCTAGGAATCATTTAATTTGTTTAGTATTGCAAGGTATAGGGTACTCTTTAATTGCTTTAATTTTATCCGGGTTCGGCCTTACGCCTTCCGGAGTGACAACGTGTCCTAGATAAGCCACTTCCTTTCTAAGAAATTCAGACTTGTCTAGCTGGATTTTAAAATTTGATTCTCTTAGTCGTTGAAAAACATTTTTAAGGCGTTCAACGTGTTCTTGTAAAGAAGTTGAAAATACGATAATATCATCTAAGTATACAAGACATTATTCGTTTTGTATACCTCGAAGAATATTATCCATTACCCTTTGAAAGGTAGCGGGTGCTCCTTTCAGTCCAAATGGCATTCTTAAGAATTCCCAATGACCGTTTTCGGTGGTAAACGCGGTTTTTTCGGTGTCCTTTTCATCCATCTCGATTTGATGGAAGCCACTGGCTAAATCAAGGGTGGTGAAATATTGACACCTACCTAGTTTATCCAATAGGTCAGTTATATTGGGGAGAGTGTATTTGTCGTCAATGGTTTTAGAGTTTAATTGTCTATAGTCTATTACAACTCTCCATTTTTGTTTTCCTGAAGCGTCTAATTTTTTTGGGATAACCCATATAGGAGATGACATGGTGAGTTGCTAGGCCTAATAATTTTTGAGTCTAACATTTTTTTTATTTGTTTCTGTACTTCGTTCTTATAAATAAAGGGATATCTATATGGTCTAGAGTAAACAGAGATTTCGTCTGTGGTTTTAATTTGATGTTTTATTCTGTTAGTAAAAGTCAGAGGTAAATCTTCTTGATAAAATATATCTGAATATTCTTTTATTAAATTGGATATTACAAGTTTTTCTTCAGAATTTAAGTGGTCAGTTCTGAAGTTCTGAAGTCTATGCATTGGTTTGGTATTTCGTCAAAATTATTTAGCTCGAATTGTTGTATGAATTGTTTGTCAAAATTTTCTACAGCGATTGGTTCGGAAAAGTCAAGAGTAATTGGGTCCATTGAATTATTAAGAATTGTTGTTAGAGCTTCACCGTCTTTTGCTATTGTCAATGATTCGGGTATTTCACAATTGTGAATTTTTTGATGAGGAATTATTATTTCACCATTGGGTATAGAGGTTCTAACTTTAATTACTTGTTCGTACCGAGGAGATACTTTTATCAAATTTAATTCGTTTTGAGTTGGGTGATAAAGCAATCGAATTTTTGTATAAGGTGTCGATAGAAAACCTTCTTTAAAATTTAAACTAGCTTGTAATAATTTTAGGTTATCGAGGCCTATTAGTCCATGGAATATATTGTGAAATTTGAATAAATAAAACTTGATATTTGTTGGTTTTGGTAGTTCAAAAATTTTTGAAGCTGTCACAGTGGCACTGTGTTTGTGGGCTGATTTTTGAAATACGGTTGAAACTATAAATGGATCATTATTTATTTGTTTTGGGTAAAATTTATAAGCTACGTTGGGGTCTAAAAAAGATTTAGTTGAGCCTGTATCAATTAAAAATTTTAGATTATGCTCAGGAAAAATTATATAAGGTAATTCACTGGAATTTGTGTTATTAAATGATATAATTTGTGGTATTATGTCGGATTTCTCCGGCGAGGCTTGTTTTGAAAATTTACATCTGTTTCGTTTAAATCAATTAGGTCATAACTTTCATTATCAAGTGTTTCATTTTCATTTATATTATGATCTTCGTTACAAACATTGTTACTGGAAAAATTTGGATTAAAATTTTGAAAAGAGGGACCAGGTTCTTGGCATTCTGTGTTAAATAGTTCTTCCGACACAAAATTTCGTGATTGTTGGTTTTGGTTGAATGGGTGAGAGAAATTTTGATTATTTCGCGTCGAAATATTCGCTCCTCTATTAAATGTATTGACTTGACTTTAGCTTGGTTTCGTTTTGCTCGTCGCTCCAACACTAAGCGTTTCTGCTCCTCTTTGGTCTTGACTTCTTCCAAGTTTGGTGTTGAGGTCACCATAATCGACCCTTGTCTCTTGCGCTTTGATCGTTTGGAAGACGTGGAAACCTTTGATATTGCTCTCTACGGAACTTCGGCTACAATCTAGTGAATCTTCTTCATTTATTGTTATCTTTGAGATATTTGATGGTCCAGGGCTGTCCTTTATCTCAATAGCGTCCAATGGTGGTGGGGTGTGAGTGGAGGCTGATAGTATGATATTCCTGGTTCGGGATCATTCTGTTCAGGAATGTCAATTGTTAAAGAAGCAGGAAACATCCTGTCGGGAAAAATATCTGTGTTGAACGGATGGATTCCAGTTTTTCTAAACCCACTAACGGAATTTTCCATTGATGCACTCCGTTTATGGGCTTCAGCAAATAGCTTCCCCACTTGAAATGGAGTTACAGTTCGATCAGGATTATTTTTTAGCCACTTTGTAATTGCTTGATTATAATAAGCGGACAATGGGACGAAAAGTGAAACGTCCTGGGGTTGTAGCCGGTGCGTGCAGTGCTGTGGAAAGCAAATCATTAGCCATCTTAATAACTTCCAATTGTTTATGGCTAACGTGACCATCAAGTAGTAGAAGAGTTTTATTGTCTTGGGATGAGTGTGTAGACTTTATATAATGCTTGAGCCACACACAAAAAGGATCACCCGTCATCCAGCCCGATTCTTGACACAAGCCCAATGTTCCAGCTGGTGCATCATCAATCAACACTGCTTTCTTCTTTCTGTAGCCATCATTTTTTGCGGCCGTTGAATGGTGGAAAGCGCGAACTCGTTTACATTATAGATACGGTCAAATGTGATGTTATTTTCCGAATCGGCACATTCCAGTATATCAAAAAATCTCCTAGCTTGCGGCCTATTGAGTCCCTGCGCACGAGCCGCTGATGTGGCTTCGGAAGTTCTAAGTGAAATATCTGGGTTACGTTCCCTGAAGCTCAAAAGCCAATCCCAACCAGCGCTTTCTTTATTTTATTAAATCGATGGGCTAACTTCTTTTTTACTGCTAATTGGAACGCCAACTGCCTTACCTCTTGTATGTATAATCGTATTTCAAAACGATTGGAACTTCATCTATGACCCGTTATCTCTATTAACCCTGAAACACGACTTTGAGGTGAGTAGTCGATTCTCTGCCTAAGAAGCCGTGGGTGGCATTTGAATATAGTATTCTAGTTTGAAAATAAAACGAATCACACCACACATATCGAACAACGCGGAATATTTAAAAAAAAGTTGATAGAACAATATTTCGTATTATAAAATTATAATAATAATCACTATAAAAATATATAATATATATATATATATATATATATATATATATATATATATATATATATTGAACTATTCCTCTATTATATTAAAACAATTCACAAATTTGAACAGACATTACAATGTTATATTAATACGTATGGTGTACCAGTAGACACAACCAAGTTAAAAACTAAGATTTCATATAAATGAAATGAGCAAACATATTGTCAGATATTGAGAAAAACAGTTACCAAAAGGACTTAAAGGATAATGAATAAAAATTCTAACAACAACATTGTATAAATAAGTATAAAATTTTACCTTAACAATTAATCCCAGGTCAAGTCAGTGTCAACATGTTTCATCATACTCTGAACATTGCCACGTGAATATCTGGATGAATAGAATGTAGTATCACTTGAAACCTAAAATAAGAAAAAAAAATTAATATTCAACTCACTAATTGGTTATCTATATTTACAGATGATGATAGTAAAGGTTTAAATTTAAAAAAGAATTGAAAAAAAACTTTATAATAGGTGACTTACGGAACAGAGCCAAGTTATTTGTCAAGGAAATATGATAATTCAATACTCTTTATAAACAGGAAATAATCAAATTTAGTGATTTTCTTTCCAACTTAAATTTGTTGGTTATTAATTGAATGTAGAACAATAAAGACAAATTTGGAAATAACTAAGACTTTATGTAAGATAAAATTAGTAGAAATTCAAAGATTTAAAACTACACAATTACATATGTATTAATAATTATTATAGGATGTCGATTTTGTATAATTTAATGTAAATAGATATACCTTAAAAAGGGAATTATAACAAAATTTGTTATTATAATACATGAAAAAGACATTTTATAGAATCCCTATGGCAATATAAACTTATATAAATAAGTGTTGATATTCTCCAGAACTGTTGAAATAAATAATTTTACATTTTTTCTAAAAAACATTCAAATCAACAATTATTGTAACAAAAATAGTGAAAAGCAGGCTTTGCATTTTATGAGTCGAAAGTTTGTTGATTTTCAAGAAAAAAGACAATCGCGCTTGGGTGAGAGGATCAATGGCTTCTGTATAAATCTCCTCTACAAATTTTTTTATAAAATAATGAAAAAGTAAAGTTTAAAACCAAGAAAAGTAAAGAAATAGTAATATTAGTGTTAATTAAACTGTGTTTATAAACGGGAAGTGAACAGAAAGGAGCATTTCTCCGCTGAGAAATCATCAAGAATTTGGAAGACGCTAGCAGCAGTTCAGGTACCGAAGCTTCGAAATAAGGTCTGTGCTTTTGAGTATTAATTTTGGAATTCCAAAAAGAATATAGTGAACAATAAAAATAGTTTGAACGTTAAATATTAATTTCACAAAAGAAAGGCCAAAAACATTATAATATGATGAATATCGTATAATATCCATGGATATCTATGCATTTTAGTAATAGATAGTATAGTACTTACTTGTTAAATTCATTCATTTTATCATTGTTCACGTTATATATAAATGATCATTTAACTTCCATCTCTTCTTGCCTTCTGATGCATGCTTGACTTTTTCTATCCATCACTATCCTCATTTAACTTCACTTGTATTGCTTTTATATATATATGTAATTGTATAGCTCAAGTTTAAATAACATATCGATAATTTCAACAAATATATGAACGTTAGAAGTCTATAAACATTTCATGCATATGACATCGACTGTTATTTCCACATTTAGTGTCGCGTGGACCTCTATAAGAGCATACGTTTCTCTTATGCGCCGACGCAATCATCCAAAGTATTCAGTGCGCATGACTGGATAGAATGCAGGAGTGGTATGAGGAAATTTAATGTTAAAAATGATACAAAATTTGATCGTAACAATTTATTAAATTATTTTCTGGAAAGTGTTGGTATTTTTATTTTTATTCATATCCATAATAAATTTATTAAAAATTTGCTTACTTCATTCAGTCTATGTAACAATATTTTGAATGATTAAAATCAGAGGTATATATTCAGGAAAGATTTTGTTTCTGAATAAAGTAAAATATGAAATTTAAGAATTAGATAGTCAAAATTAAATCATATTGATTTTTGTGCGACCGGAACTCAAAGGGAGGAGTCTGCATGCTACCGACTCTATGTTGAAAATTAAATTAACATTAACATATCATCATTAGGAGCTAGCCGAAGGTAAGTCAAGTCAATATAAAACAAGACTACGACTTTTATAACATTTATAACTTTAATAACTATATATATATATATATATATATATATATATATATATATATTATAATTATTTAATATAATTGGTAATTTATTTATATTGTTATTATATAGTCGTTTGTTTGTTTGATATTTATGAGTATAATGAACTATGACTTGGCTTTTATATATATACAAACACGACTTATCTTCTATCAATTTTATCTAAAGTTTAAATATCAGTCGGAAGCATGATGACTCCTCCCTTTGAGTTCTTGGCGTCAATTTTATTATTTAATTTTATTTATAATTTTTTATCTAATTTATCAATGAAATCGGGCTTCTGAATACTCTCATATAGAAAGATTGAAATATGTTAATTCTAATAATGTTATTGAGGACATGAAAAGAATAAAAATACCAACACTTCAATGAAAATTGATTTAATAAATAGTTAATATGAAAAATTTTGTATTATCTTTAACATTTAAAATCACCTTATGAGCCCCTACATCCTACGCAATTCTTAATACACAACAATTCATTGTATTGCGTCGGCGCATAAGTTCAACGCATGCGCTTATATAACTTCCTATAACACGAAGACGCTCTTCACCGTCAATGCGGTGTAGAAACAGTTTATGCTCTGCGTGTATATAGTTGTGAAAATTTCAATACGTTGTATAAATTTAAATAAGCAATTACATATATATAAATTCTGAAATAATGTGTGTGAATAGAAAAGAAGATAGCAATGGACAGATCAGTTATGCATGCATTAGAGGAAATTAAAAGTTGGAAATTATGTGAACATTCATGGAACACGTGAACATTGAAAATGGATTAAATTAAACAAGTAAGTACAATTATATTATTACAAACTAAATTGCATGTATCTCCGTGGATATAAAATATGATGCATCGTAATATATTGTTTTTAGGCCTTTTAATATATTATCATGATTAGAACGTTCTGAATATTATTTTTAGTTCACTGTCCGTATTTATATGTGGAATTCTAAATATTTTAATTAAAATGCACAGATCTTAGTTCATATCTTCAGTCCTTGGATGCTACTCGCGTCTCTAATTTCTTCAAGATCTCTCTTGAGAGAGATGCACCTTCTGACCACCTTTTTATTCTTTACGGGCTCACAAAAACTTATTAATGTATTTCCATTACCTTTTTCGAGAGCACTTGTTAACTTTTTATCAAAATTTTAATAATTTTTATTAGAGAAAATTTATATCGACGCTCGCCTCTCCATGATACCAAATCCACTCACTTGTTTTTTAAATCAACAACTTTTTGGCTTGGCAAATGCAAAGCTTGCTTATCTTTATTTAAATAACACAAATTGTCAATTCCTATGTCTTTTAGTTATAAAAGGAAATTGTTTGATTTCTAAGTCCTGGAGGATTAACACACTTATTCACAAATATTTATTTTGTATTCAGGATCCTATATAAAGTCTTTTTCCTAGAATACATTAGCAACTTTAATCATTATTACTTTTTCACGGTTTTCTTATTTATATTCATTTTTACAAAATATACAACCTAGATTACTGATTCATATAGATGTAATTGATTATTTTTAATTTCTTGAATTTTAACTGTTTTTGTCTTACATAAACAATTGATTATTTTTGATTTTGTTATTATTGTTCTATATAAAATAAATAATCAATAAATATAAGTTGGTAATAAAATTAATAGATTTCATTACCTCCTGTTTATAATACATTTCTTTGTCATATGTTTGGGCTGTGTTACATTCATCATTTCTCATAAAGCTTTCAACCCTTTCTTTAAATTGTCAATTTTTATTATAAACACCTGCAAATATTGATAAGGAGTTATTGAGAGAGATATTAATTGATGTTGTTTCAGGTTTCAAGTTCAAATAAAATTTTATTTCTACTGAAATTCATATGGCTGTGTTCAGATCAATGTGGAACCCATTGACATTGACGTAATTCTGGAATTAATTGTGCAGGTAACTTTTGATACTTATTTAAATAATGTTGTGTTTAGAATTTCTACTCATAGTCCTTTTATTAATCAATCATATCAATATCTGATATTATATTTATGCATATTTCACTCTTTCTACTGATTTTATACCTGAATTGTCAGTAACTATCATAAGGTGGTTGTGTCTACTGCTACACCTTCCTTAATAATAGATACTTTTTATGTGTTTATTCATTTAAAAATGTTTCAAGAACTAGAGGACTAGTTCAATATATATATATATATATATATATATATATATATATATATATATATATATATATATATATATATATATATATATATATATATATATATATATATATATATATATATATTAATACATATCCTCTCTCTGAATTATAAAGAAAATATTGAAACAAGGAAAATGTGCATATTTGGATGTAATACTAGTGATACACACTGTATTATCAATAATTTTAAAGTTTCAATATACAAATAAATTTTGACATTTCAATTTCGGATGACATCAATGCAGAATATACTTTATAACGATTTGAAAACAAGAATACAGATGTCTCTGTTAGCTAAATTGCAATTTTATTATAATAATGAAAATCTCTCTTTGTTATAGGAAAACGTAAATTTATTTTTTTTTTTAAAGAAATTTTTTGGTAACCAAAGGAGAGGAGAATTATTTATATAGAAAGTTGCGTTAGTTGATTTTGATATTCCCACGAGGCAACATCGAAATAAGAATTGCCTCAAATTTATTTAAAAATATCATAGTAATTTATATGAATATTATCAGATCATCAAATCCTGCTTTGTAAAGGCAGTGCGTGTATAATTCGCAACGAATTGCATCGATAAAGTGCGGGTGATTTTCCGAATTCTAAATTATTAATTTAGTCACCCAAACGTGGGGCAAATATTATTAATAAAACATAGAATATATATAAATTGGCTTCCAACGCGGGGCAACTATCAGTTAAAAGGATTCGATATATATAATAATTGGCGCCGCAAAGTGGGGCAAAAATATATTTATCATTATTAGCATAAATATAAATAAATATTATAATTTGACGCAGCAAATTCATTGACTATATAAAAAATTAAGTATCGACCATGGAAAGAAGAATGACATTAAGGGATGGTAAACAGGTAGGAATTGAAAGTGTATCTGAGGAACAAAGAGAGGAAAGAAGACATAGTATGGGTTATTTTCAGGTGCCGTACTTAGAGCAGGGAGAACAGCAATCAGAAGAAGATGCACTATTGTCAGAAGAAACAGGACAAGAGGACAAACAAGAATCAAAAGAAAAAAAGGAAATGGACATAATGAGTATGTTTCAAATGATGATAAAAAAATGAATAATATGGAACAGAATATGAGGGGAGATATGAATAATATGAGGGGAGATATGAATAACATGAGTGGAGATTTGAATAAAAAATGGACAAACAAGATGAGAATATGAATAATATGGAAAAGAATGTGGAGACTTGTATAACAAATTTGAAGAAAATAGGGGAGATATGAATACAATGAGGGAAGAGATTAAGGGGGATATTAACAATATCACCAGAAACATGAACAGGCTGGAAAGGAAAATATAAGAAGGAAAAATTGAGAATTTGAAGGGGATTAAGAAAATTAGGGAAGAGAACGAGCAATTTAGGAAGCATATTGAAAAGGTGAATGAAGATATGAAGGGCCAGAATGAAAATTTACGCATGGAAATTGTAACGTGAATTTCACACTTTGAAATAAATCTAAATAATTTAACAACAAATTAAATACTGTCACGGTATCGGCTTACGAGGCACGATTTAAAATTTAAAAACTCGTTGAAAGTCCGGAATATTCAAAGAATCAATAATTGGATAATTAGCATGCGCTGTCGGAGTGTACTAGCGTAGGGCGATTGGCTTTGATTTCTTCCTTTTTGACGTGAAAGGTGCTAGTTGGCGTTTCGTTAAACATAATTTTGTCCATGTGGATGAAGAAATAATATTACATAAAATATAAACCCAATAGTTCTGCAGATCATGGTTCAATCCTATTAGACATCTGGTAAGAATTATTTCGTTTAATTAATGATTTTTATTAGTATCCAAAAAAAATTAGCACGAGTTAACGACGTATTTTATCCAAATAGAATAGCAAGTTTCTTTCAACGTTGGTTGTTTCAATGTTAAATATATTCGTTTCCAGGCAGTGAGAAGTCTAGGAGAGATTCTTATTATTATTGATAATTATTATTCATATCTCACATTTTAAATTTTGTCTTAGAATATGAAACTTAACTTTTTCTCATTTCTTGCTCTTTTTCAATTGTTCTTTTCATATGATATCATTGGTTCCCAAAAGTTTATTTCTAATTAAATACCGATCGTAAGATATGAATGTAGATGCTATGATTTTAATAAAAGTTGTCATTATTCATATCTAACATATTAACTTGGTCTCATGATATATAAAACTTAACTTTTTATTTCACGGTTTTTATCAACTGGTTTTTATATGTCATTATTTCTTAAATGTTCCTTATCAATTAAATTTATGCATTGTAAGATATTGAAGTAAAAGCTATGAGTTTTAATAGTGAAAATAATTTTACAAGAAAATCACTCAATAACAAAATGCACATTGCTCTATATTTTTTTTCTTTTTCGTCAGCCAAGAGGTCAGACAGATGTAGTTTAAATTGTGGTGGATAAATTCTCGATGATTTGCTAAAACTCAAGTATATCTTCTGGTTTTTCAATTCACTTCATATTTTATTGTAAATTCTTCAACTTTTTATGTTAACTTTTTTATTGATGTTCAATAGTTTTTACTCAAATAGTTTATCGCATTTAAAATTGTAAATTGCATTCATTTCAGAGATATATAGATTTATTTAAAGTAACTCGACTGCAAATTATAACATAGTAGTATTGAGCTTGAAAATTATGCGATCATCCAAGAGCAAATTATTATATAATCGCTAACAATTTGGCGGTTTGTCTGAACTGGCTGACACTTTAGTTTGAAATTTTGATTACATCGCACTATGTTTTTTTAGCAAAACCGGGTAGAATTATACAACGTTGAGACAACAAAACTGAGTATACTTATATAGATTTGAGTAGTCTTATATACCTATAAAAATAAATTGCTGATTCATGAAAGCTGGGATATAATGGTAAATTTGCAGTAGGAAACTTATCATTCCAACCATTGCGACGGACTTCCTACCTGAGGGATGTTAGCTTTGTGCATACATAGAAAGGAAGTATAAAATTACATTCTTTGAGAATTCTAAAGTATAGTGTAAATTTTGAACTACTGCGTCGCATCAAGCTTCGTTCATATTTTTCTTTTTATCATATTATAATCTATAGTTATTCAACTTCTTTCAATTCTCTTTTCTCAATTATAACCTGTAAACTATTCACTTTTTTTATATCTTTTTATTATCAATAATATTATAAAGTATTTTGAAGTTTATATAACTGAAAAGAAATAATTTTTCTACATCTGAACTTTTGTATATTTAGAAAATCATGTAAATTTCTTTGTAAATTATTGTAAATACGGTATAATTATTAAATTGTAAATAGAACTTTTTTCCACTTTGCTTTATCACACCAAACCAAAAATTTCAGGTTCACAAGGAAAAAATAATTTGTATGTGTTATTTGGGTTTTTGTTACTTTTGAGAAAGTAACTGGCGTCCAACAATTTACCATATTCACTTTATTTATTTTTCAAGTTATTACATCTAAACTAACTAAGTAATTAGATCCGTGATCAGGTCTAATTACTTCCCCAAATACCACATACAACCTGGCAAGAATTCACGCCCTTAGTTTTCCGGGAAATACCCACACTTTTTGGGTAACAAAATAAAAATTGACGTCAAACGTGGGGCCAGGTCACATCTGATCTGAAAATTGGTTTGGTGTATTGTGTATAAAGGCAAATCATCGCGATAGCTTCCTTTTAGCAGTAAGGTTCAGAATTTGCACACCTTCTTTATATCTTTATTGGTTTATTATTATTATTGTATACTGTTTTATTTACTTTATTGAGATATTTTTTCCTGTAATTATTGAGTGATTTATTTTTATGCATATATCTTGAATAGTCTTGAGTTTGCTTTAAAATGACTGCTTTGGGTTTTAAGTTGACTGTAGATTACTTGTTAACACACGAGTTAGAACATGAGCTTAAATATAGGAATATTCAGGTTCCAGCGTCAGCTGCCGATCGAAGGAAGGTTTTGCGTGGTATTTTGAGTCAAGAGTATACGGGTCGTAGTTCGGTTGTATATGCAGATAATTTGAATTTCGTGGAGGAACAAATTGGAATAGTTGAGTCCCTTAAAGACTTGACTAAAAAAATCAAAGAGTTTTCGGGAACATCCAATGATATAGAGTATCATCGTTATATGTGTAGATTAACTCATGTTACTAATAGAATCAATAGACTTGTAGGGATAGATGACAAACAAAAAGAACATAAGGATAATTTTTTAATTGAAGTATTTTCTTTAGAAGGAGAATTAGATCTCAAAACTCAAAAACCTAGTGTACCCGCCCATTCCACACCAGTACAGGCTCAGAACTTTTCTTTTTCTAAGCCCTCACAGGTTCATAAATGGGGAATAAAATTTTCGGGCTCAGAGCAAGAATCTGTTAGTTGTTTTTTAGAACGCATAGAATGTCTTCGAGTTTCGCGGGGTGTTAGCGATGATGAAATTTTCTTTAGTGCCGTTGAATTGTTTACTGATGGAGCTTTCACTTGGTATCTCAATAATAGAAACGGTTTTCAAAATTGGCAGGAATTGAAAGAGAAATTAAAGGAAGATTTTCTTCCTCATAATTATCAGGAAAACTTACTAGATGAAATCAAAGCCAGAAAACAGGGTCAACAAGAAAAGGTTACAGTATACATTAACATTATGCGAGGGTTATGTAATCGGTTGGAAGTTAAACTTAGTAACGAGGAGATCATTAAATTAATTCGTCGCAATCTGCTCCCAAAGTTCGTTCAACATTTAGCATTACAAGATTTTAATGATATAACTGATTTAGAAAAAAGTTGTCGTAAACTCGAGGAATCTTTTGTTTTCTGTCAAAGTGCTGAGGTTGTCTCCCCTAGGAAAGGTGTAGCAATTTTAGAACCTGATCTAAGTTTACCGAGCTCTTCAACACATCCTATTCCTAAATCTCACTCAACTCGAAATATGTCTACTTTAAATTCAATGACGTGTTGGAATTGTAATAAGCAGGGACATTCTTACCATATATGTAGGTCGCCAAAGAGAATGTTTTGTTATGGTTGTGGTCTTCCTGAAGTCGTAAAGCCAAAATGTCCGAAGTGTTCAAAAAACGGGGAAGGCAGAGGTGTTTCCGTCGCCTCTATAAAACATACGGATACGGTAACAAGCTAAAGCAGAGTCAGGAAATGGAACGACGAAAAACCTCCCAATTCAAAGCAGGGCTTAACAAAACCACCAAGCAAACAAATAATACAATACCTAAAATTTGTAACAGTAATGTCTCAGCGAACACTGGACAGAATGCAAGAAACATTGATTTGCAAAATCTTCCGAAATTCAGTATAGATGATTGGAGATTATGGCTTCAAACTGTTCGAAAATTCTATAAGGAGAGTTCTGTAAAGTCTATGACATCACAGTTTTCTAATCCTAATATAGAATACTTGCTATATAAAAAGGTTGATGATAACAGGCCTTATATAAATGTTTCTATCTACAATCAAACGTTTGCTGCTTTAATTGATACAGGAGCTAACATTAGTCTTTTTGGTTCAATATTATGCGATATTGTGACAAATAATAATATTACAATTCAAAAAGATAATAATCTACGAATTAGCACTGCAGATGGACAATTGCAGAATGTATTAGGTTATGTTGAAACTCTCATCACAATAGGTAATATATCAAATTTGGTAAAATTTTATCTTATACCTTCAGTGAAACATGCAGCCATATTGGGCATGGATTTCTTGAAAACATTCAATATTAAAATTGACTTTGTTAAATTTTCTTTAGATGTAAATTCACTATCTTTATCTGTTGTTAATACAATTCAGGATGTTTCTCATTTATCGGTGGCCGAAAGGAATGCGTTGGATTTAGTCATCGAAAAGTTTCAAAGTATTAGTCCTACAGATAGACTGGGTCGAACTCATTTAATAACTCATTTTATAGACACTGGAGATGCTCCCCCATTTAAGCAACGTCAGTATCCCTTACCACAGGCGTTACAACAGAAGTTAGAAGATGAAGTTGATAAAATGCTGGAATTAGACATTATTAGGGAAAGTAAATCGTCCTTTTGTAGTCCCGTCTGGTTAGTTTCTAAGAGTGATGGTGGTGTTCGTGTTGTTTTTGATGGTAGAAAGCTTAACAGTATCACAGTTAATAAGGATGCGTATGCCTTACCCCATATTGAGGTTATTTTAAGCCAATTAAGAGATACTCGTTTTATTTCTAGTATAGATTTACGACATGCTTTTTATCAAATTCCTTTGGAGGAATCTTCACGGCCAAAAACAGCATTCGCAGTTAGAGGCAAGGGACTATTTGAGTTTAATACCACTCCATTCGGATTAGTTTCAGCTCCCGCATCAATGTGTAGATTGATGGATTTAGTCATAGGTCCTTCATTAGAACCTCATTGTTTTTATTATTTAGATGATATCATTGTTTGTACTTCCAATTTTGAAAAACATCTTGATGTGCTTACTAAACTGTTTGAGAAATTAAAAGATGCTAACTTAACGGTTAACATTGAAAAATGTCATTTTTGTCGTCCGTCCCTTAGGTTTTTAGGATATTTGGTAGATGAACAGGGTTTGCGCACTGATCCACAGAAGGTATCTGCTATCTGTGAGTATCCAGCGCCCAAAACTACAACTCAAGTTCGTCGTTTTCTAGGCATGGTATCCTACTATCGCCGTTTTCTTTCGAATTTCTCCACCTTGTCTGCCCCTATCTCAGGTTTAATAAACGATCGAAAAAAACATCAGCCCATTACTTGGTCCGTGGAGGCAAATGAGGCTTTTGAAAAAATTAAAGTAGCACTGACCACAGCTCCTGTATTAAGTAGTCCTGATTTTGACAAGGATTTCTTTTTAATGACTGATGCGAGTGACGTAGGAGTTGGTAGCGTACTTTATCAGCTGGATGGTTCGGTAGAACATCCCATCGCATACATGAGTAAGAAGTTAACGAAAGTTCAAAGGAAGTATAGTACCACAGAACGAGAATTACTCGCTGTTTTGATAGGCATTGATCACTTTAGGTATTATCTGGTAGGACGTCACTTTACTGTGATTACCGATCATTCTTCGCTTGTCTGGTTGAATAATATGAAGAAACCTTCACCACGTTTAGCTAGGTGGATTCTTCAATTATCACAATATGATTTTTCAATAGTACATAGGAAATCCACAGGAACCGTAGTCGCAGATGCCCTATCTCGCCTTCCTGAAATTAACCTTCTAGAGTTATCTTCACTCCAACCAGATAAATGGTATCTCGGAATGATAACTAAGGTTCAGACTGAGCCGGAAAAGTATCCAAACTTCAAAGTTGAAAATAATATTCTTTATAAACATGTGTATGATAGGTTCGCCTCTATTGGTAATGTATCTAGTTGGAAAATTGTAGTACCAACGAAGAATAGAGCTGAAATTCTGTCGCAATTTCATGACCATCCTACTGCCGCTCATCCAGGTGTATATAAGACATTGTCCAGAATATCTGAATTGTATTATTGGAATGGATTGAGGAAGTCCGTGAATAAATATGTTAGACGTTGTAAAGTTTGTGCAGCTTGCAAACCCACAAACCTACCACAAGCTGGTCTTATGGGACAATATAGAAATATTAATTTTCCTTTCCAATTAATATCTTGTGATTTATTGGGACCGTATCCTCGTTCCCGTAAAGGTAACCAATATGTCTTTGTGGTTGTGGATTGGTTCACGAAATTTACTCTAGTACAAACCTTGCCGAAAGCTACTGCCCCTGCTATTATTAAATTTTTGGAAAATCATGTTTTTTTGGTCTTCGGAGTACCGCAAATTGTCTCTGTCGACAACGACAAACAGTTTACCAGCAAATTATTCAAGGAACTAATGACCAAGTATAATGTTCAGAAAATTTGGTACAATTGTAACTTTCATCCACAGATTAATCACAGTGAACGTGTTAATAAATCGATTGTTACTGCGATTCGATCATACTGTTACATGGACCATAGATCTTGGGATGAACAAGTTTACAGTATTGCACAAGGAATACGTCTGAGTAAACATGAAGTTACAGAAACAGCACCTTCCTTTTTAGTTTTTGCTCGGAACGTCCCAGTTTCGGGGGATTTTTATGGTAAAATAGCAGAAAATGCCAATAATCAGATTACCATTTCTAGTAAAGTTCACAGACTAGAGGACTCGCAGGAAATGCCTGAACTGTTTGAAGATGTTCGTAAGCGATTGCATATGGCACATACTAAGTCCAAGGCACGATACGACTTACGCAAACGTGATATTAGATTTTTTGTAGGGAATTACGTCTGGAAGAGAAATTACCAAAAATCAGACAAAGCTAATTATCTTACAGCTAAATTTATGCCTAAATATATTCTTTGTAAAGTACGTAGTGTAATATCACCATTAGCCTATGACTTAGAAGACCTCGATGGTAAAGACTTAGGACGTTGGCATGTAAAAGATCTAAAAGAATTTCATGATTTACCTGATGATGATGAAAGTCAAGACTCTGAAACGTCTGATGTTTCTGATACTTAAATATCGGTCGCTTATTTTTTTATTCTGTTTTCATCGTTATTATTTTCCTGACAAATAACTATGGTTCGATTTTCGTTGTTTTTTTTCTTTATTAATGTTCCTATATTGCAGTTCACACAAATTTACATTTTTTTTCTATCGGAAAATTATTTGCTACATATATAAAACTTAAAGGCAAATTTATTCGTGATTTAGTATTACATTATATTATTATTCTGTCAGGCCAGAGATGAGAACACTTTTTCCTTTTCATTTTTCTGCTATTACACGCTAGGCTAGTAATACTGTCCTGTAGCCACGCCAGTAACATCTTTGGATTTACATACGTCATATAGAGGCAATCGAACACACGAATATTGATGTCATTTGATACGTTAGTGGTCGATTCATTCCACCATAACCCTCTGTTACGTATTGTAGTGTTGTTATTGCAATTTATGCAAATTCTCGAGGCTAAAGTTAGTCTGTACCTTTTTATAAATTTTAGAGTGTACCTAAAATTTTCTTGAAGATTTTGTATTTTACTTTAGCATATCGTAGAATTTGAAATTAAGCTAATATTGTATTAGTCTTAGTTTTGATTGTGACCCATGTCAGTTTAGACATAATTACCCTATTTTGACTTTCGTATATAATCTTTAGGTAGATCCTATTCGTCATAACGAAAAGGATAAATGATTATTTTTGTTTTTTATTATCTTTTGATTTTGAATAATTGGTTTCGTTGGAAAATGTTTTGACGTTTCTTAACAATTAGACAGACGAAGTTTTTTTCCTCCTCTCTAAAGACAGGAGATTGTGGCCCGATGTAAGGGAAATCCGTTGCATAGAGTGCGGTAAGATTAATTTACAGCTTATGGCTGAGTTGTAACTTATCTGTTACTTATCGTGATTAATCAAATGCAATGTTGCTGGATTAATGATTAATAATTTTTCATGTTCAAGCCTAGTGGTCATGATAGTTGGATTATTTTTCTGCGTATAAATAGGTATATATTTTTGTTGAAAACAAACAAATTATGATATGAAATCATAATTATGTAGCCAATTTGTGGAAATCTGAAAATCAGATGATTCCTTGCCATATGTGGTGGTTGTAGTTTGTTTTCGGTTGCGTCATATAGCACATGGGCAGCTGTCACATAATATAATGAATTTAATAATTTACGAAAGTAGATTGTTTCCCCGTTATTATTGTAGACATGCCAGGTTCTATTTTTCTTTTTACTCATAGGTAGGCATCTAATTAGAAAACATTTCTTTTGAACGTTATAAGGTTCAATGATTGTTAGTATCTACCTATTATTTATGAAGTCTAACATTTGGAATGAACTATTCACATTACTAGATAATGGGAATAATAGTTTCTGAATCTGAACACACTAATGTACAGTTGTAAAGTTTTTTTGTAGTAACTCAATTCCACTCTCCGAAAAGAGAGATTAATTTTTTTAGTTATTTTTTTTCCTTTTAAATTCAAAATTTGCAAGCAATTGGATGCGGTTGCAATCTGTGTTGTACATATTTTCTATAGAGATTATCTCATTTAGTCATATGAGAGTATATTAGATTTGTAAATATAGTAGAAATATTGTTTTAGTGATATAGTTGTGTAGGTAGGTTTCATTTCAGTTATTAACAGATGTTTAAATATTATTTTTTTATTTCCAATTTATAGTTTTCTGGTAAACATGAAACAATATGTTTATATAAACATATTATAGAAATCTTCTCGACTCTTCTGTCTTTCATAAATAAAAAAAATATTTTTTTTCTCCGGCTTATAGGGGGGTGTAACGTGAATTTCACACTTTGAAATAAATCTAAATAATTTAACAACAAATTAAATACTGTCACGGTATCGGCTTACGAGGCACGATTTAAAATTTAAAAACTCGTTGAAAGTCCGGAATATTCAAAGAATCAATAATTGGATAATTAGCATGCGCTGTCGGAGTGTACTAGCGTAGGGCGATTGGCTTTGATTTCTTCCTTTTTGACGTGAAAGGTGCTAGTTGGCGTTTCGTTAAACATAATTTTGTCCATGTGGATGAAGAAATAATATTACATAAAATATAAACCCAATAGTTCTGCAGATCATGGTTCAATCCTATTAGACATCTGGTAAGAATTATTTCGTTTAATTAATGATTTTTATTAGTATCCAAAAAAAATTAGCACGAGTTAACGACGTATTTTATCCAAATAGAATAGCAAGTTTCTTTCAACGTTGGTTGTTTCAATGTTAAATATATTCGTTTCCAGGCAGTGAGAAGTCTAGGAGAGATTCTTATTATTATTGATAATTATTATTCATATCTCACATTTTAAATTTTGTCTTAGAATATGAAACTTAACTTTTTCTCATTTCTTGCTCTTTTTCAATTGTTCTTTTCATATGATATCATTGGTTCCCAAAAGTTTATTTCTAATTAAATACCGATCGTAAGATATGAATGTAGATGCTATGATTTTAATAAAAGTTGTCATTATTCATATCTAACATATTAACTTGGTCTCATGATATATAAAACTTAACTTTTTATTTCACGGTTTTTATCAACTGGTTTTTATATGTCATTATTTCTTAAATGTTCCTTATCAATTAAATTTATGCATTGTAAGATATTGAAGTAAAAGCTATGAGTTTTAATAGTGAAAATAATTTTACAAGAAAATCACTCAATAACAAAATGCACATTGCTCTATATTTTTTTTCTTTTTCGTCAGCCAAGAGGTCAGACAGATGTAGTTTAAATTGTGGTGGATAAATTCTCGATGATTTGCTAAAACTCAAGTATATCTTCTGGTTTTTCAATTCACTTCATATTTTATTGTAAATTCTTCAACTTTTTATGTTAACTTTTTTATTGATGTTCAATAGTTTTTACTCAAATAGTTTATCGCATTTAAAATTGTAAATTGCATTCATTTCAGAGATATATAGATTTATTTAAAGTAACTCGACTGCAAATTATAACATAGTAGTATTGAGCTTGAAAATTATGCGATCATCCAAGAGCAAATTATTATATAATCGCTAACAATTTGGCGGTTTGTCTGAACTGGCTGACACTTTAGTTTGAAATTTTGATTACATCGCACTATGTTTTTTTAGCAAAACCGGGTAGAATTATACAACGTTGAGACAACAAAACTGAGTATACTTATATAGATTTGAGTAGTCTTATATACCTATAAAAATAAATTGCTGATTCATGAAAGCTGGGATATAATGGTAAATTTGCAGTAGGAAACTTATCATTCCAACCATTGCGACGGACTTCCTACCTGAGGGATGTTAGCTTTGTGCATACATAGAAAGGAAGTATAAAATTACATTCTTTGAGAATTCTAAAGTATAGTGTAAATTTTGAACTACTGCGTCGCATCAAGCTTCGTTCATATTTTTCTTTTTATCATATTATAATCTATAGTTATTCAACTTCTTTCAATTCTCTTTTCTCAATTATAACCTGTAAACTATTCACTTTTTTTATATCTTTTTATTATCAATAATATTATAAAGTATTTTGAAGTTTATATAACTGAAAAGAAATAATTTTTCTACATCTGAACTTTTGTATATTTAGAAAATCATGTAAATTTCTTTGTAAATTATTGTAAATACGGTATAATTATTAAATTGTAAATAGAACTTTTTTCCACTTTGCTTTATCACACCAAACCAAAAATTTCAGGTTCACAAGGAAAAAATAATTTGTATGTGTTATTTGGGTTTTTGTTACTTTTGAGAAAGTAACTGGCGTCCAACAATTTACCATATTCACTTTATTTATTTTTCAAGTTATTACATCTAAACTAACTAAGTAATTAGATCCGTGATCAGGTCTAATTACTTCCCCAAATACCACATACAACCTGGCAAGAATTCACGCCCTTAGTTTTCCGGGAAATACCCACACTTTTTGGGTAACAAAATTCAAGAAATTGGTATTAAAATCAGGGAAGATATTAACAAGCAAGTGGTAAAAGATGTTCAAGAACTAGGAAGATGCCTAGAAGAAAATTTATCTGGAGTAATTCAAGTAGAAGTAAAGAAACAAAATGAAAATATAATTGAAGAGATACAGGCTATTAAAGTACAAGGACAAACAAATGAAGAAGTAATGCAAATGTATGAACAGAATTTGAATAAGAAATTTAAAGACTCAAATGGAAGGATAGAAGAACAAACAGGAACATGTATTAAAAGGACTGAAAATATAGATAAATTATTTAACAAGGAATTGGAGGAGATGAATAGAAAATTACAAGAAACTGTGAATGAAATAGAGGATAATCTTGAACGGAATGGAGGTGGAATGATGCAGACTGGAAATATCGACTTTGGGGTGAAATTTGATGGAAATATAAATGTAATTCACCCAAAAGTATTTATGAAAATAATCAAAAGTAGGATGAGAGGAATAAGGGACATTGTAGAGAAAAAAATCATTATTAGAGGAATGTTATCTGAACATGCTTTATTGTGGTTTTGCAATAAAGAGGAACAAATACCTGATGTCGGAGAATTTGAAAAACAGTATTTAAAATATTTTTGGGGGGAAATTCAACAGGCGAGTTTCAGAGAAAAACTATATTTTGGGAAATTTGATTATAATCAGAGCAAAAATTTCAATGCTTATGCAATGAAAATGTATAACAACGCACAGTATTTGGAGCCAAGCATGCGAGAAGAAGGAACGGTTTTATATATTTCCAGACATTTCGACCAACAAGTATCTGAAACTATTGGGATACAAAATATCAAGACGATGGATAGTTTATCAAATTATTTACTCAGACTTGAAAGAAGTTACAATGAAAAAAGAAATGAAATTAAAAATTCTAATGGAATAAGGGGGAATGAAGATGGACATTACAAAAGAGATATGAGTAATATATATGAAAATAGAAACTATAGAAACAGGGATTTTGATAATCGAAGAAATGATAGATATACAGACAGGAATCTTAGAAATGAAAATAGAAATTACAGAAATGAAGACCGAAGATATGGGAATGGCAATAGAAACAATGATAATAAGTACTTTGAAAATAAAAGAGATTCTAGAAATTTGGACAGAAGAAATGGTAATGAAGACAGAGTTGAAAATTGGAGACAGGATAGATGGATAGGAACAAATAATTACCATGATCGAAAAAATGATGATAGAAGAAATGGTATCCAAGAAAACCATGAAAGAAACTATGATAGAAAACATCAAGAAATAGAAGACAGAAGACAAGTAAACATAATACAAGAGCAAGAAGGAGATGAGGAGCACACTATTTTTTCTAAGTACGAACATCCAAGAGAATTTGTTGATATTGGGGAAATTGGGGAAATGCATGACAATTTAGGTTTAATATTCATTAAAGGTAGAATACAAAATAAAGGATGTAAAATTCTGATAGATACAGGATCAGAAGTAACGTTGATAAGTGAAAGGATTATAGACAAGTGCAAGAAAAATAATATTATGGTGGTAAATACAAACAAATTATCACTAGTGGGAGCGAATAATAAAAAACTATATGATACAAGTAAAATGATAATTGAAGAATTACAATTAGGAAACAATTCATTTAAAGTACAAATGTTGGTCGTAAAGAATTTAATTCATGATATAGTATTAGGATCCGATGAATTAGACAATCACAAAATGATTATCAATTATAAAGAAAAGTTGGTGAATTGTAAAGGAGAAGATATTGATTTCCTCAAACAAGAAACAAACAAATTAGAAGAAGATACATTTTATGTTATGAATCAAATCAATGAAGAACATAAAATAGATTTAAATTTGTGTAAACAAAAATATGTGAAAACAGTAATGGAATTGATAAGACAATACAACAGATTATTCAATGAAGAAGTACAAGTAGCAAGGAAATATACACATAAACTTGAAATGAACAAAGATATATCGAATTTCAAAGTAAGGACATATCCAATTCCATATAAATTGAAGGGTGAAGTATACCATGAATTAGAAAATATGTTAAAAGATGGAATAATAGAAAGATCAAATTCACCATATATTAATGCAGTTACGTGTGTACGAAAAAAATCTGTAGAAATAAGAATATGTTTAGATGCAAGAAATATCAATAGTTACACAAAGAAACAATACGAAAGTCCTATGAATATCGATAGTATATTTGGTAGAATTACTAATGCAAAGATATTTTCCAAATTAGATCTGAAACATAGTTTTTGGTTAATTCCTTTAGAAAAAGAAAGTCGAAAATATACTGCATTTATGATAGATGGAGTGATATATCAATTCTGTGTGGTACCTTTCGGATTACAGAGCTCCTGTGCAGCTTTAGTAAGAACACTCCATACCATTTTAAATAAATATGAAAATTTTATACTTCATTATATAGATGATATCCTTATATATTCGGAAAATGAAGAAAAAAAAAGAACATTTAAATATTATTTCTGAAGAACTAGAAAATACTGGATTAAAATTAAACATCGAAAAATGTAAATTTTATCAAGAAGAAATAAATTATTTGGGATATGTTTTGAATACTAAAGAAGTTCCTATGGATCCTGATCGAATTAAAACAATTTTAGAATATAAACAACCAACAAATTTGGAAACTTTGAGAGGGTTTTTAGGAATTTTAAATTATTTCAAACGATTAATACCAGATCTAAGCAGAAAAGAAATACCATTAATTGAATTATTAAAAAAGGTGTGAAATGGCAGTGGAATGAAGAACGAGAAAAAGCATTTAGAGAACTAAAAGAAGATTTTACGAATAATCTCAAGGTATATCACCCACAGTATGATAAACAATTTATTTTGAGAACAGATGCATCAGCTGATCGTTTTGCTGGAGTACTGATACAAGAACAGGAAAAAGGAGAAGTACCTATTAGTTTCATATCTAGGGTTACGTAAATACATGAAAGGAAATATTTAGTAACAGAACTTGAAATGGCAAGAGTGGTATTTTGTATCACTAAATTGAGATTCTTTTTATTAGGAGCTAAATTCATTATAGAAACTGATCATTCAGCGTTGACAGCTATGCTTAAAAATAGATATGCGAATAATAGAATACATCGCTGGATTTAATTATTACAAGAATATGATTTCGAAATAAAATACATTCCTGGAAAACAGAATATTGTTGCAGATGCTTTAAGTAGAAGGACAGAAACCACATTTGAACAGAGGAAGTATAAAATAGGTATAAATGGAATGCTAAAAGAGGAAGGGTTATATTCATTGGATAAAATTAGGAAAGATCAACAAAATTTAGAATCAAATTATAAAAATAATGCTATTAATATAGAGGAAATATGGTATAAATGTTTGGAAGATAGAGAAGTATTCGTAATTATACAAGATTAGGCAAAGGAAATTTTGAAAAATTTACATGAAGAATATGGACATGTTGGGACTAGGAAGTTATGGATGCTTTTTAGAGAAAACTATATAACAAAAAAGGATTTAGCAATTGCCAAAAATATTTGTAAATTATGTGCAATATGTCAACTAGCAAACGAAAAAAATTATCACAAGAAAAGTTTGGCAAAATCAATAATTGCACCTAAGACATTACAAATTGTTGCTATAGATTTCATAAGCAATTTGATACCGAGCATACAAGAGAATAAACACATATTTGTCATCACAGATATTTTTACAAAATTTGTTAAAGTTTACCCATGCAAAAGAACCAATGCAAAAACTGTGATAGAAATTGAAAAATATGGAACGCCAAAAACAATAATTTTAGATCATGCAACTTATTTTGAAAGTGAAAAACTAGCCAAGTTTAGTCAAAATCAAGAAATTAAGTTGAACTTTATTAGCATTAGGAAACCATCGTCAAATCCAGCTGAAAGATACATTAAAGAGATAAACAAGTACTTGCGAATTCTATGTAATCAGGATCACTGTCAATGGGAAAATAAGTTGAATCACGTCGAAAGATTCCTTAACCAAATACCTCATGCTATTACAAATGAATGCCCAGAATATTTATTTACAGGCAAAATACCCCAAAGAAATTGGGTAGTTAATCGAAAATTGGAAATGGAAGATGTTTTGAATAAGGTGATTGAAAGACTTCAGAAGCAAGCTAAAAAATATATTAAAAGGATGAACCAAAAAAATAAAAAGAAGACTGTTTTTGAAAAAGGTGAATTGGTGATTGTAAAATCATTGCAAGTTGCAAAAAGATCAGAGAATAGTTGCGCAAAATTATTGCTACCATTTGAGGGACCTTATGTGGTAGGTAACGAAGGAGCACAAAATAGTTACCAATTATTAGACCCCACTACCGGGAATGAAAGAGGAGTTTTCAACATAGAACAGGTATATAAATATTATACATAACTTGGAACAAATGATATTATGTTACGTGGAATTTTAATAGATATTTAGATAGATTTAATAAGTTTATATGAGAATTAGGAATAATAGTTTAATACGTTTGAAGATAATTTTTTAGCGATATGTTAATAATTATTTGAAAGACATGACTATGTTACTAAGATATTAGTATGATATTTGACAATTTGAAAGATAAATTATAATTATATACAAGAATCGATTTATCAATCTTTTATTAGGAGGATTTAATACATATCCTCTATCTAAATTCTAAAGAAAATATTGAAATAAGGAAAAATGTGCATATTTGGATGTAATACTAGTGATACACACTGTATTATCAATAATTTTAAAGTTTCAATATACAAATAAATTTTGACATTTCAATTTCGGATGACATTAATGCAGAATATACTTTATAACGATTTGAAAACAAGAATACAGATGTCTCTGTTAGCTAAATTGCAACTTTACTATAAGAAGGAAAATCTCTCTTTGTTATAGGAAAACGTAATTTTTTTTAAAGAATTTTTTTGGTAAGGGGAGGAGAATTATTTATATAGAAAGTTGAGTTAAGTGATTTTGATATTCCCACGAGGCAACATCGAAATAAGAGTTGCCTCAAATTTATTTAAAAATATCATATTAATTTATAT
Source organism: Galeruca laticollis (assembly GCA_963921935.1). NCBI lineage: Eukaryota > Metazoa > Arthropoda > Insecta > Coleoptera > Chrysomelidae > Galeruca > Galeruca laticollis. The sequence goes on along the minus strand of OY998181.1, from coordinate 97,127,844 downwards.
GAATATTATCAGATCATCAAATCCTGCATTGTAAAGCCAGTGCGTGTATAATTCGCAACGAATTGCATCGATAAAGTGCGGGTGATTTTCCGATTTCTAAATTATTAATTTAGAAAGTTGTTTCTGAATTATGAACACGGTTTAGAATACGAACGAGTTAACCAGTACCTAGTTGGTGAGTCCTGTCCAGTTTATTTACATTATTTCTCGAGAATTAATAGGCCTGTATTAAAAAAATTTCAAAATTAGATGGATCTTATGGTAATAAAATCGATTGAAATTACAGTAACGTTACTCAAATAAAATTTAACATCAAGCGAAGATAATTTTGGAAAAGATAATTTAAACGGAAATTTGCGTATTTTGACATTGATATACATCAAGTAGATAATCAAACATTTTGAACTTTGATAAATTATTTAGCGAGTAGATTTATAATTATAGGTTGTCTTAATTTTAAGGTTGATAGAAAATTCTATCTTTGTTTCTGCGTTTATAATATTTTTGAAAAGTTCTAATTTTTTGTAATTTGTTATTTGATAATATATTATATAAATTTGAATTCCAATCACTCTTTGGTACTCATTTCCCATTTTTTTCTCATTGTATTTGATAATTTTCAGGATGTAGAAATTTTGATATAATAAGTGACATTTGGTTTACTTCCTGACAGTAAAATCATATATGTCATAAGATAATTTAATTGTCTCGTAGTATATTGAATAAACAGTTACTCTAGATTTGGAATAGCGTAATACGTAATTTGGAAAATTCTTTAAAAATTCATAAATTTGAATTATTATTTGAAATCTTTGATCCCTCCCTGAGATAAGAGTGAGTAAGTCGATTGTGTATTGATTTATCTTTCACAATATAAAATATAATATTCATCTGAGCCGGGCATATTCATTTGACAACTGCTGTCAAAAAATTTTAATAGGTTATATTCAGTGGTAAAGGCATATTCACAATAGTGTAGTTACAATCATAAATTGTGACATCAACAAATAAAATTCATATCGTATAAAATCATAAATTAAACTATTAAATAATTATTAAAATATCGAAATATAATAATTTGTCACAAAACGTGGGGCGAATATTATAAATAAAACATAGAATATATAATAATATATACACAATATAAATATATTATAATATTATAATTTGAAACCGCAACGTGGGGCATATAAAAAAATTTGCATATAATTATAAATAATATTGAAATTTTTTTGACTGTATTAAAAATAAGTAGATACGATGGAAACCAAAATGACATTAAGGGGCGGAAAACAGGTAGGTACAATCATGGTTCACCTCAACATTGGGGGTATCGACCGAGACATCGTCATTGCCTCTTCCTACTTCGCTGTAGACGGGCCAATGACACCGCCAGAAGAAGTACAAGAGCTAGTTACTGCATTAGTAGACGGCTGCCAATTATAATTGGTTGTGATGCCAACGCACACAATACCGTGTGGGAAAGCACTAATAACAACGCAAAAGGTGAGTGTTTATTAGATTATCTCTTAGCAAATAATCTTGCGACCTTAAATGTGGGGACAACCCTCACCTTTGTCACGAGAGCAAGAGAAGAGGTTGTGGACGTAACGAATGTTAATGTTGCTTCTAGAAAAAATGTAAAAGATTGGAGGGTGATGAGCGAGCCATCACTTTCCGACCATAAGATCATCGATTTTAGGATAGTGGGAAATACCACCTCGATTCCCACAATCCGAAATCGTAGAAATACTAATTGGTCTCTTTACAAGACCAATCTGAAGGACAATTTGGAACAAGTCGAGGTGAATGGGGTAAATCACACGCACTGGGACCTGGAATAAAGAGTCGAACAGATCAGTGAGGCAGTAATTGAAGCTTTTCATTCCAGTTACCCACTGTCAAAAACTCGTTCAGAAAAGGATACTCCTTGGCGGAATGAGAACCTGTCAAACCTCAGAAAAGAGGTGCGTCGGCTCTTTAACCTTCCACGACTGACGTGAACTTTTTGTGATCCACGACTGGCTGCGGACTGTGACTCCGCATACTAGATTCAGGGCCATTACAGATCTGTTTGTAACTATATTTGTTTATTTAAAATAAAACATCAAAAATAATTAAACATATTTTTTGACATTATTATAAATTAAAAAAAAATTACTATCTATAAAACTAGGTACTCACAAAACCTTAAATCAACGTATTCATTGCAAAATTCAGAGAAATACTTTTATCCACTGAAAACTATTCGCTGTGACATTCTGAACATATAGGTGTTAAATGTTCCAAGCACAAAAACTTCCCACATGTTATGCACGAAAAACGCGTTGGTCGATTTTTTCTCCTGTCGCAGATATTACAGCGACCTCTTCAATTTGGTGCATTAACAACAGGAACAATAGCATTATCTATGTTAAGAAATCGTTGCGCAAACACGCATATGGTTCTCAGCCAACTCTAAAGACAACAAGTGCATACAATTTTATCCACATTCTGTAGATTGTACAGCACCATTGAATTTACTCCAGCCATATTCAACATCGAATAGAAGATAACCACTGGCCACCTTCGTGTGTTTCTAGCACAATTGTATGCTGCACACATTTTGTCTAAAGTATCAACCCCACCTTTTGTGTCATTATAGTCCATAATCATTTCAGCCTGTAGCTGGGCGTTTTTTGAATTTCAAAGTTTTGACAAACAATTTATAAACATTGACCACGAAAACCCCCAGAACAATCGCACACAAATAGCGTAAAGAGGTACCATGTGTCCATCTGTCATTTGGCACCGCCATTTAGAATTTTATAAAAACATATTTATCAACATCGGACACTCCAAATATCAATTTTACATCAAATAAGACCGTCTACAACAGAATATATCGGCCATATTGGCGCCGACATATTAAATGTTGGCACACGACTCATAAAAAAGGTCAACATTACACAATAAAACAAAAACATATGTTACTTACCTTCAATAATGCATAAAATACAATTATTAATAGACAGGTCAAAAGTGGATTTAACTACTGGCTGCGGACACTCGCTCCGCATTCGTTTGTAACAAGTAAACAAAAACAACCACTAGCTTCAAACTTTCACAGAACACTACTATTATGATGCTCGAAGAATACTGAAACGCTTTAATTTGAGGAGTGGGGGGCTTAGAAGTAAACGCTAAATAAAACGAGCTGCGGGCTGAGAGTCCGCGCGCCAGTCGCGGAAGGTTAATAGAGCCAAACGTGACGGTAATTGGCAGAGGTACACTGAGAAGCTTACTCAGTACAATACAGAGATTAGGAAGGCCAAAAGGCTCAATTTTCAAGCCTTTTGCGAGAATATCACTTCCACTCACACAGCGGCCAGACTACAAAAGGTCATGGCAAATGGGGGAACTAACCCCACAATGTCGCTGAAAAAGCCAGACGCATCATACACAGAAGGTGAAGAGGAACGATCGATTCTTCTTCTTAGAAGCCACTTTTCAGGTAGTGAACCTGCAACAAGCACTGAAATAGCAATGAATTGCACCAAAAAATTCCGCAAGGAAGATTGGGACATTGCTAAGAAAATTTTTACCATGCAACAATTGGAATGGGAAATACGTACATTTCAACCATATAAATCACTAGGAGTGGATGGAATATTTCCAGCACTCCTGCAGCAAGGGATAAAGGAGATTCTCCCTCACCTGCTACAGATTACAAGAAGCAGTCTAGAAGTAGGTCTAATACCTAGAAAATGAAAAAGAGCAAGGGTAACCTTCATACCTAAAATACGGAAAAAAGATGGGACTGATCCCCGATCTTTTAGACCCATCTGTCTAACATAGCTCCTACTCAAAACGAAGGAGGAAGTAGTGGATAACTACATAAGAACAGAGAATCTGTAGAATATACCACTTCATAAATGTCATCATGCCTACAGAGCGGGTCCATCAACTGAGACGGCTGTGTATCAGATGACCGAAGTCATCCAGAGAACTGTGAACAACAAAGAAACTGCAATGTGCACATTCCTGGATATATCTGGGGCCTTTGACAACACTACTCATGTGTCTGTCAAAGAAGCACTAAAAAGGCGAGGAGTAAATGAATCCATTGTAAAATGGATGTATGAGTTGTTGACGACGAGGATAGCTACGACACAGGTGGGGAATCAAACCACCTCAGTTAAAGCCACTAGGGGGACACCTCAAGGGGGAGTGATATCTTCCCTTATATGGAGCCTCGTAGTAGATGAGTTGCTCTACAGGCTAAGGGAGCTTGGCTTCGAATGTATGGGCTATACTGATGACATAGTTCTAATAGTCAGAGGCAAGTTTGAGAGTACCTTGTGCGATTTATTACAAAAGAGCCCCAGAATCATTGAGCAATGCTGCTTATCAGTGGGGCTAAACATTAACCCAAACAAGACCATAGTAATTCAATTTACCCGGATAAGAACACTTCCTGCCATGAGACCCATATCCTTAAACGTGAAAATCATAGAATGGAAATCAGAAGTTAAATATCCAGGGATAACCCTAGACAGTACGCTTCTGTGAAATAACTGCTAGTGAAACAATACTGCAATGGATGTACGCCATGATTGTGAGAGCAGCTATTACGTATGGGTAAATAGTTTGGCATACAAAAAGCAAGTCAGTACAGCACGAGGAAGACCCTCGAAAAAGTTGAAAGGCTTGCCTGTGTGTGCATCACTGGAGCTATGAGAACATGTCCAACTAGGGCACTTAAGATCATTACAGATCCCACACCTCTACATCTGGTAATAGAAAGATCTCCCCAAGAGGCAATTCTTATAATATCTAAGGAAGGTTCAGGCAATGAGAGTATTGAAAATCAGGGAGCCTGGTCATCTCTAACAAAATACATCTCATCAGCGAATCTTCCCAGTGACGAAATGATCAAGAAAGTAAGTATCGAAAGGAATTTCATTACGATGCTAAATCCGAGGAGAGACTGGGAAAGGGAATACACCACCCAAACTCTCAAAGAAAACATCATTAGATGGTATACGGATGGTTCAAAAACTACCACTGGAGCAGGCGCTGGAGTATTTGGGCCTGACACTAGATACTCATTATCGTTAGGCTCCTTCCAGAACGTCTTTTAGGCAGAAATATTTGCGATCGGAAGATGAGTGGAAATGAACCTAGAAAGAAACTATCAGAAATGTGACATATAGATTAATTTTGATAGTCAAGCAGCTATCAAAGCATTAAGCTCCCGTGTCATTGACTCAGAGTTGGCATGGGAGGGCCGAAGGAAACTTGATGAATTAGGCAAGAATAACAGAGTCTCTTTAGTCTGGGTTCCTGGCCACTCGGGAATCACAGGAAATGAAGAGGCCAATACACTTGCCAGGAAAGGAGCACAAATGCCCTATATTGGTCCGGCCTTTCTGTGGTGTAGGAAAATGCTCCTATAAGAAAGAGTTTTGGAAAAAGCAGGAAACCGAAAGAGAAGCACTCTGGCGGTGCCTCCCCCGGTTGGAACATTGCAAAAAGCTCCTGCGGAACTTTGACACTGCTAGAACCAAAAAATATTTGGACCTCAGTGAGAATAAGCTACATCTCCTCACGGGCTTTCTTACAGGACACTGCCACCTTAGGAAGCACCTAATGAGAATAGGTCTAGCAGAAACTAACGAGTGTAGATTCTGTGGGGATGAGGATGAAACTCCGGATCACCTAGTTCTGGAATGCCTCGCCATTGCAAGCCAACGCAAGAAATGCTTGGAATTGTAAGAGTGAGGATATAACCTCGTTGAAGCCGTTCCAAATACCAGAGTTCATTAGAACCCTGGAACTGGAAGGCGAACTGTAGTAGTAGCGAGAACAGCTCTGATAGGGGGGGGTCACAATAAACCTTAGGTTTCAGTGCATTCTAACCCCGTTAAAATCTAATCTAATCTAATCTAATGGGGTATGGGTAACATATTATATATTTTTAAAATCAGGAAAAAGACCATTTCAAAAATTTAAAAATATACATGGACTGCCATTTGAAAAAAAACTATTATTTAGTTGTTTTCCTAAAATTTACACGGCACTGAACATTTTATAGCAAATTAACAAAATTGAATCATAACCACACGACTTTTATTCAAAACTTTTTCTCCTTCTGTAGACAATAGATGAAATAAGGGGAGGGTAATTAATAATGAGTAACACTCAACATAGTTTTTATTAACATAAATAATGAAAACCATTAATTCAAAATTTTTCAGATCATGCTTTTCCTTTAAAGTTCATTTGAATTTCCTCTAACGTTTTTCCTTTGGTATCAGGAATTAAGAATAAGGATAATATCGCGCATATAGCTGTAGAAATTGCTATAAATAAAAATGGCGCGTAAGAGCCCAAAAAATAATTTAATGAAGTGAATAGATTACTCATTGCAAATACTCCAACAGCCATTACCACTGTTAGCACCGATATGCCTTTAGTTTTAACACTTGCAGAAAATAACTCTGCCGACAATAAAGTTGGAATGATTGATAGTCCAAAGGAACCGGCTATATAATATAAAAGTAAAGTGGTTATGGGTAGCCAACTCAATGACGACATATCGGTTGAAGTTTTCTCCACAGAGTAAAAATAAATAGATAACATTAGAGGTGTTATACTACAAATAACTAACGATACGGCATATAGAGCCTTCCTACTATATCTATCAATTATAAGAATAACAGATACTATATTCAACAAAACAATCGCACCGGAAATGATCATAGATGCATCATGTGGGCTGACGCCTCCTCCGGCTTTTTGAAATATATACTGAGTATATTGGTTAAAAACAGTTAAACCCCCCAACTGTTGAGATACTCTTAAGAAAACACCAGCATACAAAGCCTTTCTATTACTCTCAATCGTTATCAAATCTTTCCAGGTACCAGATTCCGACATCTGTCGTTCGGCTGCATGTTTTATTTCTTCAAAAATATGATCTATGTACTTAATTCGATATAAAAATTTCAAAGATTTTTTAGCGCCTTCGTAATCTTCTTTTATTATGAAATAATAAGGAGATTCGGGCAGGAAAAGAAAAACTATAAAAAATATAATTGGGAATGGAAGCAAAATGTAAGAACTGGTATCAACTTCACAATAACCTCCGATAACATTTATAGCAAATACCCCTGAGTAGAACCCTACCGATATAGCATTGCCCCAAGTGCCTCTCACTTGTGGTGATGCCACTTCACCAACATACATGGGCAAAACTGTCCACATAAGAGCAGACGACACTCCAGAAAATATCCTGGAAAAATAAAATACGTAGATACTCTTGGCGAAAGCTGATATAACCAAACATATAACTTGAGGTACGGCAATAAATAGTAACATATTTTTCCTTCCGTAGATATTACTCAAATTTGATGCAAATATGCATGAAATAATCAATGCAACTGGCTGTATAGTAGGTATGTATGATGCCTCAATTTCACTTATATCATAACGATCTTTGTTTTCTACCAACTTCACGATAAATGGAGAAGTCCATCCGAAGATCGCTCCATCTGTGAAAGCTGTTAACGCACCTGAAAACGATAAATAGGAAATTAAAAAAAAATAGGTAAAATTTCGAATGTGGAATGAGAAAGCCAAAATATGTCGCTGAATCCGGGAAAACAGAAGAGTTCAAATATAAATACAAGGAAGTACTGTATGAGAATGTTTAGAAATTAGCGCATACTGTCCACAGATAACCCACAGATAGATGAGACACTGATTGTGGCGCCATCTAAAGAGCCTGTCGACTAAACAATCGAGTGATGTTGAAAATATTTCTGGTATTTTAGGTTTTAGCGGTATATTCAATTTTACTGTATTTTAATGATTTTATTTCAAAAGAACCATTTATAGTCCATCAAATGACATTCCATTCGATTTAACTCAATAATGATTAGATGTTGAGTTAAATTAAATGAAATATCAAATTATGGACCATACATGGTTAATTAAATTGGAAGAAATAAAACAGTAATCATATAAACAGTTTATTTATTTTGGTATAAAAATACACAACAAATATTTTCTTTCACAACGTACTTTTCTTAACCAACAGAATGACAATGAATAAACTATAATGTAAAAACAATGCAATAATTAGAAAATAATTTGAGTAACATACATTCTAGATTGGAGTATCATTAGATTTTTAAATGATATTAAATCAAGATAAAAGTACAGAATTATTTATGATAAGTTTATATTAATTTATTTATTTATTATTACACTCCTATGAACACACATAGCTGGACAAACTGCTGGAGTATAACTGCACACTTAATCAAAAAAAGTGTTAGCAATGAGTAGTTAACTACTATTTTTGGCAACTTTCTGTGAGTATAATTACTGTGAATGTAAGAACAAAAGTAATTAAAATATTTTTAAAGGAAAAGTTGTTAAATACTGCCCAGCTGTGTAAATACATGGTACCAAGTAACTACATATAAGAATGCTAAACAGCACTTGTGACTGTACAACATTTAAAATAATACATCTAACAATTCATTTCCACTTGAAACACATCTTTATTTCTTTACTAGAAGTATTAAATAGGTTTATATCACAAGCTTAAACCTGGCATATTGCATATTTGTATATTTCTACATTTAAAAGCATTCGGTTCTTATGAAACCATCGCATAAGGCAGTTTAAGTTACTCTACAGCTCCTGGCAATCTATCATTGTTAAAATGTTTCTTAAGGGCTCTTAAAAATCTCACCGTCTCGTGAAAGTCCTTTCTCGTTTCTGGTTGAGGTTCTACAAGTAAACACACAAATATGTTTGAAAATTTATGTCAACAAAAGAAAACAAAACGCGCTTACTATTGACATAATAAGTTCATGTACATGTTTTTGTACTAACCCAAAAAAAATATCAAAACATGTTTGAATGTTTAATTTTTTTTGGTTTTTTTGAATTCCTTTTTTTGGAGCTTTCGATTTTTTTAGGAATTCTTGTTTTATTTTGGTTTTTTGATTTATGTATTTTTTGTCTTTATTGGATATTTTGGATTTTTGGTTACCGCTAGACCAAATACTTAGACGTAATGCCTCAACAAAAGTTAATACTCACTTTCATTTGCCATAAATTGTCATACCATGGGCTATATATGAAAATCGACAAGGGGTCAATACCTTCCATCCCATAGCTGGTGGAAGGAATAGCTATAACATAAAATAAAACCCATTCTTCAATGGGTACATTTTAAAATGGAATTGTCTGAGTATGGTGTACACACTAGACATAAATTGAGTGTATGAAAAGACGAGTACTCAGTGTGACATTTTATTAAAATTACAGGTAAGCGCTTTCAGCCATTAGGTCATTCTCAAAGCTGTCGACAAGAAAAAAACATACAACAGGTACAATGTACATACAATGAAATAAAATGTTTCATGTTACATCATTATTTAAGTAAAATTTGTTTAAATTACCCTATAAGGAGGGTGTACACATATCATTTAGTTGATAATTTCAAATTAGACGTTTCGTTATGGGAATTACAATTGTACACGCTCTCCATAGAGTAATTTTAACAGATTTTACTCAAATAATGATGTAACATCAAACATTTTATTTCATTGCATGTAGCAGTTACAGGGTTTGATGTTTTTTGACACCTTCTATATGTTTTTTTTTCTTGAGGAGAGCTTTCAGAATAGCCTAATGGCTGAAAGAGCGTAGCTGGAATTTTAATAAAATTACACAGTACTCGTCTTTTCATTCACACAATTTACATTTTAAAATTTCCAAAATTATAGCATGCTATATTGAATACATTAAAACTTACCCATCGATTTTTGTTAATTTCCATTCATATGGGAAGGCAAATCAATCTTAATAATAATCTAAAGAAACACTGTTTTTGAAAATGAAGGATCATATCCTCTATCGTTTCCTCGTCGACTAATTTAATGATTTATTACCACTGCTTTTCAGCCATATTAATTTTATCTTCCTGGGTTGGAGGAACAAAACTGTAAAAAGAAATATTTACTTTATTAATGCAGCAATTTTCAGATTAGCTAATGTAAAAAACAACCATGATCTCTAAAGTTATCAATTAAATGAGTAAAAATTCTGTGTTTCATAAAAATAAAGATAATGGTTGTTAATTGTGAAAGAAAAAATGCTCACATTTTTTTAATAAAACTTACCGAGTATACTACTTATTAGACTCCTTCAGAATACACTTTGACATTGTCTTGTCAATTAATAACAATAAAGCAACGAAACAACAGATAAATATGACACTATAGCAATTAAAAAATACACCAAAATACCGAAACCTTATAAGAAACCTCTACACTTGAACTAAGAAATGATAACATATAACATAACATGTGAGGACGAGCAATATGATATCGCGCATACGCTGTAATAAAAATCAATAAAATTTGATTACTAGCGACGTTACAGTTTTCGTTAATTTTTTGGAATTATCTACCGATTTTAGTTACTCGACAGGCTCTATAGATGGCACGGTCTGCAGTGTCTCTAGCCTGATCAGCACTAGTAAACATTTCCATTGAGTTACATGTTGCCTGCACATTTAAAGTTGCCAATCCCTTTCTGTTGATGTATTCATCATCGTGTTGATTCGGTTTCAAAATCTGAACGTGCGTGCAATCAATCATTCCAATAGCACTTGGAAACTGATATTTTTCTTGACACGCTTGCTGTGCTTCGTTTATTTTGGGTTGGGTTGACGGAAATTTGATCCATAAATGGGACTTTTCAACTATTTTGATCATTACAAATGAAATTGTATTTGAAAGAGGCAACTGAGTGATTCCCAATTCTTCTGCTACACCCATCTGAAATCCAGGATTGGCCATATATCGCAAGAAAACCTTCATTTTATGATTTGAAGAAAGTGCGCCTCCTCTTCTTTCAAAATTTTCTCCCAAAAATACGTTGCCATCCAATTTAAATTTTCTTCTTGAAATCTGTAGAGATTTAAAATCTCGTCAATTAGCTTCCCTTCGCACTTTGTATTGCTTCTGTGCCCGTATATTCACGAATTCTGCCATTTTATGACCAGCTTATTGCAAGGTGCATCTCCTACTAACGAGATGCAAACATTTTGGAGCAAATGCTGAACTAACTAAGCAAAGCACACTTTTTATTCATAACAAGATGAGTAAATTCTTAAACGTGAGTAGATGCTCATGCTTCTAATACAAGTTTGAGCAAAATCTTTTACTTAAATTTTTATTCATAAACTATATAGCATTTGCTTCAAGTTTTGCAAGAAGTAGGTTGTGCTCATTTTTATTCATACGGTCTATTTTTTTAAAATAAAGCAAACATATTTAGTGAAGAGACGTTTTGTTTCAATAAGTAGACAATAATATGTATGATGAAATAAAACAATATAGTTTGTTTAAATCTTCATTTATTTGAACTAATGTTTAATTTAAACTTGTTGACGCGTTTCACTAACACAGTAGCTTTGTCAAAACGAATGAAGGTAAAATATAAAAATGTCTTAATATATACAGTGCTAAATCTATTTACTAAGGGTAACAATGGTATTGAAAGAATGCCCACACACCCTCCCACGCTACTCAACAATGGGTACTGTCCAGTCAATGTCAATAAATGTATTCAGATTATTGGCCAATGTCAATATGGCTTCTAATGGAGAATGTACACAAGTTCGTATTCTTTCGAATAATAATGGACAGCGGGTTGGCCTCGCTGGAGCTTTAAATGGTATTATACCTAAAGAACTACTTGAATTTATATCATTATTAATTATCTTATAGAGAAACATCATACTTGCAATTTTCCTTCTATTCACCAATTAAATTAGTGCAAATTCCTCTCGTAATCTAGATGACATTATTGTCTTGTAATATGGTCATGGTACTTCTTGAAATATAATTGCCTCAGAAATTTGTTTTGTACCTTTTCTACTAAATTTATATGCACTATTATAGGTTCCTTTTTTTGTAATAGACATACTCCCACATTTATTAATATCAAAATTTAATTTATTTTGGATACTCCATTCTAGTATGCTATTGATATCCCTCTGAATCATGACGTAATCCCTAACTGATCTAATTTTTTTAGATATTTTAAAGTCGTCCGCAAACAATAAACAATCAGAAAATTGTATACATTCGCCTATATCAATAATGAATAATAGGAACAGAAGTGGTCCCAAGTTAGAACCCTGGGGGACCCCAGAATTCGCGTGAAACTTCCCCGATGTATTACCATTGTTCTTGACCACGAAATACCTATCTTGAAGGTAGCTTTTAAACAAACATAATAAATCGTGTGATAAACCAAATGAATTCAATTTCTTCAAAACTACGTCATGCTGAACAATATCAAATGCTTTTTGAAAATCTGTGTAAATAACGTCTAGTTGGAGTCTTTCTTCAAAAGCTTGGTTTGCCGATTCTGGAAACAACATCAGATTCGTATTTATTGATCGACCCGACATGTATCCCTGCTGTTGGTCTATAATACTATTTTTAACATGGTTGTAAAGATGGAAATTTAAAATTTGTTCCAACAATTTGGAAGGAGCGCACATGATTGATCCCACTCTATAACTTTCAATATCTTTCTTGTTACCTGATTTGTGAATTGGAGTATGCTGACAATTTCCATTTAACTGGAAAATATGAGTGTTTAGGGAAAGTAATAAAAATATGCATTAAGGGTATTTTCAAAAATTCTCCACAACCTTTCAAAATATAGGGCGGTATTCCGTCTAAACCTGCGAATTTCGTGGGTTTTAATTTTTTTAGGGCCATATTGTAATCGTTATCTGATATGATCGACAATTTTAAGACAGTATTATTATTATTGATTAAGTTTAAGTAATTTAAATCATAACTTGATTTTTCATCGTTGTGAGTAGTAGAGAAATAATGTGCAAATTTTTCATCATCATCATTTACTATTTGCCCGTTTACATTAAATGTTTCTACCTGACTTCCATTAGATCTAATTTTTATTTAATTTATTATACAAATATATTCGATGCAGAGCGTTAAGAAACCTGTAAAGTAATTTTTTGAGTAAAAAATATTAAACGCAACTGTTCTCCACGTGGTTTTTTTAATGTAACAAAAAAACTTTACATGTTACAGATTTTTTCTGACCATTTTCCTTTTTAGATAGGTGTACTCTACCATAGGATACTATTCAATTTTATGTTTAATCCAGAAAATTCTTACTATGGAGATAAGTCTTTGAAAACTCACTAAATGTTGATTTTATCTTTGGATTCAGACGACTGCATCATAAATCAATACCATATGAGTGCAATCAAAAACACATTATGAGCTCTCTAAGAACTTTCTTAAAATTTTGAAAATGCAAGTCAATCATCGGTTAAAACACTGTTTCAAATATGTGGAAAATTGTATAATAATATAAAATTATTTCTCTTGGTTTAAGCATACTTGAAACACAATACATGCAAAACTGATTGAATGAGTAAATGATGTAAAATAAAATGATTATCGTCTCACCTATAAAAATTGCTAATACTTGAGGCCATTCACGTTGAATTTCATTTTTTCTTTCACAAACTATGTTTGGTGAAAAAGTCATGTTATCAAATTAGCTTAAAATATCTTTTCAAACCTGCTTTAAATAATGATTATAAAATATTACTAGCAATTGCATGATTAACTTACTTCAATTAAAACCTAACTTAAACAATGATACAACAAAAATTGAAAAGATAACACCGCGCCGGATAGAAATTTATATATATTTAACAGAGTTAAGAAAAAATTATCATTAATTTGGCCTTGTGCACAAAGGAAGATTTGCAAACAACTCAAAAATAACAAGAATATAGAAATCTTAATAAAATACATTTGCAAGTCACATATTATTATCATTCATTACCGTGTTGTCGGATCGTTAAAATAGTCAAGGAATGTAGGAAGCTTAGAAATTGTAAGGGTATGTGTTTTTGTTTTGTTTATGTTGATAGGAATAATTCTTCTTGGCATATTGTACGTAAAAATTAACGACAATAATTAGTGTTTTAAATGAAACTCACTGTTTCTAGGTAATACCACAATATATTGAAAAAATGTTAAAATTTTTGACAACTGTTTCGATATTAAATATCATCGTCAAATTGACAGAAGGTACATTCCATCTGATGCCTACCTCATGATTTATAATTATTGTTGGCTACACCAAGAAGTGACCTACCTTAATATATATGAATAGAAAAAAGAAAATATGGTATTACAAATATTGAAGCTTAGATATTATTGGCCCTATGGGAATATCCTGGATATCTTTTTCCCATTTAAGATCAGTATAACTGTACAATGATATAGAAAACTAGGAAAACTATATATGCTGATCTTTACAATTATTACTTAAGAAGACAGTTGAATAGTGCAGGACTTCTAGATTTATCTGTTCGTTGACGACTTCATATTGTGGGTGTCTTGAGTGTCTTCTAATTTCTAACGCTTCAAGGAAATCCAGTTCTTGTTTCTTACCACAAATATGTATTACTGCTAGTTCTGTGCTAGGTGTCAATGAATGTTTGGTGTCAAGTAGATGTTTTACGTACTGGGATTTCTCTGGTTGTTTTAATCTGTTGGCTAGTAAGTGTTCACTGTATCTGATTTCAAAATTTCTAACGGTTTGACCCAAATAGATAGCATTACATTCTGGACATTTGAGTTAATATATGCCAGACTTCTTTAATGGAAATATTTTTGTTTTCACATTTAACAATTTTGTAGGTACTCACATTACTTTCTGTTTCAACACATTACACAGTTATACTGATCTTAAATAGGAAAAAGATATCCTCCAGGATACTCCCATAGGCCTAATAATATCTAAGCTTTAATATTCGTAACCTTCTCTTTTCTATTCATATATATTAGTATATATATATATATATATATATATATATATACAAATATATATATGATTAGAAAAAAGAAGGTTACAAATATTAAAGCTTAGAACTATGCATATAATCCATTTTACAACAACAATTTTGATATGGGTAAAGTGTGAAAGATAAAATATATATAAAATGTGAAAATGTGATGAAATAAGAGTATTACTTGAGGCGTATTAAGATTTAACACACACGGAAATGGGATAGATAAAAAATGTATACGAAATATAACGAGGAAGCTTCTTGGTCAATATTGATTGGTTAAAACAATCATTCTCAAAAGACTCGAACTTTAGATCGATTCATGAACATTTTCAGCTGTTTTTTGAATTGGAATGAGTTGGGTATAGCGCGAATTGTTTCAGGTAAAGAATTGAACATTTTTGGAGCGTTGTAAGAAAAACTAGTTCTCAGCAGTGATTTTGTTATTTGTGGTATTACATAGTTATTTCTTTGTCTAGTGTTATAGGTATGTTTTGGTAAGTTTGACGAGTGTTTTGTTGTATAGTACTTCATGTTGACATTGTAGTAATAGCGTTGTTTAAGGTCGAGTACCTCTGATTCTTGAAATAGTAGATCACTTGGATATGTTGAGTTTTTACTTAGACTAATTTTCAGGAATCGTCGTTGTAGAACTTCAAGGGGTCGGATGTGGAATTTTAGGGCACCTCCCTATGCTAATAAACCGTATCGAAAGTGACTTTCAACGAGTGCATGATATAGTGTAAGCAAATGATGAACAAGAAAGATTTTTTTCATATATCTTAATTTATAAAGGATACATTGTAGATTTTTGGCTACGTAGTTGATGTGTATGTCCCATTTCATGTGCCAGTCTATTATGACTCCTAAGTACTTTATGTTACTTTCGGCTGTAATTGTAAGATTGTTTTTACCATCGAGGATGTTGAGCTGAGTAAAGTGAGGAAAATTTGTTTTATTACAACTGAAAGGTGGGAAATTGGTTTTTTGAAAGTTTATAGTTAGCAACATACTTGCAAGCCATTTTTTAATGATAATAAAGTCTGTTTCTACTATTTCTTTTAGTTCTTTCCAGGTATCCGCCTTGTAGAAAATCGCGGTATCGTCTGCGAAAACGATAATGTTACCTCTGCTTTTCACAGAAAACAATCCATTCATGTAGATGTTGAAAAGTAAAGATCCGAGGAGCGTACCTTGAGGCACTCCACATTGTACGACTAACGATTTACTGTCGACATCGTTTATTCGGACTGTCTGATACCTATTCGTAACATAACTTTTGAATAAATCTAAGCAAGTATTTCTGATACCGATGTGTGTATTTTGAGCAAGTCTTTTCCCAGTGCCATTGAATGAGGTATTGAATTCGTTTGCGATGTCCTTAGGATTTGTTAATAATTCTCCTAGTTCATTTGCAATATTATCAATAGAGATCTTCGATTTTTTGGTGTTACTTACTTCTTGAACCACATTCCATAGAGCTTTTGTGTTTGATTTTTTGAGTTCGATTTTGTTTTTATAGTATTTGAACTTAGTTTTTTCAATTAGAGTCGACAATTTGTTTCTATATTTTTTGTATTGTAGTTTGAGTTCGTTGTTATTTGGGTTTCTTCTCAAAAGTTGAGCCATTCTATTTTTTGTGGTAGTTGAGGTAAGTAAATCATTTGTCATCCAAGGGGCGATCTTCGTGTTTTTCCTTTTACATTTTTTTGTATATGTACAGTCGTCTATATATTTTTGAAGTGTTTGAATGAAAGTATTTGTTGCATAGCTAGGATCTGGATTCAAGTATAAGAAATCCCAAGATTTTTGTCTGATTGTATTTTGTAAGTTTTGTTTCATCTATGTATTTCACCATTTCTCGTTTATTGGGGTATCTGGTCTTTTCCAGTACTATCTGTAGTATTGTTGAGAAATGATCTGTAATGTCGGTTTGCAATACTAGTGGCAGTATTTAATCGAGTACGTTGAATTTGGATTTTAAAAATATGTGGTCAATGCATGAACTACGTCCACCCTGTATTCTTGTTGGATTATTATTCGTGGAAATGTAACCGAATTCGATAAGTGTGTTGTTATAGTCTGTATTATATTCATTATCCTCTAGTAGGTCGATATTCAAATCACCAATGAAAATGTTATAACTTTCTGGTTGGAATGCTGAACTCTCAAAGTAATGTTGAAGACATAAGGAATTGATCGAGATTTCTTTTTGGGGATCTATATATAGCATTGATAAGAAAGTTCTTCTTGTCATTGAGAATGATTTTAATTTGCAACATGTTGCTTTCATTCAAAGGTATGATTGAGTATGTATAATTATACTCTGATTTTATGTATACAACAACTCCATCGTTTTGATTGAAATCCCCATCGTTATATAACTTGTTGTAACCCTCTAAATTATATAGGTCCGATTTTTCTATTGCCCATGTTTCTGATAAGACAATACAATCGAATCCGAAATGTAAGTTTTCTAAGAGAATTTTAAATTCGTCTAGGTTTTTATTAATGCTTCGTATGTTATTATGGATAATTTTAAAATTTTCACAATCTTTGTTAATTTCTAAAATATCTCTGCATTCTCGTATGTGTTCCAAAGAATAAGTTTCTATTATATCAATATCGAAGTCTCTAATATATTAATCCATTTTTTATTGTTTTACTCCGGACATTTTGATGTATTACTTTGAGGTTTTTTTTTATAGTTTGTTATGAATTTAATGACATACAGAAAGAAGATAAATAAATTCAAACTTAAATGAGTATGAACATATCCCAATCTCCATATACTTGACCTTATTCTAAATGAAACACCATTAAGTTTCCATTCCTAATGATATTAAGATCGAATTCCTGATCTTCAAACTCTTAATTCTGTCTTTTTGTTGAGGAGGACCAGATATCTTCGTTGCCTTCTTATCACTTTCATATTTCGACGGAGTAATTTTATCTTCTTTTTCTTTCGGTGTTAAATCTTGTCCGATATTTTATTCAGTTGAATTATTGGCTGTTCCTGATTGAAATACAGGATGGAGGCTTGGTGAATTTGGGGTCGACGGAGCACTGTTTGGTCTTCTTTCTGTAGTATCGGTATTCTCGTTTTCTTCAAGGTCCTCGACGGTGTAAGCTCTGTTGTTGATATACAACCTGTTTCCCTTTATGTATGAATTATCAGAGTTATGTCTGTCTCGCTCTATTCAAGTGGTGCATCAGTATTCTATTCTCGCAGAGTTGCTTATATGTTAGATCGTTTGAGATTCCAACACCGGTACCTTTTAACTTCTTGCAGTTTTTAATAATTGCATTGTGAATGTCAAAAAGTAATTGGATTTAGTGGAATTTACAGCTATAACATAATACAGAATCAATGATAAGGAACTTAATCGCAATCACAAGATAGGTCACTTCTTGGTCTATCCAAAAATAATTATTATCAGGTACGTATCACATTTAATGTAACTTCTGTCATTAAGATTTTTTAATATATTGTGGAATGATCTAACAGTTAGTTTCATTTAAAGAAGTGATATGAGTAGATTCCACAGAGTAAGGGACGAAAAAGTAAATTTCCTTAAAATTCTTAATGTTGAAATTGTTAAAAATTTTAAAACTGATAGCAATTACCATGATTAGATTGTTGGGCTGTCCGATTTATTTACGGTGCTTAGATCTCTTGATAGACAACTTAGATGAGGTACTGCTTTCGTTACTACTCTCTGCTTGGTATTCGTCTGACAAATAAACGTCCCCGAAAAGAGAATTTTCATCTTCAGATAGCATTTCTTTCATTAAATTTTCTAATTACGCTTGTTCTTTTTCGTACGCCATTTCGAGAAATAGTTGTAGCACTAATTAATATAAGACAAATTATAATGAAAATAATGTTACGAAACAGCACACTGGTATAGTCCCTGAATCCGACTTTGTCTAAGTCATGTAAGAAAGTTAAAGTTATGGCGGATGCGCAGGAATTTCTTAGAATTGTTTACGATTGTACTATCTTATCTAGACATTGTTTTTGTGACCAGTGTTATCTAGAAAATGCGAGAGCCAATTGTTTTTGCGTAAACCGCAATCTAGAATTATCTAGTAAAAAAGACACTAATATATATAAAGGACCGAACAGACGTTCAGTTCAGTTAAAAAAGTGATCTCGACAAATAAACAATAATACACCGAAATAGCGAACAGTAAAGTGTTGAAATAAATTAATAATTAAGGTCGTGTGTATATAAATTAAATTTAAGTAAATAGTTAAGTGTATATAAATTGAGTGTTAGTACGTAGTTTAGTGTTCAAATAAATTAGTAAGGAGCCATACCGTTTGATTAAAGTTTATCCCACCCGTTAACTGTTTAGATAAATTAGAAAAACATTACATTGGTGTCAAGTGGGGGTAATATAAATAAATTGCTACGTCAAAATGGCCAAGAGACTATGTAATCTGAAAGTGACGAAATTAAGAGCAGAATTGGAAGGTCGTGAATTGGAAACGTCCGGTAAGAAAAGTGAATTAGTGGAAAGATTTAAAGTGGCACTGGAAAATGACCGCTTTGATCCAGAATTATTTTTATTCAATGACGAGGCTACCACCGTAATCTCGTCAATTTCTGCCATGTAAGAAAAGATTTCAACTAATGTGAAAATAGTACATTGTTTACCGGGTAGGAAAAGCTTAACATTCCTGGACGACTGTGAAGATTGCTAAGTCAAGGCGCAAGCCGAGACTTAGCAACACAAAGTCCAGGAATGTGGCTTTTCCTACGAGGTAAACATACTATTTTTCCGCAAATCGTTTAAAATTCGACAGATATTGATTGATTTTAAAAAAAACGCGATAATTTTATTCCCAAATAAATGGTGCTTTGAAATTCCTAATAAAATTACTTGGGTTACTATGGAAACGTATTGAGGTTGAATTGTCAAACTTGACGCTTATAAATTTAATTGCTGGTGTTCTCGAAAGTAAAATGATAAGTGATGATGAAATTTCCATTCCTGGGACTCCTCCAGAGCTGGTTGAGGCAGGGAATACTGCTTCATTAGAATTATTGCCAAAGAAATCAAGAGAAAAGTACGAAAATGCATACAGACGTTTTATGGATTATCGCATGAGTAAAAATACGAGTTCTTTCTCAGAAAATGTTGTAATGGCATACTTCCTAGACCTTTGTTTGAAGATAAAATCTTCAACATTATGGGCCAATTATTCAATGCTGAAGTCAACCCTTGCACTTAAACACAATGTAGATATATCTACATACTCAAAACTTCGTTCTTTATTGAAACGGCAAGCTCAAGGTTATAGGGCAAAGAAATCTAAGATTTTAACGAAGGAAGAAATTGAAAAATTTATCCAGGAAGCTCCAGATAAAGAAAATTTAATGATTAAGGTAATTTACAAGGTTTTAATTTCTATTTAGATTAAACATTTATTTATTTTTTAGGTGGCTGTAATATTTGGTATTTCTGGGGCCTGTAGAATGGATGAGTTAGTCCGAATGACTGTACACGATATAGAAGACTTAGAATCTAAGCTTTTAATCAGCATACCTGATTCGAAAACCAACAAACCAAGATCATTTGTAATAAATCAGATCTACTTGAATGTTTATCGAAAGTATGTTTCGTTAAGACCAGAAAATATGAACAGTGACCGATTTTTCTTTAAATATCAAAGCGGAAAGGGTTGTAGACAAGTGGTAGGAATTCATCAATTTAGAAAAATGCCCAAAATAGTTGCTACTTATTTGAACTTGGTAAATCCGACAGAATATACTGGTCACTGCTTTCGTCGGTCTTCTGCAACAATATTGGTTGACTCTGGTGCCGACATAACTAGTTTAAAGAGGTATGGCGGATGGAAGTCATCAAACGTTGCTGAAGGATATATCGAAGAATCGTTTAACAATAAGGTTGAGGTGGCAAATAAAATTTTCACAGTACAAAATATTCAACAAAATGACCCTACCACCCTGCATGT
This sequence comes from Galeruca laticollis, assembly GCA_963921935.1. Taxonomy (NCBI): domain Eukaryota; kingdom Metazoa; phylum Arthropoda; class Insecta; order Coleoptera; family Chrysomelidae; genus Galeruca; species Galeruca laticollis. The sequence goes on along the minus strand of OY998181.1, from coordinate 97,106,935 downwards.
TGTCCAAAATGTTTCTCATAGTTCTAAGAGTGTTCCTCCAATGTTCAATAATTGTACTAACTGTCAAATTACTGTAAATATAACAAATTGATCTTAAAAATGTATTCAGCAATGACTTGATGTTTTCAAAATATGAATTAATTCCTTATAAGCAATGCGTTTTCAATCATTTATGTAGAACACTAACAACTGTACGGAAATATCATTTCCTTACAGTAAGGAAATGACATTTCCTTACAGTAAGGAAGACCTGACTTTTTCTTCAAGAAATTTTGACAGGAATGTCAAAATTTCCTAGCGATTTGCGAAAAACGATTTTTCTGCCATGGACGAGAAGATTTCTGCTATGAAGAACGATATTTCTGCAGGTATCTTATCATTGAAAAATGACATTGCTGCTGAAGTCGAGAATAATATTTCGTTTCTAAAATCGTATATTGAGAATAAGATGACAAAGATGAACGAAAAAATAGGATCAGGCATGGAGAATAAGATGACAACGATGGAAAATCAGATGGACGAGAAAATCAAGGAGTTAGAGACAAAGATTGCCGAATTAAGAACACAAGACACTCCAGCAGAAGAAAAGAAGATCGAGATCTGCAAGCCAGAAACACAACCCAAGACAGATAATATTGGCAGTTTTACCCGAGTCAAGGCCCCAACGTTCGATAGAAAGATGTCGTGGACCAATTACTTGAAACAGTTTGAAGCAGCCGCTAGAGTGAATAATTGGTCCGACAAGGAGAAAGCAGTGAACTTAACCATCGCGCTTCGCGGAGACGCCTTAGATGTACTTCAGACGATACCTTCGGAAGAAACGGATGACTTTGAGCAGCTGAAGAATAGGTTGGACATGCGATATGGTCACGAACATTTGGAACATTTGTTTAGATCCCAGCTGAAAAACCGAAGGCAGAAACGTGATGAATCCCTTCAAGAATATGAAGTGGACATTGTCCGACTAGTTCGATTCGCTTATCCGTCAGCACCAGAGAAGATGATGGAATGGCTGGGCGTCCAGGCCTTTACGTGACCCCGATATGCACAGGACGCTTCGTTTAGCCCATCCCAAAAACATTAGTCGATGCATTGACTGCTGCTCTTGAATATGAAGCAGCCTCGATGGCTTCGGGATACAAAAAAGGTAGGACCATACAGGAAGAAGGTGATGATAACAGACTGGACCAGATCGTCAACTTGTTGAGAAGTATGGTAGATAAGAAGCCGAAGAAAATCAGGTGTTGTAATTGTGGCGAGCTAGAGCATGCACGCAGTTCGTGTAAGCGTACTACGACTCCTGCAAACCAAGAACCTCTTAAATTCAAAGCAGCCACGAAGGGCTCGCGGTACAACAAAGGTAGGACCATGCAGGAAGAAGATGATGATGACAAACTTGACCAGACCATCAACTTGTTGAAAGGTATGGCAGACAAGAAGCCGAAGAAGATCAAATGCCGGAAATGTGGCGAGCTAGAGCACGTACACAGTCCGTCTAAGCGCCCCAAGACTCATGTAACCCAAGAACTCCAGTAACGGAAGAAATCAGACAGGGGTGAACATCCAGCTGATGTGAATCACCGAAAAGCCAAGTCTTTGCCTTGACGGTCATGCCCTGTAGACTATTCACAATGCAACAAGTCAAAATCTAAGGAAGTTGCAGTTTCAAGAATTACAGTAGCCAATGAAGAATGGTCACCCACCAGGATCGGAGAAGATCAGGAGAATGATCCTTGCCAAAAGAAGATTCGGCAGTGGAAGGAAGAACATCGGCGATCTACCTGGCAAGACGTGTCAAGATTCTCATGGAAACTCAAGGCGTATTGGGCTCAGTGGGACTCCCTTGTCCTGGAAAAAGGGCAGTTGAAAAGAATCCTTGAAAACGACGATGGTTCCGAGATGAGGAGACAGCTAGTTATCCCTAGAACGAGAATAGCTGAGGTACTGAAGAAGTTACACGACAGTCCATCGGGAGGTCATCTTGGAGTGAAGAAAACCCTTCAGCGAGTCCGTGAAAGGTTTTATTGGATGAACAGCTCCGACGATGTGAAGGACTGGTGTAAGAAATGTACGACTTGTGCTACGAGTAATGGACCACATCGCAAGAGAACGGCTCCTATGAAACAGTATAATGTTGGAATCTCTTTCGAAGGGATTGCTTTAGACATCGCTGGACCATTTCCGACGACAGAAAATGGTGGTAAATACATCCTGGTTGTAATGGATTATTTCACAAAGTGGGTGGAAATTAACGTTATCCCGAACCAAGAGGCCACAACTGTCGCGGATGTATTGGTGAAAGAACTTATCAGCCGATATGGAGTTCCATTGGAAGTACACAGTGGCCAGTGAAGAAATTTCGATAGCCATCTATTCCAGGAGATTTGCGAGGAGCTGGGAATGAAGAAGACCACAACAACAGCATTACATCTACAATCAGATGGAATGGTCGATAGAATGAACAGGACTATTGGAAAATACCTGTCCAAAGTAGTTTCCAGCCATCAGAGAGATTGGGACCAGTATCTTTCCCTATTCGCATTGGCTTATCGATCTGCCGTCAATGAGTCCACGGGTGAAACACCTGCGAAAATTCTGTTAGGACGTGAAATGAGGCTTCCTTGTGACCTGGAATTTGGCTGTCGGCCTGGAGAAGATCTAGCAGGAGAAGACAACGTGATCCAATTGAGAAGAAGGCTGGACGATATTCATGAATTAGTTCGAACAAACCTTCAAGTTGCCAGCGGCAGAATGAAAAGTCGGTACGACACGCACGCCACAGAAGGCGATTTTAAAGAAGGGGACAAAGTATGGTTACACAACCAGACGAGGAGAAAAGAATTTTCTCGAAAATTACAAAAATCCTGGGAAGGTTCATACTTAATCAAGAGAAGTATCAATGATGTTATATATCGCATAAGCAAGATCCCAACGGAAAACCAAAAGTAATTCACCATTCGAAGCAGACCATGACCTAGAGAAAAGAGTAAACCATATTCGAGATATGTCTGACCATACATTCGATGAATTTATGGGCGCGTATGAAGGTACCTGGAAAGCTAGATATGGATTCACTTCAGAACAACGACAAGGTTTGTTCACTCTCCCGGAAGATTATTCACTAGCATACAACATCCCCGCCCGTCTCAAGATCGGACGAGGGTTGGCATTCGTCTTCCGAAAGAAGTTCTGGTAATTAGAAAAACTTGAAGACCAGATTCCAGCCCCTGGCAAGACACTGAAACTGAAACATAATTCGCGGTACGTCTTCTACGTGGTAACTAAAAATGAATTTCAAGATCGATCTACCTACTGCGATATGTGGGAAGCACTTCGAAATCTCCGTGACCATGTGTTAGAATCCAGCGTGAAGAATTTAGCTATGCCTAAAATAGCGAGTAACCAGTTAGATTAGCGAGTTATCAGGAACATGGTAGAGATTATCTTTCGAGATACCGGTGTCCAGATATTAATTTGCAGCTACAACCCCCGTTATCAGTATCCGATGAAGACGGTGCCCTGCTATTTCCATAAGATCGGAAAGTGTATAAATGGGGCCAGTTGCCGATTCAAACATCCAGTCTCGGCTACACAAAAGTTTCAGGGGGAACTTCCATTTAAGGAGGGGGTAATGTTACGAAACAGCACACTGGTATAGTCCCTGAATCCGACTTTGTCTAAGTCATGTATGAAAGTTAAAATTATGGCGGATGCGCAGGGATTTCTTAGAATTATTTACGATTGTGACTATCTTATCTAGACATTGTTTTTGTGACCAGTCTTATCTAGAGCATGCGAGAGCCAATTGTTTTTGTGTAAGCCGCAGTCTAGATTTATCTAGTAAAAAAGGCACTAATATATATAAAGGACCGACCAGAAGTTCAGTTTAGTTTAAAAAGTGATCTCGACAAATAAACAAGAATACACCGAAATAGCGAACGGTAAAATGTTGATATAAATTAATAATCAAGGTCGTGTGTATATAAATTAAATTTAAGTGAATAGTTAAGTGTATATAAATTAAGTGTTAGTGTTCAAATATATTAGTAAGTAGCCATACCGTGTGTTTAAAGTTTATCCAACTTTTTAAATAAATTAGAAAAACATTACAATAATAATAATATTTATTTACCATTCAATTTGAAATAAACAATAATTTTATTTAACGATAAATAAATATAAATTCCCACAGAAGGATGAAGCTGTGCGTGGGTTGTACCATATTAATATACCATAGACTATAATGGATAAAATTGTAAAAATAAAGCTTTTTTCAGTATGAGCAAAAGAGCACCAGAAGATATATAGATATCATATTATAAATAACTTGCAGATAATACAGAAAAAGAACATACAACTTTAAAAACAAAACAATTAGCGACAGGATTATAATTAATAAAATTGTAAAAATAAATTGTCTTCGAGTGTGAGCAAAAAGGCACAAAAAAATTTCATACAAGTCCAGTATTTATAGTAATTATGAGTCGGGTATTTTGATTTTGTCACGGTATTTTTTAGAAATGTAGCGCTCCACAAATTTCAGGTGACAGGTTACTATTCCCATCTCAAATTTAGCGTCTGTTGTTCATTATATTTTACATAGTAAGCCCTAATTAAAGTTTGTTTCTCTAATTCTAGTCGAAACGTTTATAATGATGTATTCATTTTATCCAGTTTTCTATTTCTTCTGCTTCAATGACATCTGGATTTCTTCCAGAGTCTTATCTTTGGTATCAGGTACTAAATATAGCGCCAATATCGACGTTATCAACGTAATGGAACCAAAAAACAAAAACGGGGCATACGGTCCAATATTAGAAGTCAAATAATTGAATATAACGTTACACAATAATGAAATTATTCCGAAAACAAATAATATCGCCATCATCCCTTTGGCTTTAATACTTGCAGAAAATAGTTCTCCAAGCATTAAGGTCGGTATGACTCCACCGCCAAATGAAAAACAAAATTGGTAAGTAATAATCGCGGTGATCGGTAACCAATTGATTGAAGTTAAATCAAAGTCAGGTACGAATTCGTCGACATAAAAATATGTGCCCAAAACAAATAATACTAAACTACAACAGAATATTGAGGAAGCATAAAGACTTTTTCGCTTAAACCTATGTACTATAAAAGCGACTACGAGAAAATTTAAAATTATTGCAGAACCGCTATAGAGCATCGATGAAATTTGCGGATTTACAGCACCTCCTATTTTTTCTATAATAAACTGCGTATATTGATTTAAAACGGCAATTCCGGAAAATTGTTGAGAGAATCTTAAAAATATTGCAACCATTAAGGCTTTTCTATTGCTATATATGCTTATTAAATCTCTCCAATTACCCGATTCAGACATTTGACGTTCAACATCACTTTGCAATAGCATAAAATCATCTTCTACATTCTTTTTTCGCGTTAAAAACATCAAAGATCTTTTGGCAGATTCTTCGTTTCTTTTCATTAAATAAAAATAAGGTGATTCTGGCATAAACGTGAATAATAAGAAGAATAAAATGGGTATAGGAAGGAAAATGTAAGATGTAGTGGCAACATCGAAATAACTACCAACTACATTCACAAGAAATTGCCCTATATACATCGAAGACGATATGGCGTTTCCCCAAACGCCTCTAACTTTTGGGGAAGTAACTTCTCCGACATACATTGGCATCGAGCACCACAAAAGAGCGCTTGCAATACCAGATACACCTCTAGATACATAAAATACATAAATATTTTTAGCGAAAGCAGCAAGTAGCAGACTGATCGTTTGAGGTAACACGAGGAGCAGTAGCGTTTTCTTTCTTCCCAATTTATCTGATAAGCTGAATACAAAAAGACAGGATGCAACCATCATGGCTGGTTGGATCGTTGTTAATTTAGAAGCTTGAGCATCAGATATATCATAGTTTACTTTGTCTTGTGTTAATTTGACAATAAACGGCGAAGTCCAAGCGTACAAAACCCCATCTATTATACCTGCCAACGAAACTGAAAAAAAAAATAAGTTATTGAAACAAATTTTATAGCAGAAATAATAAAAAAAAATAGTAGTAATTGATGCACCCAATTGAGTCAGGTCAACGATTTTTACGAATTAATTGGAAAACAGGATCATACAGTGGCTGTTTTAGTTATTTAGAACTACGCATTTTTATCGTTTAAAAAAACTGGCCGAAACTCTTTTGATATGCTGTATAATTTACTAAAAAAAAATAGATTTGCTTATAAGCTGTCAATATACTTTCCTAGTAAACAACGCTGCTTGAAATATGTTTGAGTAATTTTTCATATCGTTCACAACAACCCTTACTGGGGTCTGCGAAACAATTTTGACATTTACTTTACATCCTCAAATTTTCGCTTTGATTCAAATGACTCATTTAACAAAATGGCTACATGATCATAACTTTTAGTATTTTTAGTATTTGTTGTTAATTGAAGGCCTCGGGCGTAAAAAAAGGTAACTAACATTTTTGAAATTCTGAGATATAGCTTTTCAAAAGTTTAGAAAATCCTCTCTCAATAGTTCTAAAATTTTGAAATGTATTCTAAATGGATTTGGTAACTAGCATTATATCTTAAGCATCTGATATGAGGACTGTAAATATAGACTTTCTTTGTTTCGAAAAAACTCAGTTTATTTTGAAAAAAATCCCAATGGCACAAGACCAATTGGACGGCTTATTTCAGTAAAGTATTTGCATCAGATTCAAAACAAAAAAAACAAAATTTAAATTTTCTTAAATAAATGTTTTCATGTACGTTTTAGAAAAAAGTGTTTCATACAAAAGTTGTAGAACTTGTTGAGTTCTAAAAAAAAACTTTTTTGCGTCAGATCAAAAAAAAAGATATACGATTTTTTTCCATTTTGACAGGCCGCCATTTTGTTTCTACTGGGCCGATTGATTTGACCCGTTAACGAACTCGTGCAAGATTTTGGCCGAACCAACTTTTGTAGCGAGTTTGCGCCCTATATCGTGCTTACAAATTCTGTTATAACACACACACACACCTACACACACACACACCTACACACACACACACACACACACACACACACACACATGGCGCTATGGACATGTCTCTGCTAAGTGCAAGAGTGAAGTGGATCGGTCCAGACTCTGTTCCAAATGTGGACAAGAAGGTCACAAAGCAGCCACTTGCCGAAGGGAAGCTCAATGCGTTTTGTGCGAAAAAGACGACATGGAGAATCGTGCCCACATCTCTGGTAGCAACAAATGCCCAGTTTTTAGAGAGGCACTTCAGAAGACAAAGAGCAAACGATTATGAAAATAGTACAGCTTAACCTCAACCATTGTGAGGCTGCACACGATTTGCTCATGCAGACCGTGCGCGAATTGAAGGCAGATCTTGCATTGATATCGGAACCATACAGACACCTTACTGCTCAACCGTGGGAAACAGAAAGTACCGCTAAAGCGGTCATATGGTCCTGTGGTAAGTATCCATTTCAGAGTGTTGCTAATAGCACAGAAGCAGGTTTTGTGGGGGCGAAGATAAACGGAATCTATTTCTACAGCTGTTATGCTCCTCCCAGCCTTACATTAGCCGAATTCATCGGCTTCCTAGACCGATTGACCGAAGATGCGAAGCAGCACTCGCCCGTGGCAATCGCAGGGGACTTCAACTCCTGGGCAGTGGACTGGGGCAGCAAAGAGACGAATTCACGGGGTGAAATGCTACTGGAGGCCATGTCGACACTGGACGTAGTCTTGCTCAATAGTGGTGATAAACCAACATTCATAAGAGGTGACTCGAGCTCCATATTGGATTTTACCTTCGTCAGCAGCACACTCGTTAAGGGGGACTACTCGTGGAGGGTTTTGGATACTTACACGGCTAGTGACCACTGCGCGTTGCTGTGGGAAGTGACTACTGGGAAAACTACTGGAGAAGCGCACCGGAAGCTTAATACAATTGGATGGAAAGTGGCCGCCTTTGATAATGCTGCATTCACCGTTGCCCTGGGTATCAAGCCAATCAAGAAAAGAAATGCTGAAAGTAAGTCAGACGAGCTGATGAAGAGGATAACGGAAGCCTGTGACGCCACTATGCCCCGAAAACGCGGAATAAGTCACTTACCATCGATGCACTGGTGGAACGACCACATTGCTACTATCCGTAAAGAGTGTCTTATGAAGAGAAGAACATCACAGCGCGGTCGCAAAAAACCGAATTACGAAGAGCTGGTAGCAGAGTACAAAAGCGCACGTAGAAGTCTGCGTAAGGCCATTGGAGATAGTAAACGACTATGCTGGCGTACACTGATTGAGGAAGTAGAAAACGACCCATGGGGAAAACCTTATAAGGTAGTCATGACTCACCTTAAAAGGCAACCAATGCAATCACCTACATGTCCGAAACTCCTGGAGACAATCGTGACCACGCTGTTTCCCCAACAAAAGAAGATGCACCACCTTACAAAGCAGCATCAGATAGAAGAGATCCCACGTATCACAGAGGACCAGCTAATGGAAGCGTGTAACAGAGTCGGGAATACTAAAGCTCCTGGCATAGATGGGATCCCAAACATCGCATTGAAGTTGGCTATCAAAACGGCCCCTCCGTTGTTTCTGGAAGTCTATAATGCGTGTCTTGAAGAAGGTACTTTTCCACAAAAATGGAAGCAGCAGAGACTAGTACTCCTCCCAAAAGGGAAGAAGCCGCCGAACGAACCAGCATCATACCGCCCACTCTGCATGCTGGACACAACCGGCAAGATTCTGGAACGCATAATTAACAGGAGAATCGAAGCAGCAGTCGAACCGATACTTTCTGACAGCCAATATGGCTTCCGAAAAGGTTGCTCCACTCTCGATGCAATTGACATTGTCGTCAACTTAGCCAAGGACGCAATCACAGGCACCAGATGGTATAGAGGTACAAAGAAGTACTGCCTGGTAGCAACATTGGATATCCAGAACGATTTCAATACTGCTAGGTGGGATTGTATCATGAAAGCTCTCATTGAAATGAACGTGCCACGATATTTACTAAGGATCGTAGAAAGTTATTTCACCAATAGAATACTAAAATACGATACGGATAACGGCCCGAAGGAACACAGAGTCACTGGAGGTGTACCCCAAGGCTCGGTACTAGGCCCACTATTGTGGAACATTATGTACGACGGGCTATTGAAACTGGCACTGCCAAGAGAAGCTAAACTCGTGGCATACGCTGACGACGTTGCCATAGTGATAGTCGCGAAGCATCTGGAAGAGATAAATTTTGTCTTTGACACCACTTTCGAGAAAATCAGACAATGGATGGAGACAGTTGGCCTAAAGTTAGCAGAACACAAGACCGAGGCAGTGCTCATCACTAGTAGAAAACAGGTGGAAACTATCAGGCTGAGTATCGGAGAACACGATATTATATCACAACCGTTCATTCGGTATCTGGGGATAATGATCGATGCCAGGCTCAACTTTAAAAAGCAGGCAGAACACGTCGGTGCCAAAGCGTCAGTAGTCAAAGCGAGCCTGTCACGACTGATGCCCAACATAGGAGGACCAAAGCAGAAGAGGAGAGCATTACTGTCGTCAGTAGTTACATCTGTTCTCACATATGGATTATCTATCTGAGCGGGTACACTTTGTATACAAGAATCCCGGAGGAAAATCGCGCCAGTCTACCGGCTGAGTGCCTTAAGAACCGTCAGCGCATTTCGCACAGTGTCTGAGGATGCAGTATACGTTATTGCTGGGATGCTGCCAATCGAAGTACTCGCAGAAGAAAGAAGTGCTCTTTACCGACAAAAAGGATTACCTACGCTGAGCGCTGATGTACAGAGAATAACAGAACGGCGGAATAGTATACGGCGATGGCAGATACTGTGGGACGCTTCAAAAAAAGGAAGGTGGACGTACCGCATTATACCACAATTGGATATTTGGTTAAACCGAGATCATGGCGAGGTCAATTACTACCTAACACAAATGATCTCGGGACATGGCTGCTTTAGAGCATACTTGCACCGGTTTAAACATGAGGACTCTCCAGAATGTCCGTCCGGTCCTGGAGTTAGGGAGGACGCGGAGCACGTGTTCTGTGTCTGTCCCCGTTTCAGCACAATACGCAGCGACTGGGAAGCTACCGTTCATTCGAAAACACGACCAGAGTCACTAGTGAAAGCTATGCTATCCTCAGAGAAGGCCTGGGAGGCAACAAGTCGACTTGCAACAGAGGTACTCCAAGAACTTCGTCGTTTAGAAAGAGAACGTGCAAAAAATCGAAACGCGTGAATAAAAAAAAAATTGATTCAGACAGACAACCTCGTAGAACGAAACCACCATGAGTTCGACTTATAGAAGGAAGGGCGATAGCTAGATCCTCCCTCTGCGAAGTAATGCCTAACGGTGGTACCGCGGGGGAAACAGAGGTTGGAGACAGAGGAGGTTTTTAGTCGGTATTGAAAAGGCTTCCGAGTCCGACATACCAGGCAGAACACCAAGTCCTGACGATACGTAAAAGTATTTTCCTACCTCTATATAAAAAAAACACACACACACACACACACACACATACATATATATATATATATATATATATATATATATATATATATATATATATATTATAATTTATTCAATTTTCTGTGGTGAATTTTAATTGTTTAATTTTAATGTAAACCTTCCTGTAAAGATAAATTTCAAATTTTATATAATTGAAATTGTATATTGTCGCAGCGACAATTCTTGTACATGCAACTTAAAAATTTATGTAAGAGATTTCAACTTTTACAGTAGTTTTCAAAAATATGCCCGGCTCTAATAAATATTAATTTAGTATTTCTAAAAATGAATTTATATGTATAATCGGCCTATTACTCTTCTCTCAGGGTGGGATCGAACATCTTTTGTATGAGATGTACTGGCGTACCTATTTTTACCACGTCAAGAGGTTTTTGGTCTGACTGTGATGACGTCACAGCCCCTGTGACAACGTCACAGATATCAAGTATACCTCAACTGAGCATTGTAGGTCCATTTGACATTTCCCAATAATCAAATACAAATATTCATTACTTTCAGAGTTATAGGCCAAAACATCTTGGAACATCCCGTATGATAGTTTTTAGCATTCCTCGTATTTTTTGAAAATATTTTTCCAAACGATCGCTGCACTATAATCCATTAAAAAATTGTCAGCTTTTTCGTGGAGACGTTCACTTTAAGATGTTAAAAGAATTGTATTTGAAAATCCGATTATTATGATAAAAGTAAATAAACTTACCTACAAGAATAGCTAAAATTTGAGGCCAGGCACATCCTTCTTCATAACCATCCTCAGTGTTCTTTTTTTCAGTAAGTTTCGGTTTTATCGTGGTCTCGATCATTTTTAAACTTAATATAAATCTTTAACTATATTCAGCTATACATTTTTCACAAATTATTCTCCAAACCGCTCACACTATCTTTATATATCAACGAAAATCTACTATTTATTTCAAGATTATTCCATTAAAGTAACAGATTTAGAATCTTATTTGAAAATTAAACAAATTGGTATTTAGTTTGCTTTTGATGACAAACAATACAGGGTGTTCAGCTTATTTAGAAATACCTATCTAAATATAAATCTTCTTATTATCAAATGAGAATATATCTTCAAAAATCGAAAAAATGTAACACAAATAATATCAGTTCGACATTGACCTCCAACATAATCTTCTATTACCAATCTGTGTTAATTAGATTTTCAATAATTCTCAATAACACCTATTGGGATACTTGTTAATACCCCCTATGCAAATAAATATTACAATCACGTTATTCATGTCATTCCACCCCTAGCGGATGTTTTAGAGACTCAAAAATATTTTTCAGCGATTTTTTAGGGTCACTTTCCTATAGGATTTTTTTTAAATTTGTACCATGATTCTTTTGTGAGATATGGCCTACAGACGTTCTTAGTTGTTCACCCTGTACATTTAAAATAAATGAATCAATAAATGATTTAAATAGTTTATCCACTATTAATAAACAGTACAGTAAATTTGAAAAAAAAACAGGTACAAAATTAGAAAAAAATATCTTGTCCAGGAACCCAACCTGAAAAAAAATTATGTAATCATATTACATAACAAGTGTGGAAAGTGGAAACTATTGAACGCATTCAGTGAAAGCAAGAAATAAAAAAGGGTATTTTAATCTGTACATTACATACATACATTACAGCTAGTTTACAGAAAATGTATTAGAATAATTCAATATTTTTTGTACTATTTAATACAATGTCTGTATCATCTGAAATAGTTACTCCTCTTTTTCTACATAATTACCAACTATTTCATTTTTATTTTATTTATGTAGGTAGCTTCTAGAATATCTTGAACATAGAAGATATTTTCTTCTACATCCAAATTTATGCAAACATATGATTTTTTTGTAGATATAATGCATATCTATAATTTGAAATATTCTGAATCGTTTTCAAAATATACCTACTAAGTAAAATATTTTATATGTTGGAATATTCTTATTTTGTAAACTCTATAATATACTTTTAGACTACAATCCCGCCATCCAGAATTTCAATATGCAATAGCCGATTAAAGTATTGAATGAGTATTCAGCTTTAATAATTATGATATAGCTGCACATTAATATGTGGACACCAGAATCTTGGAGGATCACCTTTATCATGTTCCTGATGATTCGCCAATCCCACTGGTTGCTCTCTATCCTGGGCATTGGTAGTTTCTCCACGTGGAATGCCAGCACATGATCTCGAAGCCTTCGTAGCGCTTCCCACACATCCCTGTAGGTGGATAGATTTGGAAATTAGTTTCTAGTTACCAGGTAGAAAACGTACTGCGGAGATATTATGTGCCAGTGAGTACTCTTCTGGAAGCGTGAACAAATTTTGTCTTTGTTCTGTAGTGACTCCATATCTAGCTTTCCCTGTACCTCCGTATGCGCCCATAAATTCTTCGAAGGCTGGGTCAGGCTCTTGTTGTAGATGGTTCACCCCTTCCTCTTTGTCATGGTCTCATTCGAATGGCGCTAGTCGTTTTTCCATTGGGGATCTTGATTATACGATAGATGACGTCGTTGATCATCTTCTTGATTAAATATGGACCTTGCCATGATTTCTGTAATTTTGGAGAAAATTCTTTTCTCCTTGTCGGGTTGTATAACCGTTTTTTAATTCTGTCACTGGCAACTTGAAGATCCGTTCGAACCAATTCTTGCACATTTTCCATCCGTCTTCTCAATTGGATCACGTAATCTTCTACTGCTAGATATAATTTCCGCAGGTGTTTCACCAATGGACTCATTTATGGCCAATAGATAAGCCAACGCAAATAGGGAAAGATACTGATCCCAATCTCTCTGATGGCTGGAAACTACTTTGGACATGTATTTTCCAATGGTCCTGTTCATTTTTTCGACCATTCCTTCCGATTGTGGATGCAAGCTGTTGTCCCGATCTTCTTCATTCGCAGCTTGTCACACATTTCCTGGAATACCTGACTCTCGAAATGTCTTCCTTCATCGCTGTGGACTTCCAAGGACACTCCGTATCGGCTAATAAATTCTTTGACCAATACATCCGCAACAGTTGTGGCCTCTTGATTCGGGATCGCGAAAATTTCCACCCACTTTGTGAAATAATCCATTACAACCAGGATGTATTTACCACCATTTTCTGTCGTCGGAAATGGTCCAGCGATGTCTTAAGCAATCCTTTCGAAAGAGTTTCCAGCATTATGTTATTTCATAGGTGCCTTTCTCTTGCGATGTGGTCTATTATTCGTAGCACAAGTCGTACATTTCTTACAGCATGCCTTCACATCGTCGAAGCTGTTCATCCAATAAAACTTTCACGGACTCGCTGAAGGGTTTTCTTCGCTACCAGATGACCTTCCGATGGACTGTCGTGTAACTTCTTCAGTACCTCAGCTACTCTCAATCTAGGGATAACTTGCTGCCTCCTCATCTCGGAACCATCATTGTTTTCAAGGACTCTTTTCAATAGCCGTTCTTCCAGAATGAGAGAGTCCCACTGAGCCCAACATGCCTAGAGTATCGGTGAAAATCTTGACACTTCTTGCCGTGATGTCGTCGATTTTCTTCCTTCCATGTCCGAATCTTCTTAAGGTGAGGATCATTCCCCTGATCTTTTCTGATCCTGGTGGGTGACCATTGTTCAATGACTACTGTAGTTCTTGAAACGGCAGCATCCCTACATTCCGCCTTGTTACAGTGGGAACAGTTTGTTGGGCACAGCCGTCTAGACAGGGATTCGGCATTTCGATGACTCACACGTTGGCGGCGGCCATTGCTGAATGGCAGCAATTTTCTCTGGATCCACCGCCACTCCTTCATTGCTCACTATATGATCTAGATAGTTGACTCGATTTTGGAATAGCTGGCATTTCTTCGGGTTTAACATGAGCTGAGCAGCTTGTAGTCGTTTGAATACGTCTTCCAAATTCTTCAGGTGTTCGTCAAATGTCTTCCCCAGTACTACGATGACGTTCAAATAGACCAGGCATGTCTTCCAAGACAACCCTCTCAAGACATTTTCCATGAGTCTTTCAAATGTCGCGGACGCATTACACAGCCCGAACGACACGATTTTGAATTGCCATAATCCAGATCCGGTGGTAAACGCACTCTTCTCTTTGTAATCTGAGTACATTACCACTTGCCAATAACCAGACTTCAGGTCCAAGGTGGAAAACAGTTTGCTGCCTGCCAAAGTATCTAGCGTATAGTCGATTTGAGGCGGTATCGTGCGAATGATTGCGACAATGTAGACTGTGGTCATCCAGAAGTCTGTAGGGTCTGTTTTTTCCTGATTGGTAGGTATTTCAAACTTTTGTCGAATTTTTGTAGCTGCATTAGTCCTTCTTGAATTACGATGTACCTGTTCGATATTATATTTCTTCTGCATTTATTTCTTCGGCTAATGGTCTTAGATGGAAATAGAGGATAAAGTCATGTTCACTAGATCGAATTCTTGCTAGTCCCAGCTAGAGGAGTAGAATTCTTGGGTTGTCCTTGAGATCCTGGTTCAGGACTTCTTGAGCCAATATGTATCTATATCTGTAATATAGGATTCATATTAGATTTTTTTGCTTGGCTGGCGATAGACATTTTTTTTGTGTATAGTTGTATTTTGATGTCAACAGTGACCTCGTTGTCTTTTGTAACGGCTTTAAGAGAAAATCTTGGAAGTAATTTATTTCTTTTGACCATCTTTTTGGTATGAATTTTGGTAGAAGGTTTGTAGGATAAAGGAGTTTGTCGTTTTTCACTCCTTTTCTCTATGGCTTTTTCGTTGATATCTTGGATTCTCTTGTTGTTCTTTATTTCTCAAGACATTTTTTATGAGTCTTTCAAATGTCGCGGACGCATTACACAGCCCGAATGACATGATGTTGAATTGCCATAATCCAGATCCGGTGGTAAAAGGAGTCTTCTCTTTATCTTCTGGGTCCATTTCCACTTGCCAATAACCAGATTTCAGGTCCAAGGTGGAAAACAGTTTGCTGCCGGCCAAAGTGTCTAGCGTATCGTCAATTCGAGGCAGGGGATAGCTGTATTTCTTCGTCACGTTGTTAAGCTGGCGAAAATCCACGCAGAATCTCGTAGTTCCGTCCTTTTTCTTGACGAGCACCACCGGAGACACACATGGATTAGTATATGGTTTTAGTACTTTTTCTTCTGCCACATCTCGGATTATTCTATCAGCTTTCTCTCTCTCTCTCTCTCTCTCTCTCTCTCTCTTTTCGCTCGTGGTAGTCTTAGGGCTGATTGCCTAATTGGCGTGGCATCACCAGAGTCGGATTTATGTTTGTCTGCTGAGGCTCTACCAGTCTACCCTACTTTTGGTACGGATGGGTCTCGATACAGCAAGAGAAATTCTCTCATTTTCCTTTTCTCAGCTCTATTCAAGGATTTACCAGCTACTGATAACATTTGTTGGATTCTGGCATTGTCAGTTGCCGTTGTTTTGCGAACTATAGACGTCACTGGTACGCAGGATCTAATCCTGATTTCTTTCTTGATGGTAATTGGGTAATCGTTCATTTTTATCACACGTACTGAGATCTCCTCCGCGGACGTAAACAAACCTTTTCCAATTAGTACTCGTTTGCCAACCTCTTCGTCGTGGTTCATTGGCTCCTCCATAACCGGTGTACCTTCCTCCATGATTCCATGTAGCCGTGCTAAAATCATGGTTTCGTTTCGTGCAGGTAGAACGGTGTCTTCCTGTACAGCTGCCAACACCGTGTCGCCTTCATATGAAGGAATACTTTCTCGGAACCCACTTTAATTGTTCGGTCTCTAAAGTTCAACTGGAAACCATGTAGATACCTTACGTCCATTACCAGAATCACGTCTTATTCAATGTCAGCTACGATTTCCGTACGCGTGAACTTTTCTGCACCAATTCCCAATTGGATTTGTGTCTCCTCATGAACATGGCACTATCACCTGTGGCGGTCTGCAGTCGCAGTCTCGTTGGTAGAAGCTTCTTCTTGGAGTTTATTATCTCTGGTCGTATAATGGTTCTTGTTGCTCCAGTGTCTACCAGCAGAGTATATTTCTTTTCATTTACTTCGCCAACTACATATACACTGTCTTTGTAATATCTGAGAGAAGCTATCAGTGTGAGAGGATGTTTGGAACGATAATGGGTCGGTGCTGCCCCCTCGTAGCCGAGCCGTTCTAGTTTTCCTGTGACTTGAGTTCTTGGTTTGCTAGAGTTCTGGGGCGCTTACACGAACTGCGTTCATGCTCTAGCTCGCTACAATTCCTACATCTGAACTTTTTCGGCTTCCTGTCCATCATACTTTTTATCAAACTGGCGATCTGGTCAAGTCTGCCCTCGTCACCTTCTTCTTGGATGGTCCTAACTTTATTAAAACCCGAAGCCTCCGTG
Organism: Galeruca laticollis; assembly: GCA_963921935.1. Classification (NCBI taxonomy): domain Eukaryota; kingdom Metazoa; phylum Arthropoda; class Insecta; order Coleoptera; family Chrysomelidae; genus Galeruca; species Galeruca laticollis. The sequence goes on along the minus strand of OY998181.1, from coordinate 97,090,003 downwards.
GCTGCTTCAAGAGCAGTTGATGCATTGATCAATGTTTTGGGATGGGCTAATCGAAGCGTTCTCTGCATGTCGGAGTCTCGTAAGATATCAATAAAGGCCTGGAGGCCCAGATATTCTATCATGTTCTCTGATGCTGATAGATAAGCACATCAAACTAGTTGGGCAATATCCAGTTCATACTCTTGAAGGGTTTCGTCACGTTTCCGCCTTTGGGTCTTCAGCTGGAATCGGTACAAATGTTCTAGATGTTCGTGACTATATCGCATGTTCAACCTCTTCTTCAGCTGCTCGAAGTCATCCGTTTCTTCCAGAGGTATCGTCTGAAGTATATCTAATGTATCTCACCGAAGCGCGATGGTCAAGTTTACTACCTTCTCCCTATCGGACCAATTTTCACTCTAGCGGCTGCCTCAAACTGTTTCACATAATTGGTTCACGATGTCTTTCCGTCGAACGTTGGAGCCTTGGCTCAGGCAAAACTGCCAATGTCTGCTAACTGTGTTTCTGGTTTACAAGGTTTTGTTTGCTCAGTCTTCTTTTCTTCCGCTGACGTGTCTTGAGTTCTTAGGTCGGAAATCTTGGTCTCTAACTCCTTGATTTTCTCGTCCATCTGGTTTTCCATCATTGTCATTTTATTCTCCATGTCTGATTTCATTTTCTCGTTCATCGTTATCATCTTATTCTCGATAAACGATATCAGAGACGAAATTCATGGCAGTAATATTCTTGTCCATATTAGCTGAAATGTCATTCTTCATGTCAGAAATTGACGAGATTAAGGTGGAAGCCTCGTCTTTGAATAAACATGTTTCTGGATCCAAGCCTTCACTTTCCAGTACCACTTTGATTCTTTCTACTCATTCACTCTTCTTTTCGGACGTTTCCAATTCCTTTTTTGCCAGTTCTGCCTTTAGTTCTGTTACTTTCAGGTCACATAGTCTCTTGGCCATTTTTACGTAACTATTTGTTTATATTATCCCTCTTCTGACACCAATGTAACGTTTTTCTTATTTATTTAAACGTTTTTATTACGACGGGTGGGATAAACTTATACACACGGTATGTCTACTCACTTAATTTATTAATTCACTGCGCATTTGCCAAAATTTTAACTTTCATACATGGCATAGACTGAGTCGGATTCAGGGACTACACCAGTGTGATATTTCGTAACATTATTTTATTGCTTACTGTAAAAATTGAACTTTTAATATCATATTCAATCTTAACCACCCAAACTTTATTTGATATTTTTAAATATACATTAGATCCCAGATAGCACCAGATATCCATGGGATGTTCTGTTAGTCTTCGATTTGGAAGATATATATCAAAATATTATAGGGTTATTCTGGGGATATCTAGAATATAAGTGGGTATACCTAAATCGATTATTCATTGTAAGTCCAGTTGGAATATTCTCAGATTTTTCTTTTTAGAATATTCGAATCAAATAGTTCCAAAAATATTCTATGATTATTGATTTTTGTTCAAACGCTCTCTCTGTTCCATGGGCATGCGTCAGTAGTTGACAGTTGACGGTAACGACCAGTGAAAATGGCGGTTCGAACATCTTTTATACGTTATGGTTATTGGTGAAATAGTAGTAGTATTACGATTAATTATTTTTGATCGTTAATTAATCAGTCAATTTTTTGCCAGTGTGAAGTTGTTTAAATATGTATCTACGGTGTATCTTATGCTACGGGTGGAACTAATACATACGACCTCACGCATCAAAACAGGTACGTTTTATTGTATATTTCTAACACCTGTTGATTTATCAATGCATTTTTTAGAAAATTATCGATTTGCTTCCAATAAATGATGAGGCACAGTTTGAAGAAGTTGAGTCAGTTTTGAATCCTATGAATTTTTTGTAAGTTAAACGTTCAATATTATATCTAAATCAAAATGAAACTGCCTCGTATTCATGTGTAATAATTGTAGATTTCCTAAATTTTTGCAACAAAATCAATAGATAAATGTTTTCTATTGTAATTTTTTGATAAATGATAAAAGCAAAAATTACAATTGAAAACATTTATCCATTAGTTATCCTCACCAGCATAACTCCCAATAGCGAAAGTATGCTTGTATCTGAGTAGAAATTCACCTCGTTGCTAAAGGTACAACAAAATTTTATTTTCTCTGATAGTCTCACGTAATTATGTTACAGAGATGTAAGCAATGAGTTCCAATCAAATTGCCCATAGTTAGCTCTATTCCTTTTATTAATTGGGATTGACTAGAAAGCTCTACACAACTGGTAATCTGATAATTCAAAGTAAAATTTGTTCTGACATTTGGAAAATAAAAGTTATTGTTGGTCAATTGTCTAGTTTCAGGCATATGTATACTGTTCACACAGATGAAAGCGATCTTATATTTTTGTTTGTTTGATATAACTTTGCTTATAAACCGTATTTATTCAATTTTTAAAACTTATGAGATTAACTTCCAGATTAATGCAGTCTTAGGTTGTACCTCTGGCAAGATTGGAAGGTACTTATTTGCAGGAACATATTAAAAGATTCTTGCAAAAAATTCTGACAGAGTATCTAATGGAGGGCTACAGTATGCATGGATATAAAGGGAAAAATGCTTTGGAAGAACAAAGCTCTTTGAAGCAGTAGCAGGTATAATCATGTTATTTTATTTAGTAATATACATATAAATTAATTCAATATAGCATGTACAATAAACAAATAACTTCTAATCACTATTTTGTTTGGAAGATTTTGCTCTTTACTTGTCTCCTAGAAAACTTATTTTTTGAATTACATGTTTGTTTAATTTCATCTTTTAAGATTCAATTTTCGGGATTATATTTTGACTGTTATACATAAATACACAAAGATCATAGTAGAATAGAAATTGCTTATCAACATAAAATATGATTATTTTATTGTTTCAGATGCCGTCTAAACGTTGGACAGGAACATAACAAAGCAGTTGAATTGAAAACAGGAATGTTCTTAGCCAAAGGAATGGCAGAAATAGGTTTGAAGAAGTGTCATTGAGTATAGAGAAAGCCAGTGAATTTTGTAATCTCGGATTTGAAAATTATGTTAGTTTCACTTATGTTGTGAGGTACATCTTATATTTATGTATGAATTGATTAAATTGAACTCTATGTTTCCCCTACTTTAATTTGTTCAATTAAATATTTTTTCCTTTATATACAATTCGAAATTTCGAGAGATTCCTTACATATTTGTAAAATTTATACCAGGGAACACAGGATTATGGTACTCCTGCTTTTTTCCTTTAGTTTCAGCGAATATTTTTTTAAATTTAGGACATACTGTTTGCTTACTGAACGACGGTTATGTACATATCAATTATTATTTTCCGGTTCCATCGGGAGTGATACTAACTTCCGGTTTTCAAATGGAACACCCTGTTATTACATGGTTGGTTAGGGATGCTCCTAATGAATCCAAGGATACCAGGTTTGATGGTGATATTATCTCCAAATACTACGGAGAGATATCGCCAATTAATGTTCCCATAATCTCGATAAGTGTGAGAGAGAAGCTTTCCCTGGCGGGTAATTCTATACTTTCTCGCACTAATGGAGCTTATGGATAAAATATTTGGTGATATCGAACGAAAGTTGGTATCACTTCCGGTGGAATAAGAAGTAGAAAAAGATTTTCTTTATTCACGAATCCGCATCAGCCTCAAGGGCTATTAGCGGTCTGTAGCTATATATTATGTTTGTTTAACATTATTATTAGATATTGACATGTGACATGTTTTGTTTAAAGTACATTTTAAATTTTATGGTAAACGTTTGCGATTTGCAGATATTTGATAAGGTTTTTCACATTACTGCTGTTTTTTAAAGTGTTTTCCAGAGATTCACTTATGTTGCATGCTAGTCTGTTGGTATGATATAGCGGACACTCAACCAAAAGAAATGTTTCACTGGTAACGGCTGCTCACAAATAACACATTCCGGTCTTGGTGTTCGGGAAAGTAAGTACACAGGAGTAGCTCGAGTATGACCTAGACGTAACCTTGTGATGATGATTTGATGTCTTCGATTTTCGGTAAAAGTTAGCCAGGGTGTTATGTAGGGTTTTATTTCTCTAAGTTTTGCGTGTGAGCTCCTCCATGTGTCATTCCATTTTTGTTTTGCTTTATTGCGAATAAATGTTTTTAGATCGGTGTATAAGGGCTTAATGATTGGTATGGTATTAAGTAGTGCTGCTTTTTTGGCAAGTTGATCAGCCACCTCATTACCTTTAATGCCTATGTGTGCAGGAACCCACAGGAAATGTGAGTTTTTTCCTATCGATTGAAGATGATGAATTTCTTGTTTGATCATCAGTACGAGGAAATTTTTCGAATAGGTGCTTCTCAATAATTTCAAGGAGTTTGAAGAGTCTGTACTTTACTGCTTCTAGTATTGCATAAAGTTCTCCTGTTAGAATTGTTGCATATTTTGAAAGTTTGAATTGTACATTGTTTGTAGGAGTGACAATGGCTGCGCCTAGTCCGTCATTTTGTTTGGATGCGTCAGTGTATATTTCGGTATAATTGGGATATTTTTGCATGGTCTCGTTAAAATGTTGGATGAGGGTTTGTATACTAGTGCTTCGTTTGGAAGAACATGGAAGATGAGTGTTTATATGTGGTGGCTTAATTTGCCAGGGTGGAGTGAAGTTATATGTTTCGATTTTTAAAGAAGATATGTTGCATATATTGAGAATGTGTTTATAGTGCTGGATTCTTACGTGAAATGGCTCTGTTTGAATATTAGGTGAGACTGGATTTACGTTTTTAATAAATGTGTGATGGTGGGTTAAAATAAGAGGATTAGCTGTTATTTTTGAGGCATATGAGAGACTTAGGATTTGTCTTCTACAGTATAGGCTGTCTACTGGTGTGGTTCTGTAGGCTCCTAGGATAATGCGTAGTGCTGTATTGTGTAATACGTCTAATTGTTTGAGTATTGTAATTTTTGCTGATGCATAAGCAATACAGCCATAATCAATTTTTGATCTGACAAGTGTTTGATAGATGTTTAAGAGTAATCTGCCATCGGCTCCCCAATGTTTGTTTAATAGACATTTCAATAAATCAAGTCCTTTTTGGCAGTCTTTAATTAGTTGTGTTATATGGGCTTTCTAATTTAGTTTTTCATCGAATATAAGTCCTAGGTATTTTATCTTATTGGTGTACTTGAGAGTAGTATTGTAGATTTCCATATGAGGTTTGTGGTTAATTGGTTGTTTTGAGAATATTATGCACCGTGACTTGCTGGGCGAGAAATGAAAACCTGAAGCTCTTGACCATTTTTCCATCGTTATGAGTTGTTTTTGAAGTATCGTTGCACATGCAGATAATGTCCGGCTTTTTACAAAAATGATCACGTCATCCGCATACATTCGGATCTGTATTGATTTTTCTATATCTCTAGTTATATCGTTCATGGCAAGGAGAAATAAAGTTGGACTAATAATTGATCCTTGGGGTGTTCCATTTTCTTGTTTTTGGATTGAAGAAGTTGTCCCATTGACTCTAACCTGAAATGTTCTGTCACATAAAAAGTTCTGTATGAAAGCTAGAATGTTACCTTGATATCCTAGGCTGCTTAGCTTTGATAGTATGTTGTGTTTCCAAGTTGTTTCGAAAGCTTTATTTACATCAAAATAGATGGCCATGCAGTGTTCTTTATTTGAGAATGCTTCTATAATATGAGTTTCTGAATCAATTATGTTGTCTAATGTTGATCTATTTGGTCTAAATCCTGATTGCTCCGGAGTCAAATGTCCTTTGCTTTCTAGGTCCCAAAGAAGTCTTTTATTTATTATTTTTTCGAGCAGTTTGCATAGGGCGCTAGTTAACGAAATGGGTCTGTAAGAATCTGATAGAAGGGGTGATTCAGAAGGTTGATGATGGGGATTGTAATTGCCTTTCTCCATGTGTTAGGATATAGATGTTGGCTCCAGACACTGTTGTATATTTGCAAGAGGTGATGTTTCGCAGATGAAGGCGTGTTTTTTAAAAATATGGGCGGGATATCATAGCGTCTGCGTTTTCATGTATCATAATGATGTTCTTTTCTTGCTTCTGCTTAAATGCTAGGAAGTCTGGGTCGTAGTTATCATTTTTATAATGGAGACAATAAGCGTTTGCGAGTTCTTCAGCTATCTCATTGTTATCTGTTATCATACTTAAATCGTTTTTTTGTAAGGCTGCAATTTCCATATGTGAGCTTTTACCTGCTATGCTCTTTATTTTTTCCAGATATTTGTTATTGGTGTTGAACTATTGATTTTCTGAACGTATTGATGCCAAGATTTTCTTTTATTGTATTTGATGGTTAGTCTAGCAAACGCTTGCTTCTTTTTGTATTGTATACAGTTCTCAGGAGTCTTATATCTTTTATATTTATTTAAGTATTGTTTACTAGCTTTTATTGCTGACTCACATTCATTGTTCCACCATGGTACTGCATTGTACTTTTTTACAGAAGTTTACAGAAGTTTACAGAAGTTTACAGAAGTTTACAGAAGTTTACAGAAGTTTACAGAAGTTTACAGAAGTTTACAGAAGTTTACAGAAGTATACAAAAGTTTACAGAAGTTTACAGAAGATTACAGAAGTTTACAGAAGTTTACAGAAGTTTACAGAAGTTTACAGAAGTTTACAGAAGTTTACAGAAGTTTACAGAAGTTTACAGAAAATTACAGAAGTTTACAGAAGTTTACAGAAGTTTACAGAAGTTTACAGAAGTTTACAGAAGTTTACAGAAGTTTACAGAAGTTTACAGAAGTTTACAGAAGTTTAAAGAAGTTTACAGAAGTTTACAGAAGTTTACAGAAGTTTACAGAAGTTTACAGAAGTTTACAGAAGTTTACAGAAGTTTACAGAAGTTTACAGAAGTTTACAGAAGTTTACAGAAGTTTACAGAAGTTTACAGAAGTTTACAGAAGTTTACAGAAGTTTACAGAAGTTGAAAAAGAATTGATATGTACAATACTGTCGTTCATTAAGTATACATGATCTCCCAAATTTCAATCAATTATCTTTGAAACTAAATATGAAAAACGAGGTGTATTATGATTCAGTGTCACCCGCTCAACAGGTGTCATCCAGATTGGGATATTCTACAAATATTTGAAATTTTGCTATATACGTTCCACAGATATCCTTATAATATTCCTACTGTAATGTTTTTCTTATTTATTAAAACGTTTTATTACGGGTGGGATAAATTCATGCACACTGTATGACTACTTACGAATTTATTTAAACACTAAACTACTCACTAACACTTAATTTATGTACACACAACCTTAATTATTAATTTATATGAACACTTTACTGTTCGCTATTTCGGTGAATTCTTGATTATTTGTCGAGATCACTTTATCAACTATATGGAATTCTAGATTGCGGCTTACACAAAAACAATTGGCTTTCTGTCATTTTCTAGATAAGACTGGTCACAAATACAATGTCTAGATAAGATAGTCACAATCGTAAACAATTCTAAGAAATCCCTGCGTATCCGCCATAATTTTAACTTTCATACATGTCTTAGACAGAGTCGGCTTCAGGGACTATACCAGTGTGCTGTTTCGTAACACTACTATTACTTGGTAATTTGTAGAATATGCCTATTGGAATGTTCTATGAATATTCTGGATTATTTTGCTATATGCATTCAACAGATATTCTCAGAGTATTCTAGAATATTCCTTGGAAATATTTATAGAATATCCAAAAAATTTCCCATTTCATGGTTCATAGAATATTCGAGAAAGGATATAAATATTTAAAGTGGGTCTATAGAATATTACAATATCCGAAAACGAATATTTTTAGTATCTCCATTGAATATCTAGTGGTATCTGGAATGATGAGGGGTGGGTCATTTATAATAAGTATAAAGATTAACGTTGTTTTTATTAACATTAATTAGGAAAACAATTGATTTTATATTTTTCGGATCACGATTTACCTTTAAGGATCATTTGAATCTCCTCTAACGTTTTCCCTTTGGTATCAGGAATTAAGAATAATGACAATATCGCGCATATAGCTGTAGAAATTGCTATAAATAAAAAAGGCGCGTAAGAACCCAATAAATAATTTAATGAAGTGAATAGATTACTCATTGCAAATATTCCAGCAGCCATTGTCATTGTTAGGAACGATATGCCTTTAGCTTTAATACTTGCAGAAAATAACTCAGCCGACAATAAAGTTGGAATGATTGATAGTCCAAATGAACTGGCTATATAATATAAAAGTAAAGTGGTTATGGGTAGCCAACTCAATGACGACATATCAGTTGAAGTTTTCTCCACAAAGTAAAAATAAATAGATAACATTAGAGGTGTTATGCTACAAATAACTAACGATACGGCATATATAGCCTTCCTACTATATCTATCAATTATAAAAATAACAGATAATATATTCAACAAGATAATAGTACCGGAAATGATCATAGATGCATCATGTGGGCTGACGTCTCCTCCAGCTTTTTGAAATATATACTGAGTATATTGGTTAAAAACAGTTAAGCCACCCAACTGTTGAGATACTCTTAAGAATATACCAGCATACAAAGCCTTCCTATTACTCTCAATCGTTATCAAATCTTTCCAGGTACCAGATTCCGAAATCTGCCGTTCGGCAGCATGTTTTATTTCTTCAAAAATGTTATCTATGTACTTAGTTCGATATAAAAATGTCAAAGAATTTTTAGCTCCTTCGTAATCTTTTTTTATTATTAAATAATAAGGAGATTCGGGCATGAAAAGGAAAACTATGAAAAATATAATTGGAAACGGAAGCAAAATGTAAGAAGTGGTATCAACTTCACAATAACCCCCGATAACATTAATAGCAAATACCCCTGAGTAGAACCCTACAGATATAGCATTTCCCCAAGTGCCTCTCACTTGTGGTGATGCAACTTCACCAACATACATCGCCAGAACTGTCCACATAAGAGCTGACGATACTCCAGAAATTATTCTGGCAATATAAAACACATAGATGCTCCTGGCCAAAGCTGATATAACCAAACATAAAACGTGAGGTACGGCAATGAATAATAACATTTTTTTCCTTCCGTAGATATCACTTAAGTTTGTTGTAAATATGCATGAAATGATCAACGCAATTGGCTGTATAGCCGGAATGTACGAAGCCTCAAGTTCACTTATATCATAACGATCTTTGTTTTCTACCAATTTCACGATAAACGGAGAAGACCAGCCGAAGATCGCTCCCTCTGTGAAAGCTGTTAACGCTCCTAAAACAATACATAAAATAAAATAAAAATAGTTAAAATTTCGAATGTGAAATGAAAAAGCTAAAAGTTGTTGCAAAATCTGGAGAAAAAGAAGTGGTTGCTGGCTTACTGCTGGTTTCACAATGTCAAGTTATCCTGAGGTTAACAAATAACCCTTGGTTATCCCAAAACAAGTGTTTCACATTATCCAGTCAAGGATTCAAATTATGGTTAACTCTTAGGAGATTCTAATCTAACAATTGAATTTTTTTTAACTGTTAACAAAATCAGTTTTATTTATATTTTAACGGACACAATGTATATATGAATATATAAGAAAAAAAACAAATAAAACATTGATTCACAATGAAAATATACAATTTAAAAACTAATAAAAAAAATTAATTAACTTAAAGGTGGGATTTTGTGTCATCTTGTTCATAGAAGAGAACATTTGCTTCTCCACTGACTAAAGATTTCCACGATATTATTAGCACTCTTGAATCGTTATATTCGTGCCACTGTCCCGTGTAGGGATGTCGGCAAATTGCTGTGTAGTGACCATTATAAATGGTTCCACAGTGATTAGATATAGCGTAGAGGTTGTACATACAAGGTACCACATCATCAGCCGCGTAATGGTTCATATCAAGCCCTTCTATTGGAAAATCTATTGAATCATTAAGTTTTCCAATAAAACTTTCTGTTTGCGAAAAGTGCTTCAGGTGAATAACCAGTAATTACGGAAATTTATGAATTGAGAATGATTTAATGCATCGTCTTCGTTCCTTACATTTCGAACAAGTTGGTTTCTCATCACCGTCGAGTGTTTCTTCTCTTGTAAACGAATCTAAACATTGTGAAAGTCGTAATTGTTCTGTTCTTTGTGGTATCGGAAGGGATAAATCCCAAAAAGGATCGTAGGTAACTGAACAGTGACCACAGTGTATGCACTTGATTGTTGATTTTAATTGACCGACAAAGTTATCCATAATCTTGGAGTTGTCCATTCTCGCATATCTTAACCAAAATTCTTGTGCTTTCTCGATATCACTAAATTTGTCATCAATTCCTGTTAATATGGGCTTTGGTTTTTCATATACCTTATTGACATCTTCGTGAAGTCCTGCTAATAGGTAACGAAGAAACTCATGTGCATCATGTTGAGTGTATCCCGTGAACCTTGAAGTAAATCGCTGAATCTTACTTTTCAATGATACTGTAATAACCAATCTGTCTGAACCGTCTTCAGACCAAAGCTCTTGAATAACTTCAGCAAATGCTTTAATTAATGTTCCTTTCATGCTAGATATGTTTATGTTAATATCTCTTATGTGTGTGTCTTTCTTTAGATATTCTAATAGCCACCTTGTGTTTGATAGGCATTGAATAATACTATTCATGAAACATGTGTTACCAATATTTTTGAGGCCTTTGAGACCCAAATAATCTTGGGGAATACCCTTTATGGATCTGAATGTGGAAATATTGTTAAAAGCTCTTTCGCAACTACTATCATTGTACGAATAATCTCGGATGCTATGATTGTCTTTCTCACTTGATCGGCGTGATAAGGAATTTGAATTGATGATGTTTGCTACTGAATTGGATGTAGATATTACGGATTTGAAAACTGTTTTGGTAAGAGATAATCTATTGCGTATAGGAATCGCATCATTCTCTAGCATAGTCATCTTCTTCAGTATTCCTATGAATGGGACATCATCTAGCTGGTGGTTATCTGTATTTTTTAGTACACTGATGCCCAAAAGCTTGTTGGGGGCATAATTGATTAAATTGTCAACGCATGTATTATCAGAAGGCACACATTCTGAAGAAGAGAATGAAGATGTTAAATAAGAATTTTGAAAAAGGAAAGATCACATGTTTTAGGGTCTGTAATGTGAGAAAGTTTGAAAGTGGTAGAAGAATTACGTTTCTTATGATTAGGTCTCATAAAAAGTTCTTCTAGAGGCTTAGAACGGGGAACGTACCGAGAAAAGATGAAGCGTTTCCTCTTTGAATTGCAATACATATTTGTTGTATAAAGAACAAAGTTGCTCTTGAATCATTGGTTTCTACTGATATTTTTTCACCGATTTCTTTAATTAATTTTAAAGCTTCATAACCGAAAACACCAGAGGTTTCAATTGCTACAGGGATAAAAAGGTAATTGTTCTCCAAACTTTTGTATTTATTTATTTTAAAAGTTTCGCCTTGGAAAGCTGCAGCGCCTGTGGAAGTAGATGTGGATCGGACATTGAACGGAGCCCAAGTGTCAGTGCAAGTGAAATCCCATATAACTGGTCTGCCGCGTTCCCATGGAATGAGGGTCATACCATCTGGACGTTTACCGTCGTCGCGGCAAGTACCTAACGGAACAGGGAATCTTTGCGGATGCCATGCCTCGTTTGATTAGGCCATTTACTGCAGAATGACGTGAAAAACGGCCGGCACTTAATTTGCAGCTTATGCCGTGTCTACCATATTCGTCAACATCAGCTCCGCAATGACAGCGATGTTTTACACAAATTTGACAACCTAAACGGAGACCAATAGAGATACGGAAACTTTCGTAATCTAAAAACGTACCTAATGGGGCCGACGGTAAAGCGTTCAACCATGCTCCTGATTCCTTTGAAAATGCTGCATTCAAACGAGCCTTGTCTGGTAAATTGATAGCTTTCTGAAGCAGATTTTCTTTTTCAATGTTCAATAAAGGAATATCACAGGATTTTTGAAAGGATTTATAAACATCGGGTACAACTTTGTTAGACTGTGATGTCCAAATATTTTCTGCCTCCATTAATAAAGGGACTTCTGTGTGGAGAAATATAGGCAGAATGTAATTAATTAAATTTTTTGAACTATTTAATGATGACAAAAAAGAAGGAAGCGCTACTGAAAGGATTGAGCAAATTCCTAAACCACCATATAAAACAGGTAGTGAAGCTTGTTTCCAAGAAAGGTCCTCGAATTTAATGTTAATTAATGACTGTAATGAATGACGAATGGCATTGTCAAAATTGATTAGGATATCATTATGTAACCAGGTCGGACTACATCTTAAGATATATATTAATTTGGGAATTAATAGGCAATTCTTGAGAAGGTAATAAGCAATATGTGCCGGTAACCAGGATAAACGAGATGACATTTTTTTGAAAAAGGTTAGTTTTTCATTGAAAGCTGATAGAAAGGATTCGTTTAATAAAGGAGCACCTAATAGAAATAAATTTTGTCTGTTGGTAATTGTTATGCCTGGTGCTACAGAATTAAATTTATCAATGGTTGGATTATTTGGTGATTCTAAGAAAAATAACTCGCATTTGCTGAAATTGAGTTCAAGACCAATATCCTTGGAATTGTTTATTATATAGACAAGAGACTTGAACACGGAATTAGTATTACCACCTAAAGAACCATCATCAAGGTACCAAGCATTGAATTATGTGTCAATGTTGCTAATAAGTTTGTGTATCGATATGCAAAAAAGGAGAGGTGCCAAAGGGTCCCCTTGTTGAACGCCTCTTTCCGAATAAATGATGTTTTCGTCAAAAAAAAGATATGAAGGGAATCGATAACATTGATTGATGAAAGGAAAAATTTCAGGTAGAATATCTGCTACAAGTTTTGATAAATGATTGCGATGAATTGTATTGACAGCATTTTTAAAATCAATTTTCAGAAAAACTTTATTATTAACGTCTTGATGATTAGAGACGTGTAACGTCTTGCTGCATGTGCAACTGCTTCATAATTAAAGTTAGTGTTTTAAATGAAACTCACTGTTTCTAGCTAATTCCACAATATAAAGAAAATTGTTCAAAATTCTAAAAAATTGACAATTATTTCGATAAATAAATATCATCGTCAGAATGACAGAAGTTACATTTCATTTGATGCCTACCTGATGTTTAGTAGTTATTTTTGGCTAGACCAAGAAGTGACCTAACTTGTGATTGACTTAATATATGTTAATAGAAAAAAGAAAAAGATGCGATATTACAAGTATTGAAGCTTAGATATTATTTGCCCTATGGTGATATCCTGGATATCTTTTTTCCAATTAAGATCAGTATAACTGTGCAATGATATTGAAAACCAGGAAAACGATATCTGCTGATCTTTACAATTATCATTTAAGAAGACAGTTTATTAGTGGAGAACTCCCTAGATTCATTTGTTCATTGACGACTTTATATTTTGAGTTTCTTAAATGTCATCTAATTTCAAATTCTTCAAGGAAATCCAGTTCTTGTTTCTGTTCACCAATATGCAGCACTTCTAGATCTGTGTTAGGTGTCAATGAATGATTGGTGTCAAGTAGATGTTATGCGTAGTGGGATTTATCTGGTTGTTTTAATCTATATGCTCGTAAGTGTTCACTGTATTGGATTTCAAAATTTCTAAGGGTCTGACCCAAATAGACAGCATTACATTCTGGACATTTGAGTTTATATATACCTGATTTCTATAATGGTGGTATTTTTGTTTTTACATTTAACAATTTTGTACTTACGTTACTTTCTGTTTCAAAAGAAATTGTTGTATTCGTTGCTAAAGATATTTATTATCTTTGAAATATTATTACAAATATTTCCTGCATATGTGATGGTTTTTTAAGTTTTTTTTCATCAGTTTGTTTAGGAAATACTAGTTGTAACGCTACTTTTTCCTCTTTTTTATTACTTAGCTTATTCATCATATGTAATGGATAACCGTTGGATGTTGCTATTTGTCTAATATTTTCTAAACAAACTGATGAAATAAAAACTTATAAAACCATCACATATGGAAGAAATATTTCTAATAATATTTCAAGGATATTATATTTAGCGACGAATACAACAATTTCTTCTAAAACAGAAAGTAACGTAGGTACAAAATTGTTAAATGTAAAAACAAAAACACCAAAATTAGAGAAATCTGGTATATATAAACTCAAATGTCCAGAATGTATTGCTATCTATTTGGATCAGACCCCTGGACATTTTGAAATCCGATACAGTGAAGACTTACGAGTATACAGATTAAAACAACCAGATAAATTCCACTACGCAAAACATCTACTTGACACCAAAAATTCATTGTCACATAACACAGAACTAGAAGTGCTGCATATTTGTGAAAAGAAACAAGAACTGGATTTCCTTGAAGAATTGGAAATTTGAAGACATTTAAGAAACCCACAATATCAAGTCGGCAATGAACAGATAAATCTAGGGAGTTCTCCACTATTAAACTGTCTTCTTAAGTGATAATTGTAAAGATCAGCAGATATAGTTTTCCTGGTTTTCTATATCATTGCACAGTTATACTGATCTTAATTGGAAAAATGATATCCAGGATATCACCATAGGGCTAATAATATCTAAGCTTCAATCTTTGTAATATCACATCTTCTTGTTTAACATATATTAAGTCAATTACAAGTTAGGTCACTTCTTGGTCTAGCCAAAAATAACTACTAAACATCAGGTAGGCATCAAATGAAATGTTACTTCTGTTATTCTGACGATGATATTCATTTATCGAAATAATTGTCAATTTTTTAGAATTATCAACAATTTTCATTATATTGTGGAATTAGCTAGAAACAGTGAGTTTCATTTAAAACACTAATATGAGTAGATTCCCAGAAGTAAAGGTCGAGACAGTTAATTATGAAATAGACTTGTTGCATTTGTTTTTTTTACGATTTACGATTATGAGGTATAGTCCAGTCGGCAGAGGCCGAAAAGTCAGTGTAAGTGGTATTTTCTTGATAACTCAGAAATAACTATGCAGACCTACTTTAAATGGCAAGTACAATAACACCTTAAAATGCTGACAAAAAAATTTATCAGGAAAAAAGTTATTAACAATTTAATTGAAAAATTCGCGTTTTTTATCGTATTTCCTTAAATAAGTCAGCAGGATGACTTTATACGAAAAAATGCTTCATATATGATTCATTTGTAATAAAAATAGCTACAAAATTCCGGTGGTCCTATTTCGAAATTTTCAATAACAAAGCCGTGCGATGGGAAAAACGGTAAAAAACGTCAATTTCATAAAGTTGCTGGAAAAATCACAATTATAAACCAAAATGTATTAAACTTTCGAAAATTATAGTTCAATTTATATACAATAATGACGCTAAAGCTGAAAATCAGGAAAGCAAAACTTTTTGTTCTATGAGGTTTTATAAATCTACTACATCGAAAACTCAAGGCTTTGCTAAATTGGTTTGAAGCATCGCTGATACTTGAAATTTGGTATACGAGTAGTGTAAATATGCAGAAACAAATATCAATTTGCAAAATTCAATCATCCTCATTTTTACAGCTTTGGTAAGGTTTTATACGTCACCCTACTTTTATACTCCGCCGTTTTTTTCCTATAGTTTTTGCAATTTTCATCTTAGAGAAATCTCTTTGACGTAAATCGATTCCTTCTATTTTTTGACGTATTCTCAAACAAAAATTTTTCTGCCAAGACCTTCTGGAGCGAAGATACGTTTTTTTTCAAAAAAATCTGGAAGACGCAATAAACACGTTACAGCACTCTGATTTTTGGCTGTTGATATCTAATAGTTATATTTTCAATACAAAAATATTCGGATATGATTCATTGATTTCTAGTGTTCGTAATCGAGTATCAAAGTGAAGCGCGCGCGGCGGAGTGGGGGAAGCCCGGTGCGCTCATACTGAAAACTGATTTCGTGCGTTCAAAGTGGCTTTCGCTTGCAAAATCTTTAATATCTTGGCTTCTGGACCACGTACAAAAATCCTTTTGTACTTAATTTGGGGTACCTCGACGAGACAAACGAAAATAACGTATTCATTTTCATTTTTGAGGCAAAATAATCTTGGAAATATGTAATTTCCCGTATTTTTTAATTTGCTTTGCTTTTTTTGTCAATTAAGTTGTTATTCATTATTAATATAGTATTTTTCATGCAATACCTTTACTTTTTTGCTATTTTAAATAATACTGACGTTATGTTACGGGCCCTAGGGACAAAAAAGTAAAGCAAATTTAAAACTACGGGAAATGACATATTTCCAAGATTATTTTGCATCGAAAATGAAAATGAATACGTTATTTTCGTTTGTCTCGTCGAGGTACCCCAAATTAAGTACAAAACGATTTTAGTACGTGGTCCAGAGGCCAAGATATTAAAGATTTTGCAAGCGGAAGCCACTTTGAACGCACGAAATGAGTTTTCAGTGTGTGCGCACCGGGCTTCCTCCACTCCGCCGCGCGCTCCGGCCGCCGCGCGAGCTTCAGTTTGATACTCGATTACGAACACTAGAAATTATTTAATCATATCCGAATATTTTTGTATTGAAAATATAAGTATTGAATATTAACAGCCAAAGATTAGAGTGCTGTAACGTGTTTATTGCGTCTTCCAGATTTTTTTGAAAAAAAAAGTCCAGAAGGTCGTGGCACAAAAAATTTTTTTGAGATTACGTCCAAAAATAGAAGGAAGCGATTTACGTCAATGAAATTTCTCTAGGATAAAAATTGCAAAAACTATAGGGAAAAAACGGTGGCGTATAAAAGTAGGGTGACGTATAAAACCTTACCAAAGCTGTAAAAATAAAGATAATTGAATTTTGCAAATTGATATTTGTTTCTGCATATTTACACTACATGTATACCAAATTTCAAGTATCAGCGATGCTTCAAACCAAAGCTTTGAGTTTTAGATGCAGTAGATTTATAAAACCTCATAGAACAAAAAGTTTTGCTTTCCTGATTTTCAGCTTTAGCGTCATTATTGTAAATCATTTCAACTATAATTTTCGAAAGTTTAATCAACTTTGGTATGTAATTGTGATTTTTCCAGCAACTTTAAAAAATTGAGGTTTTTTACCGTTTTTTCCATCTCACGGCGTTGTTATTAAAAATTTCGAAATTGGACCACCGGCATTTTTTAGCTATTTTTATTACAAATAAATCATATAATAAGCATTTTTTCATGCAAAGTCATCCTGCTGACTTGTTTAAGGAAATACGCTAAAAAAACGCGAATTTTTGAATTAAATTGCTAATAACTTTTTTTCCTGATAAATTTTTTTGTCAGCATTTTAAGGTGTTATTGTACTTGCCATTCAAAGTAGGTCTGCATAGTTATTTCTGAGTTATTACGTTTTAACACAGTCCGAACCTCTACCGACTGGACTAGTAAATGCCTATAGTAATTATGAGGAATAAAGAAGACCTAAAATAATAAGGCTCATATACGATTATTTTGTCTGACAATCTCGATTTCTTCAATAAAATTCGATTTTCAAAGGGAACCATCGGGCATCTGTTACAAAAATGCAAGATCATATTTCTCATCCGACAAACAGGGAATCATATCAATAATGTGCAAAAGGAATTAATGATTTTTCTTTTTTTAGAAATAATAAGGAAGTTAAATATGAAAAAAACAATTGAATACATTTGTCATTATCGAAAATACTTGGAAGACCTATGGCTTGATCTGCTCTATATCAATTATGTTAATATATCTTGAGAAGGAGATCCACCTCCGGTTTGCCTTATATTGGACACTTTTTCGTTTAGTTCGTTTTTTTAATTATATGTATTTCTCTCTCAGTGTCTTAACTGGTCTATATCCATTTACACCGCTTGTGCTATTGAATTCCTTTTCTATTTCAGCCCATTTTTTATTTTTCTCTTTCCAGGATACTGCTTTTGTTTGTTTGGATTCTATTACATGTTTATATTTAATAACTGTACACAGCAATACGGTTTCTTCTTCTTTTGAAAAATTTGGACAAGGTTTCGAAGAATCCATATCAATTAAAATTATGACTTCTGTCATAGACCAAAGATTGCCCACCTACTTACCACAAATACATTAATTTTATAGGTCAACACTTTCTTCTTTTTTGATTTTGAATGTCACTAACCATAAAGTCTAATCATTATACATAATCTGTTACCAACTGAACCATAATTTCTACTAAACTATCAGTCAGCTGACCAATAGACGAATAGACAATTGTGCAACGGTACCTAATGGTAATCTTATAGGTGAAGGTAAATTGACCCGAGCAGTTAACCTGATATTGTGAAGCCGGCCGTTATATGCGGCACATAGAATAATAATGGTCTAACTCCAATAATTTGAAAATTGGCGCCAGTCATCTAAAAAGTATCAATCTACCTTGATCTGTCATTATATAGGTGGTCTAACTCCATACTTCAGCTTCTGGTCAATAGATGACACTATCTTACTCTTATTGGGATGGAATTTCATTGTAGTTCAGTATAAAAATGGTACAACTATCACATTCACAATAATACTGGAACATCTTAGGAGTTAGACCATTATTACTTGCAATAACCGGACGTTGCAGAACGTTTTGAGTGTTTATGGTGGAATAAAAGTTTTATAATGGACGAATTTAGTGATTTCAGTGACTCTGGGTCTGAATATATACCCAGCGAAAGCGGGGAATCTTCTGGTAAGTCAAATTTTCATACTTTAAGTCAACACTGAGTTAATTATGGAAACATAACCTAAAAAATTTGAAAACAATTTTGCCAATAAATGCTTTAAGATAGGTTTAATTATTTCCAAATTTATTTTTAAATTGATGCTATACATTTTTTTATTATCTGAGAAGTATAAAAACTGTCAAACCGATTTTAATGCATGTTTTTGGTATTATAGTTGCAGAAGCTTCACATGACGAACAATTAGGATTTGACGAGAGATTTGACGTTGTTGAGCAGGACACACAACCATCCACAAGGATGAGAAAGGTTTTATATCTCAAATAATACACATTTTACAGGTTTTAAAAAATTTACAGGTGACCTTGCAAAAATCAAAAGCAGAAAACGATCGAGGAATGAGAAAAATTGGAAAATTAAGAGAAATACTGGAAAAGAGTACATTTCTAGAAGAGGGTTAAAAATTAACGCAAAACAATTCGAAAACATTGACAGCAACTGCAGAACGAAGTGTATTGGTTCATTTTCATTTACCGAAAGACAAAACGCGTTTGAATCATTTTGGAGGCTTGGCGATTATGTGGCGCAAAATAGTTACATTTTTGGTTTAGTAAAAGCTTTACCCGTTAATAGAAAACGGCCAAAAGATGGATCTCGTTTAGGAAAGTATACCCATTTTCAATACGTGCTGAAGACTAATAATAAAATACATAGAGTCTGCAAGGAATATTCTCTTGATACATTTAAAATAAGTAACGGCCGTCTGCACAGATGCATTTCGAAACGAGAAGCCTCAGATTGCAGAGAGCTAAGAGGTACTACAGGCTCTACAAAGTTGGACGATTCTGATATTGTGAGGCATATAAAAACATTTCCGGCTTATCAAAGCCATTATTCTAGAATTAAAAATCCAAATAGAAAGTATCTAAACAGCGGTCTAACTGTAAAGAAGATGTATGATCTTTATGTAGAGGAATGTCGAACCAAGAATATTGAACCAAAAAAATTGAAATACTATTATCAGGTATTTAATACCCAATTTAATTTGCATTCTAAAACTCCCCATTAAGACACCTGCAAGTTGTGCGATGATCTAAAGTTAAAACTAAAAGGTACCGACAACGAAGATATCAGAAAAAATCTTTCAGATCAAAAGGAGTTGCATTTACGGAAAGCAAAATCGGCGACAGAGTGTTTACGAAACGATTCAAAGAAAGCTGCAGAAGCATATATAGTAACAATTGATTCACAAAAGGCTTTGCCTTTTCCTAAGCTTACAACGTCTGTGGCTAACTACAAAAGAAATTTGTATTTGTATAATCTGGGAATACATTCCTTCAACAGCAATACTGGTTACATGTACGTATGAAATGAAACACAGGTAGGGCGCGGTTCACAAGACATTGCAACTTCTTTGGTAAAGCATTTAAATCTTTATGCTGGAAATCATAAACATGTCATTGCTTATTCAGATTCTTGTACAGGACAGAATCGGAATATAAAGATGAGTTTATTCCTTCTAAAACTTGTACAAGATCCAGAAGTTGAAATCAACGTCATAGATCTTAAATTTTTGGTATATGGACACTCTCTTCTTCCTAACGATGGCAAATTTGGTATAATAGAGTCTGAAAGCAGACGCCATGGCATGATTTATCATCCAGATGAGTGGATAGATATAATTAAAAACTCCAAGAGAAAGGAACCTAAGTTTGTAGTATCTGAAATTCAACATGAAGAGTTTTTGAGCACGACAAATTTAGAAAATTTGATTACCAATCGGAAAACTACTACGGATGGATATAACTTTAGCTGACTTAAAATAAGATGTCTTCGATTTCAGAGAGATTTACCCCTTCAATTTCAATTTAAGGAAACTCTCCAGAAACTGAACATATTGTTGATCTTTCCAAAAAGAAAAGTGTTGGTAGGCCTAGTAGGGGTTTGACTAATGTAATGCAACAACCACTTTATCACACAAGAAAAACTGTGACAGCTACAAAGAAGAAAGACATGATGGACTTGCTGCTCTACATACTACCCGTAGACCATAATTTTTATAAAAACTTGCCCACTGATACTGTCACCTGAGGTTCAGCTCAACAAAACCTGGAAGATAGATCTTCTGACGATTAAATGATTGATGATTAGACCAACTTGAACAAAATCGTTCAGATTTATAGTGGTCTAAGTCCACATTTTTTTGTTTGCTTCCTAGTTTTAAGGTGTTTTTTTGCAAAAATTCTCGATGTGTTATAGAACCTACTTATGTTTCACTGTATTGGTTGAGAATAAATATTCACGTTATGTTCAAAAAATTTGTTGAATTTTTAATTCGAATTTTTATAATGAGCCTAATTATTAGAAATTAACTTGTTTGGAGTTGGACCATTATTATTCTATGTGCCTCATATGTCAATCGAAATACATTTTAGTTCTAAAATCCCTAGAAAAGTGTATCTAGCAGTAGAAGAAATACATTTCCGGACCATAATATAAATTGTTGTTAGGCCCAGACTCCAGGCCAACAATAATTAAAGTCCGGGAATGTGCTTTTACAAAGGTACATATTAATGATATAAAAAAACACAAACCCATTTACTCACAAAAAGTACTGAAGCTAACATTGCAAATGCAATAACGAGATGAGTCAATTATATTCGTACGCTACCCGTCACCGTGTTGCTTTTATGAATATTTGCTATAATATTAATTCTCTTGGTTTAAGCATACTTGAAACACAATACGTGTAAAACTGAGTGAATGAGTATGTAAAATATAGTGATGCAATAATTATCGTCTTACCTATAAAAATGGCTAATACTTGAGGCCATTCACGTTGATTTTTATTTTCTCTTTCACAGACGATGCTTGCTGAATAAGTCATGTTATCAAATTAGCTTAAAATATGTTTTCAAACCTCCTTTTAATAATGATTATAAAATAATACTAGCATTGTGAAAGCAAAGAAAAAATTATCAGTAATTATTAGTTTAGCAAACATTTCCAAAATATAAATTCAACAACAACCTTTGCACGTCATATATCATGCAGCCGACACGACCTTGCCGTGTTGTCGGATCGTTAAAATAGTCGAGGACTGTACGAAGTTTTCAAATTTGTTCAGTGTTTTTGTTTATGTTAATAGGAATAATTGTTTTTATCTACGATCGCGAAAAAGTGACTATTTTTTAAAATATGGACTGTGCCAAAAGTCTAGTGCAAAAAGTATGTTACTTTTTGCACTAGTGCAAAAACCACTTCGAATTGTCAATGAATTATATAACATTGAGGAGTAAATATTAAAAAAAAACAGAAATAGATGCTCACATTCTAGAAGGTGACCCAAGTACCAGTACCGGAAGCTTCACAATCCGAAAAGAACTGTTTTAAGTAGAGAGCATAATGAGACACCCGCAAGCAAAAATAAAGCCAAAATTCAAAAAATCAGTGAAAATGATGTTTCTCCATCACTTATAATCGCTAATTGCGATATCAAAATTGAAAGTATTTCAAAAAAGTAAAATTATTAGTAATTTTTGTTGTACCTGTTCTAAAATAGTCTAATAAAATTTGATTTAAAAACATATTTATTTGATCGAAGGAAAAATGTTGTGAGTAACATGTGCAAAAAGCATATTAGTTACACTCAGCATGGTTGCAGCTCTCGACTTCGTCTCGAGCTGCAAACTTCATGCATCGTGCAACAAATATGCACTTTTTGCACTAAAGTTCGTTTCAAAGTAGTTGATAGCACAGAGCGCCTATAATAAACGGAAAACGGAGGTCGAGTGTCTCAAAAAATGTTATCTCTTATTCATGTTTTACAATGTATCTAGACTAAGAAGAAAGAAATTGTGACCAGGTCACCCGGTAATCGGTCAAATAACAATAAGTAATAAAATTCAAATGGAAGCATACGCAGGTAATCAAACGGTCCATAGCCGTAGAACAGGGTTATTTATGATTTTTGCTTAACGTTTATTATAAGTAATATTATAATGAAAATACAAAGTAGTTATGCACTAAAATTTATATTCACACATATCCTTGTAAAAAATTAAAAAAATATAACAAATAATTGCAGGTGAACATTACTTTAACTATAACATATACAGCATTATTAACTAAATTCTATATCAGAAAAATCGTGTTAGTTAATAATTAACGGTTCGATCTCTGTAGTTTCGTCGATTAAGTCGTCAAGCTCCCACATTTTCCCCTCCTCAGCTATAACATGTTTCATGGTGCTTTGCCAGTTGTCGGCAGTCACATTCGCCAATGAATCCATCAAAACTTGCCGTACCTCTTAACTTGTACCCAAATAAGCTCTATTGGATTCATCTCACAATGGTAACAGGGTAAGCGATGTACCGGGTGTCCCAATAAGAATGGCTCTCGGCCATATCTCGGGAACCGTTTATAGTACAGCTTCGGGAAAAAATTATAACAAAAGTGACCTCGAGAAAAATCTGGAAATTATTTACAGAGTTGTAGGTCCGCCGCCAGAGGGCGTAATTAAATATCAAAAATTATAAAATGACCATTTTACAAATTTTGCCCAATTAAGATGCATTTAAACTATGATTATCGTATTCTTCAAGAAATTCAGCGTATATTTGAAATTACAAGTTTTAGTCTCTCTTCAAATAAGAAGTGGGGGGAAGCGGGAACTTTATTATGAAAAAACGCCTGTAATTCCAGTTCTACTTAACCTATCTATGCAAACTTAGTCTTTTTGAAGAGAGCTCCTTCCTACCAATGTAAGAGTTATAATTTCGAAAGAACCTCATGAGTAACGTATACGCTAGAGGGCGCTATTGTTTTTAAATCTAGCTATCCTTGAAAAATGTTGAATGGAAACATGCAGTTTCAATTAAGGAATATAAAAGTAGACCAAATTAGCAACAGAATAGCGAAAACCGCATGTCGATATCTTTTTCGTATTACGAGATGTCCTAAGAAATGTGTAAATTTTAAGCATTATCCTTTAAACATAAATTACTCCGGTTTGACTGAATGGATTTTAACATTTTTTGACTCCTCAAAATTGCCTTTCCTTGTTCTATTAATAATAGTTCCAATTATCATGTCAATATTACTTATGCTGTCACCGGAAAACTGCGTTATGAAAGTTAAAATGGAAATATACCTCGCTAGTGACGACCTAAATGTTCAAATTGTCGCCCATCATTTTCGATACAAGCGTTTATTCTTTGAAGAGTAGATTGAACAGCAGTCTCAATTTCTACTCTCGAAATACTCTGAATGGCCTTTCTTATTCTTTCGATCATGTTAACTCTAGTAGTGGGTCTATTTGCATAAACAAGTTCTTTAATCCGGCCCCAGAGATAGAAATCTAAGACGGTTAAGTCTGGTGACCTGGCTGGCCAAAAAAATAGACCTCCACGACCTATCCACCTATCAGGGTAAGCATTATCTGAAAATTCTCTAACCTGTCTGGAGAAATGTGCCGAACACCCATCGTGCTGAAACAACATACACCTACGAGTTGCTAGTGATATATCTTCTAGAAGAAGTGGTATTTTATCCCTTATAGAATTTAGGTAGCGTTCCCCGTTATTTGCGTTGTCAAAAATGAAAGGTTCAATTATCTGACCAGCTTCAATACCACACCATACATTCACCGACCCTCGCCCCTGATACTAAACTTCTTCCATCCAGCGTGGATTATTCTGTGCCCAATAGTGCATATTATGCCGGTTAATCGTACCATCACTACTAAATGTTGCTTCGTCTGACCACAAAATACGTGACAGTAATTGAGGGTCCTCATATACCATATGTATAACCAGTTGCAATAATCCAACCTTCTGTCGTAATCACGATCAACCAATTGTTGATGCAGTACTATATGATACGGATGAAATCTAAAAGAAATGTAATGTCCTATTAAATATCTTTCCGAAATGATAAATAAATTATTATGTCAACATATAACCATGCTCACAAATAATATTGTGCGGGTATATTTTGTTTAAGAAACATATCTTTTTACATCATAATTTACCCGTGTCCTGTCAAAATACGTTGAATGGTGGTTCTGCTTATTCCCAAGTCTCTACTCATGGCCCTAATACTTAAATGCGGATTAAATTGCACATATGCCAAAATATTTATTGTGTTTTTCTCTGAACGACCTCTGGAGCTTCTTCTAAATACAGGAAGATTTACATTTCCAGTCGTTCTTAAACGGTGTATAAGTCGACGAAAAGCTCTGCTACCGGGATGACGTCTTTGGGGATAAGATATGGCATATACCCTAGCCGCAACAGTTGCATTTCTCATACATTCAAAGTAAATGCCTATCATATCAAATGCTTCTTTGTTTGTAAGAATCATCTTAGATATAACTTTGAAGTAAATTTTATATCGAATTAAATGCACACAAATCGCAATGACACGTAAATGAACAAAATACTACGTTTATTAATTTGACACAAGACATATCTTTTTGTTTTTTTCATGACCCACTATTTGTTTTAGTGTTTTTAAATGAAACTCACGGTCTCTAGTTAATTCCACAATATAATACAAGTTATTGAGGAGATAGACTAAAACTTGTAAAATCAAATATACGCTGAATTTCTTGAAGAATACGATAATTATAGTTTGAATGCATCTTAATTAGGCAAAATTTGTAAATTATTCATTCTATAATTTTTGGTATTTAATTACGCCCTCTGGCGGTGGACCTACAACTCTGTAAATAATTTCCAGGTTTTTCTGGAGGTCACTTTTGTTATAATTTTTTTTCCCGAAGCTGTACTATAAACGGTTCCCGAGATATGGCCGAGAGCCATTCTAATTGGGACACCCGGTACAATAATACCTCTACTTCTCACTACTCAAACTTTGCCTTTTATGCTGTCTAACAATTTACAAAAGTTCTTTTTTCACCATTTTATCGTTGAAATTTAAGGCTTTACACTGCAACCACTCAATTATCGCGGCTTTTTTCCATGAACTTTTGGGAAGCTTCTCTACTAATCGAGAATGATAGCTGGCGTTATCCATTACAATAACTGAATTCTGGGGAATATATTCGATTATTTGTTGGAAATATTCCTCAAAAACATCAGCCGTCATTTCTTCGTGGTAGTCTTTGGTTGAATTAGATTGAAATTCCAACAATCCTTGGTCCAAAAATATGTTTTCACTGCCTATATGGGTTATATTAAGCCTGCGTCCCTTTCCAGACGAAAGCCTTAATCCTGTTTACCAACCCTCCATGACAGCGTGTCGGGCATTCAGTATATTTTTATCTTGCCAGACTTTCGATACGGTGTGTCCTTCATTTAGCCAGGTTTCATCCAGATATAAAATATTCTTACATTCGTTGCGATATTTTCAGATTGACCTTAAGTATTCTCGTCTCCAGCAGACAATATCCGGCCTATTAATAAGAAAAGATTTTCTGTTCTGTTTTTCCCACCGAAAGTTCATTCCATGAAGAATTCTCCATAATCTAGTTCGTGATAGTTGTGGCAGGTTTTCGTCTTTCTGGGCAACTTGCACC
Source organism: Galeruca laticollis (assembly GCA_963921935.1). Taxonomy (NCBI): domain Eukaryota; kingdom Metazoa; phylum Arthropoda; class Insecta; order Coleoptera; family Chrysomelidae; genus Galeruca; species Galeruca laticollis. The sequence continues at coordinate 97,063,733 of OY998181.1, read as the reverse complement.
ATCTTGTCCATATTTTTTTTTGCGAAATACATACCATGCACTATTCTACGTATACTATTTTTGATATGTCGTCAATTTCTAATTGTTTGTTCCCCGGGTGAGGAATAGGTTCAACGAGATTCCGGCATTTTTCCTCCCGTAAAAATGTATAAATTGTTGATTCTCCTACCCCTATCATAATGGCACAGTTCGTAATTATATCGTGAACAGAACTTGTGGGGTGTTGGTGTACAAGAGCATCATGAACGTTCAGGATTAATGTTTTTTCCCGCTAAGAATATGCACTATGCTAACTCGTTGAATATGAATTGGAGAAAAACGTGAACTTGAAGCCATCTTAATTTGTCGAACAGACGTTATTTGCTAGTTGCCGAATACTTACTACTTCAAATTTTATTCTATACAGGTAGTTAGATTTAAATATTTACAGGAAATTGGGTTAAACCTGTATAGGTTACGGGGCAGGTACACAGAAAAAATGGAAGTTTGAATAGCAGGCGGTACACTGAAATAGATAATGAACAGTACAATCTGGGTGGCGTTTCACAACAAGGGGGATCAAGACACACTTCTGAGGCCATTAACATGAGAAATCAACTGTGCTCTCATTTTAACACCATTAGCATGGTTTCTTGGCAAAATATATGTATAGGAATTGAATAAAAAACACATATAATTATGATTTGTGTATTTGTATTTCATCCTTCAACAATTTATGAATTTTCTTCATCTGTGCTGCCACAAACTGCCCCATTATGTCATCAGCAGTGGCCTGTGGCGTTTCTTTTTGCATACATTCAGACAGTTTGCCAATGTTATCTGAAACTAATGGAAGCAACTCAATTCCTTGGCTGCCTGAATGTTTTTTTTAGTCGCTTACTTGTCTTGCGAGCTCTTGGTCTCGGTCTCTTCTGAGCATTACTTGTTCCCGGAACTGAGTGCATAGAAGTGTAGGTCGTCCTATCTGAATGTCCGTTATCATCACTTTCAATTCTCTCTGGTATAGGTGAGGAAACCCCATCATCAGGAACTTCGTAAACCCAAGTCTGAAAAATATTTGAATTAGTCATAATCACAGGAATTTTTTCGTTTTAAAAGAACAAAAAAAATTGGGACAGAAACTTTTTGTAATGTCATTGAAAAAACTGCCTCCATTTTCATAAAACAATTTGCGTCAATCTCTACACCTACTTCCTCTAAATTCGTGAATACTAATTTCAGTATATGCTGGAATTCTTGACAAAGTTCGCTTCCAATATTTTTTCTTTTGAACATTTTTCTTAGATACTTAAACAGGGTCAACCCAACTATACCTTGTTTTTAAACTAGGAGATGTGATTTGAATTTAAGTTCGCAATTCTGTAGATTCCTCATTGGTCAGATCGCAGCCAGTTTTACTCAGTAATTTTGACATATGATCGAACAATTGTGTAAATTGTGAACAAACAGTATTTATTTTGGTATTACTTGCATTCATCGTTTCTTGTTATTGTTATTTGAAAATGGATTCGGATACTATTCCAAGTTCAAGCAGACTTCATTTTCCCCCCAGAAAAGAACTTCTGTAAATTTAGGCAACTTATCATATAGGGGAAGGTTGTCTAAATTGAACCGCCACCTATATTGGACCACCATACTTTTCTCCGAAACTACGAACCCGAAAATTCACTTGGCAACATGGTATCTTACTCCCGCCTAGAGACATTGATTGATATCGATCTCAACTAGTTGGCGGCCAGCGCTTGACGTGTGCAGCGAAAAATCTTAATTTCTCTATTTTTATGTAAGAAGTGCACTGCGTCCCTAAGCAAATACAGAGTCACTGTCAATCCCTAAGGAAAAACTGTTATTACCTGGTTATCAAGTAAGTTTTTCTTTATTTATTCCCCCTTTTACCTAGTTATATTGTTTTTTTTCTTTTTCTCTACGGTGTAGTTATGTAAAAACACTTGGTGGTTGCCTAAAGTGGACCACCATGTGGTTTCCGAAATTAGACCGGTCCAATTAAGGATCCCAATTATAGAAATTTACAAAACACTTGTTTTATATTCAAATACACAAAAAAATAAACAAGAAATATTTCTTCACAATTAAAAAAAAATAGATCTGTTAAAAAGGCGAAAGTCCCTATGTCTGGTCCAATTTAGGAAACTAACAAAAATTTTTGCTTCTAGGATGTCTTCCGATGAGAAAAAGGATAGAAAACCATATGGACAGTGGTGTCTATAAGATATGAAAAAAGCTTTAAATGCTTATAAAGCGAAAGAATATGGATTCAATGAAACATGCCGAGTATTCAACATTCCAAAAGCGACGTTTAAAAGGCATCTTGAATGCAAAAATAAATTTGCCAATAAAGATGTTTCGCAACTACTATCATTGTACGAATAATCTCGGATTCTATTATAGTCTCTCTCACTTGATCGGCGTGATAAGGAATAGAATTGATGTTGTTTGTTATTGAATTGGATGTAGATATTGCGGTTTTGGAAAGTTTGGTTGATGTCACTTTGTTAATATATTCCTTGTTATCTACATCATTTTTAGACGTGTCCTTTTGTTCTTGTTGAGTTTCATCCCCTTTCTGAAAATCTTAAATCCAAAATGAAATGTTTGAAGAGGAGATGTTCACTCTAGAATTATTTTTAGAAAGGGTGTTGATGTTTATTGATTCCTCAGTTACTACGACCCAATCGACTTCTGAACCATTATTTTTTTCTACGTCTTCATTCTCTTCCAATTTTGAATTTGTCTGCCAAACATCGAGGTTATTTTGACACTTGTTAGAGGCAGTGTCATTTTTTTTGGTCACCGAAAAACTATTACTAGATTTTTTAACTCTGGTTGATTTTGATTTTGTACTTAGTGGTTTCACTCCATTGGTCACATCAGATATTTTGGATACAACCTCAGTTGTCTTATTGGCGAGGTTAGTACCATTTTTTATTGTTCTGTAGAGTTTGTCATTAACATTTTTACTCAAATCGGCTACTGATGTGTGATTTCCGTTATCATCTTCATCATACAAATTGTCTATATAAGTATTGTTATAGTATTCCACACTGTTAGTATAAATAACTTCCATTTGGTCGTTTACCTTTTTATTTGATATCTTCAACTCTATTGGGGGTAAACCAGTTATATATTTTGTTTTGGTCAAAGATAATTTATTGCGTATAGGAATCGCATCATTCTCTAGCATAGTCATCTTCTTCAGTATTCCTATGAATGGGACATCATCTGGCTGGTGGTTATCTATATTTTTTAGTACACTAAGGCCCAAAAGCTTGTTGGAGGCATAATTTATAAAATTGTCAACGCATGTATTATCAGAAGGCACACATTCTGAAGAAGAGAATGAAGATGTTAAATAAGAATTTCGGAAAAAGGGAAGATCACATGTTTTAGGGTCGGTAATGTGAGAAAGTTTGAAACTGGTAGAAGAATTAGGTTTTTTATTATTAGGTTTCATAGAAAGTTCTTCTAGAGGCTAAGAACGGGGAAACGTACCGAGAAAAGATGAAGCGTTTCCTCTTTGAATAGCAATACTTATTTGTTGTATAAAAAACAAAGTTGCTCTTGAATCATTGGTTTCTACTGATATTTTTTTATCGATTTCTTCAATGAATTTTAAAGCTTCATGACCGAAAACATCAGAAGTTTCAATTGCTACAGGGATAAAAATGTATATGTTCTTCAAATTTTTGTATTTATTGATTTTAAAAGTTTCGCCTTATAAAGCTGCAGCGCCTGCGAAAGTAGATGTGGATCGGACATGGAACGGAGCCCAAGTGTCAGTGCAAGTGAAATCCCATATAACTGGTCTGCCGCGTTACCATGGAATGAGGGTCGTTTACCGTCGTCGCAGCAAGTACCTAACGGTTCCAACGAACAGGGAATCTTTGCAGATGACAGGACTCGTTTGATTAGGTCATTTACTGCAGAATGACGTGAAAAACGGCCGGCACTTAATTTGCAGCTTAGTCCATGTCTACCATATTCATCAACATCAGCTCCGCATCGGCAGCGATGTTTTACACAAATTTGACAACCTAAACGGAGGCCAATAGAAATACGGAAACTTTCGTCATCTAAAAGCGTACCTAATGGAGCCGACGGTATAGCGTTCAACCATGCTCCTGATTCCTTTGAAAAATGCTGCATTCAAACGAGCCTTGTTTGGTAAATTGATAGTTTCCTGAAGCAGATTTTCTTTTACAATGTTCAATAAAGGTATATCCCAGGATTTTTTAAAGGATTTATATTCATCGGGTACAACTTTGTTAGACTTTAATGACCAAATATTTTCTGCCACTATTAATAAAGGGTCTCGTGTGTGGAAAAATATAGGTAGAATGTAATTAATATACTGAAACGATTGAGCGAATTCCTAAACCACCATATGAAACAGGTAGTGAAGTTTGTTTCCAAGAAAGGTCCTCTAATTTAATGGTAATGAATGACACTAATGAATGACGAATGGTATTGTCAAAATTAATTAAGATATCATTATGTAACCAGGTCGGACTTCATTTTAAGATATATGTTAATTTTGGAATTAATAGGCAATTCTTGAGAAGGTAATAAGCAATATGTGTCGGTAACCAGGATAAACGAGATGACATTTTTTTGAAAAAGATTAGTTTTTCAGTGGCTCTTCAATTTTGCCATTTTTTTATGAAAATTCGTATCTTTTATATCCTTATTTCCAAAACTTTCTTTTGTAATCGAACTTAAATTTTGTGCACCATGGGTCTTGTTTTGATGTGTTTGTAGGCCTCGCTTCTTAAAAAATTCACCACAGATTCAATTTTGATCATATTGTGAAAATAAAGTTTTTAAAAATAGTTTTCAACGTTAAAAAGTTATAATTCGCTATATGATTACTCTGATGACTCAATCCAGACCTGACACACCCATACATATTATATGTTTACAATACTTTTTCATCTTTCTTCTCATGTTTGATGTTCACGAAAACACTTGTATCGGTATATCTTTCATCCATTCTTTGTTATAGAATGGTGTAGGAGTGATTGATGAATCTTGACTATACTTCAGTATTATATACAAAGTGTGTCGTAAGTATCATCTCAATTATTTCGGAAACGGTTTGCAGGATTTTTATAATTGGTTTGTAAGGGCAGCTAAATGTGGCCGATCTTATGGTTGTAAATATATTTTCGTTGGATAAATTGTGCTGTGAATGATTACAGTATTTAGTTATAGGATACATTAGACGAAACACATTTTGAGAACAAAATGTTTACAATGTTGATAAAACTATAAGATGTACCATATTACAAAATCCTCAGAAAGCAAAGTTTATGAAAATTGTGGGGCTATTTTCAAAATAATCATACTCTATGCTATCTGAACATAGGTTAGCCAAAAATGTTTGAGGATTCAAAATAGAATTAAAACTCATAAACTCATAAAATTTTTATTCACATCACTAACAACTGTCATGGATAATTACGGAATATTGTAGAAAAGTTATAATAATTTGTGAACAATTATAAGGCAGCTTGCGAAAGTTTTGTGAGCAAAATTCAGTTTTTAACTAGATTACAAATATTTAATGCAAAATTGACATTCTATTCTATTCACTGAATAGTTTATAATAAGTTTCACGGTAAATGGTATTGGCTAAACGATTATAATAAAACGAATTAGACCATTAAGTTGTAAACCGCAAAATGTTCATCATAAATATAAAAAGACCGGATTGTATTATCATAATTTGTAGGTATAATATTTATACATATAAGAAGCCCGATGAATAATAAATTTACAATACTGGAAATATAAGGAAATGACCATCGCATCACAATAATATTGTGGTGATTAAAACGGCAAGTCTTCCTCGTGTTAAGTCCTCAGTCCATTATACCATCATCGATGAGAAAACACTCACCCTTAATCGGTGGGTATAAATAATACCATAGTTTATCAAAAATCACTGGGATAATATATTGAATATTATTTCTAACAGAGTTACTGACCACTGATAACTTATACAAAATGCATTACTAACATGACACTAGTTAACAATGAACTCTCCTTTTCAAAGTAAGGAATTCATATACATATATATATATATATATATATATATATATATATATATATATATATTCCTAAACATAAATGTTATTTTCCCGACCATTGAGACTCTTATTTAAAGTTTGTTTTAGTTTGGATTTGTAATGGGTGAGTCCGGCACTAACTTCTTTCAACTATAATCCACCCACATCACAGCATCGTGTTATTGGTTGTCTAATTTAAACAACATAGAATGTTTCCTGAATTTAATGCAAAGAAATATAAAGAATATCGTCATCTCTTACTTACTCATTGTATCAAATAGAGAACGTAGATACGTGATATGAAAACAAATAAGGACTCAATCTAAAATATTACTTGTATATTTTAGTAGTATGTATATGATTCATAAGAAAACGTAAATATAACCTATAATAAAATGTTTATAGTTAATGTTTCAAATAGTTATTATATAAAAAAAGTGAATTTATTTAGTTATTTTGAAAGGAAATGAATTATAATGTTACTGACTATATACTATGTGACTAAATCATCAAGATTTTCAAAAATATCTTTGTAAACTGTGACTAATACTAAATACAGGTAAGTTTATATTAAATATACTTATAACTATACGAATAAACTAACACGTTTGTGAATGTTCAAACACATAAAATATTTGTAAATTCAGTTCTCTATTGTAATGCAAAAGAAATAAATAAAATAACTTATCTGTGTCCAATTCAGTTCATAGATCACATAATGTATTTCAACTATCCATCGTATTTCCAATTTGCATATGTTGTAATGCGTTATTTTGGGGTTATTTGTATATTGTTAATTTCTTTCGAGGTTTTGATATGGTCTTTTCAAGTAACTTACTAATTTTTCACTGTTAATTTCAATTTCAGTTTTCCAAATTTTAAATGTCTGCTTTCCCTTTCAATAAATATCTCTCGCCTCTCAATTGTTTCAATAAATTTCGTTGCTAACCTCCGTTGCTATGAAACTGTTTATGACCTCTCATAAGTTTATATCACATACGGTGTCTTGATTTTTCTTATGAAATTCTTAAATTGCTTTAGTATTGTTATGTCATGGATAGCCAATCAAAGATGAAGATTTTATATTATTGGTTTATTATACATTTTTCTGGCAAATTTTCACAATATCACTAGTTACTTAAATTTCCGCGCGCTTTAAAAGATAATTATTGTAAATGGTATTATATACAGTGTGTTGTATGACAATTACAGTTTGTTTTTAATTGCTCTAGTTAATTATTTGAAATTGATTTTATTGATGTCTATGTGTTTAGATCATTGAAATAGCTTATATGATAATGCTGTTTTACTACATAACAATATACTGGATGTTTGTTTTAAATTAAATCTAGTGTAATACATGTTTCAGCCTATGCTGATTTCCTTTCCGTTGATGGATTATTTTATTAATAAATATATATATATATATATATATATATATTAATACAGTTCCTCTATTTAAAATGTAAAAGAAGCATTAAAATAAGGAGAACTATTCATATTTGTATGCAATACTTTCGATACACACTGTATTATATGTATAATCAATAATTTTGAAAGATTCGGTATACAAATCAAATTTGACATTTTAATTTTCGGATGACATTTATGTAGAATATATTTAATGGTAGACAGATTATATTACAATTTGGAGAATATATTTGAAATTTTAAAATACAGATGTCTCTGCTATCAGAATTACAATGGTATTAAAAGAATTCAAATCTCTCTTTGTTATAGGGAAACATAAGAATTGCATCGTATCAAGTGTTCCAGTTTCTAAATCTGATATTTAAAAAGTTTTGCAGAATTCTAAATACATTCAGAATACGTACGAGTTTTCCTGTCCTATTTGGTGAGTCTACTCCAGTTTAAAATTATTTCTCGAGAATTAACAGACCTTTTTAAATACTTTTCGAAAATAGATGCATCTATAGAATAATATTAGCAAAACCGAATTAACGTTATACATAAAAGATCTTACATCAAGTAAAAAATTTGAATAGACAATGTGAAGACAAATTTCCGTTATTTCACATTGATATACGTCAAGGGCATATTAAACGAGTTGACCTTTTGCATAAAAAATTTCATAATTAGTCGAGTTTTAGAATAGGTTGTAGTAATATTAAGATTGGTAGAAATTATTATCTTTGTTTCGTTTACAATATTTTGGGAAATAATAAAACTTTTATAATTTGTTATCTGATTATATAATATACATATATATGTATAATTTTGATTCCAACTCACTGTGGTATTTATTCAGTATCTATTTTCAACATATTTAATATTTTGCATGCTATAGTAATTTGATTTAATCAGTGACATTTGTTTAATTTCCAGTGACAATTAATTTGTAAATGTCATAAAATAATTCAAGTGCCTTTTATTTTTATAAAAAAACAGTTACTCGAGATTCGGAATATAGAATAATATTTTATTGGAATAATATTTGGAAATTACAAAGTTTGAATTATTATTATTTAAAATTTTTTGATCCCACCCTGAGATTAGAGTGATTAAGTATATTGTGAATTAATTTATATTTCTAAATCCAGAAGTTAATATTTATCTTGGCCGGGCATTGTTTGACAACTACTGTCAAAAGTAAATTAGGTTACGTACGCTACTGAAGGTGTGTGTACAAGAGTGTCGCCACAATCACAAATGGTGAAAACGTCGACAAGTAATAATTGTATATGGATATATTCATATATAAATTATAATATAATTATGAATTAGATTGAATATATAATAATTGTCACCCAAACGTGGGGCAACTATAAAATTATATTAGATATACATCATATAATTATTTACAGACACTATTTAGGCAAAGTGGTGTTTTTTTAAAAAATAATCCTTGAATAATGGTTACCAGATCAGACAAAGGCAACGTAACAGTGATAATGGATAAATCTGAATATATAACCTTATCCTATAACATATTAAATGATGAAAAATATTATAAACAACTCAAAAATGATCCCACTTCTACGTTACAGCAAAAAGCAAACAAATTAGTATCATCACTTAAAAAACAAAAATTTATTTCTGAACAACAAGCCAAAAGTTTAACAACTTATAATCAGACATCTCCTAAGTTTTATGGACTTCCCAAGATACACAAGCCCACCCTTTCTTTAAGACCTATTGTTTCATCGATCAATGCACCAAACAGTAATATTACTAAATTCATAACTGATATCCTTACAAATGCATACAATTGTAATAATGACTATTATGTTGAAGATTCTTTTCATTTTTCATCCTTTATAAATGACAAACAGTTACCAAGAGGTAATGTACTTATTAGTCTTGATGTGGTTTCCTTGTTTAGTAATATTCCAATACAACTTTTTAAACAAAGCGTTGCAAAAAGATGGGATCGTATAAAAAATTACACCAATATTCCAAAAAATGTCTTTGTTAATTTATTAGACTTTATTTTTGATTCCACTTATTGTAACTTTGAAGGAAAATATTTTAAGCAAATTTTAGGTACACCAATGGGACAATTTATAAGTCCAATTGCTGCACAGTATGTTATGGATGATCTACTTGATTCTTGCATAGTGAAACTCAACTTCCAACTTCCTTTTTTAAAAAAAATTTGTTGATGACATTATCTGTGCAATACCTAATAACAAACATGATCATATTTTAAACATTTTTAATGCATACAATGAATTCATACAATTTACTATTGAACATGAGGCAGAAAATAGCATTCCTTTTTTAGACACCAGATTGATAAGAAATGAAAATAATATAATACAGTTAGACTGGTATAAAAAAAAACCAATGAGTTCTGAGAGGTACATCAATTATTTTTCAAACCACACAGAAAAGATTAAGATCAATTTAGTACTGACTATGAAAAATAGAATTCAAAAAATCTGCCATCCAACATTACAACAAAAAAACTTAAAAAAATTGTATGAAATTTTCATAAATAACTCTTATCCACCTCAACTATTAAAAAAATTAATTTTCAACACCAGAGTACAAGAAGAAAGAATCACAAATAATGATAATGAGAATAACCAAGAAACTGAACCTAAAAAATATATAGCGATTCCATATATACGGGATATCTCAACGAATATTTTAAACGTTTTTAAGCATGAAAATCAAATCAAACTAACTTATAAGTATAGATTCACAATTAATAATATTTTAACGAAAACAAAATATAAGGATGAGGTATTGAAAAAATCTAATGTAGTATATAAGATCTCTTGTAACAATTGTGACAAAGTGTATTATGGACAGACATCTAGAGTATTAAAAGACAGGGTGACCCAACATAAAAGTGACATAAAACTTAATAAACAATCATGCGCTTTGGCTGAACATGGCATAGAAACTGGGCATCATCCAAATTTTAATAACATCATGGTTATACATTCGGAATCCCACTATCACAAAAGATCCTGCCTAGAAATGTTTGAGACTGCCTTAGATGAAAAGTCACTGAATAAAAAGAGAGAAAGCAACCATGTTAATCACACTTATGCGTATCTTCTTTCATTTAACCAACAACATAAGAACAATCAAATTGTAGATATTTCTAACTTATAAATATAAACATCTATATAACTAATGAGTTATAACGGAGTTGTTGTGTATATACTACATTCACTCTTGTTATCGTGAGATTGAGTGGGGTAATTAGTGAGAGTATTATACCTTACAACTTTCGCTCGTTGACAAGGGAGAATATATGATATATAGGACTTCCTTTGTTCATAGGATCATGATTAAGTGACAAGTCATGCTACTAATAATGAAGACTGTCTCTTAAGTCATAAAGTTGAACACATCAACTAGGTTATGTCTCAACCAAAAAACTGTCACTCAAACTGTGACATATAATGTTCCTTCAAATCAAAAAGATCCTTTTGAATTAGTACTTAAAAAGTATCTATACATAAAATATATTTTTTTTTGTTGTTCCGAGTATGAACTATTTTAATATTTATTAACTCACTTTACACGTAAGTATAAAAAATTGTTAATTAATGAAATGTACCAACATGTCCATATTTCAGCCTTGAAAAAGAAAATAAAATTTTTCGAAACGTTGGGTAGTAAATAAGAGTTTCATTCAGCCCTACTTACGACGGAATCCCTAAGATATTGAGAGATTTTATATATATATATATATATATACATATATATATATATATATATATATATATACATATATATATATATATATATATATATATATATATATATATATTGTAACAAATTTTAAGGTATATTATAAGTATAGATTTTTTTTTTAAGATTCAATTTAGATTAGTAATGTTTGTTATTATATTTGTGAAAAGTTTTTAGGGCGCCAACTTACCATGTATAAGGTAAGTAAAATAAAATAATATACTAACTAACTTGCTCCGGCTCTCTATAGTATGTCTTGCTCTCAGGGAGTCGATTCGTGAAAGAATTGTAGTGAAATGACTTCGTGTGTATGGATATTTAATATTATTAGTCGCTTGAAATTGCTTAATTCAATTTCTGTCACAGATTTTTAGGTTATTACTATTGTCATCCGTTTTAGTGTGGATTTTGAAGAAAATATCATGAAATTAAAAATAAAATTACTAACAAGTATGTGTTTAAATTAAATCAAATTATCATAAAGTTTATATTACAAAATTATGTAACTCTGTAAGTAAGCATTACAAATAGCAAAAAATGGGTTTGAAAAATTTTTATGGGAATAATAAACAAAATGTCACAGTACCTTTAACACATGCATTAACCGATCACTGTTCCTTCCAGGGTTCCATTTATTTATTCACCAACGTTCTCAAAAGATAATTCTGGATTGGCAAGACTTGAAATTTGTTTTATAAATCAACGTTATTCGCTCACATGCATTGGAATGGAATACAATAATTTAAACTCGATTCAAAATTCTGATTTTCTCTCCTCTTACTTGACACATGATGACAGCTGCTTTATTTTTCTTCCATAATATTATAATGGAGTCAAATTATTTAAATTGTCATGAGTTCTGATTTCCAGTACGTAGTTATATCAGTTAATAATTGTTAAAAAGATAGATAAATCAAATTTTTGGCTTTTTCTAATATAATTCACAATGACTCTTCCCTTCTACTCTGTCGTCTCAACCAAACTCTTTTTTTTTCCCATCTTGCCAAACTAATTATTTTCTTCTCAAAATTTTATAAAAATAACCAAGCAATGCCAATCAGTTATGCCACCTTAAAATTGAGTATAAATTATCCGTATCTAACTCACTTGACAAATGTCAAATAATAAATTTTAAAATCAAAGAACCATCCAATAAAATTTAATCAAAGTTTTTCTGTTCATTCATCAAATGATTCTCTTGATGTGGTCTTAATTCATTAAAAGTTCCATCACAATTGAACCACTTTTCTAAATAAGCATTATCAAGTCCTATTCACACTCCTATTTAACATAAAAAAAAATATCTTTTCAAAACATTATGAACATAATAATTTAACCTTGCTATACTTACAGGGTATATCAATTAAACCTCTATAAATAACAATAATTGAAAACTTTCTACAAAAGCTGCAAAACTTTTATTCCTCCACAATAAAACCATTTTGAAAATATTTACAAAAGTCTGTGACTGGAATCTAAATCTCAAAATTATAGATTATATTTATTTGAAATGATGGATTATAGTTTATGAAAAATATCTTCTGAATACAGGTTTAAGCTTAATAACCGTTGAGTTCATCATAATATGCCAACATTATGATTATAGGATGTAACTCTCAACTTCACTTGTTCGAGATAAAATTTTGTAACTCCTATTAGGTTAAAATTTCAAATCTTGGTTGATCTTATTTTATTCTATTATATTGGTTTGTTTGGTTTCAATAAAGCTCGATTTGGACAGTATTGATAAATTATAAACAATAAATTTACATTGATTAACAATTACTGTATTTCCCCATGTGATTAATATATCAACGATTTCTTATCTGTTATAATATATTATTAACAACTAAACAACAGTCGATGATCTCCGTCGTCCTTACTATACTTAAATTATTTATATCGTTGAATCGCGTTTATTATTATATTTACAAACAGTCGTGATTCCGTTTAGAACAATTACCTTCCTACTACTTGTTAACGACCTTCCAGTTCACTGGCCGCTGACCATCCTTAAAATTAAACTAACTAAATCTAATAGTGACTTTTCGGATCGTCACATCATCACCTCTTACAAGAGAAAAATTATCTGTCTAGCTCTGTCATGCGCGTACTGTAATCTATATTTCAATTCTTTGTCATACCTTTCAAAGTTCTAACATGGTTCAGTTTCTGAATTTAAACATTCTGGAATGTTGGAATAATTCGAATGGATTGTATCCATGATACGTATTAGGTATTGTATTATAACAATATGCAAACATTTTTACAAACTCACACCAGTTATCTCTAGAATCCTTGATAAAGTTTCTTATGTACTCGTTGAACGTTCTGTGCAGTTACCCACAGCTGCCCATTGATTCGTGATGAAAGATTGTGTTTTACTTTTAAAAGTTCTGCGAAATTCTTCATTATTTCATTTTTATATTCCGTTCCTTGATCTGTCCTAATTTCCTTCATCAACCCATAAATTGGTATAAAGTTGTCGAATATAGTTTTTGCAATTGTGGTTGCCTATTTGTTACTGACTGGTATCATGACCGCGTATTTTGTCAATTCACATAATATTGTAGTGCAATAACGATTCCCATTGTTACTTTCTACAAAAGGACCCCTATTGTGTCTATGTATATAATATCAAACGGTTTTATAGACGTGTCCTCCAAATCTTTGATTCTTATGATATCTTTCTAAAATCTCTTCTTTCCGCTGTACCGTCTTTGGTACTTCGCATATACATACCTGTATGTTTTTCAACCTTTTAAACAATTCTTCTATAAATTCTTCTAATGTGCACTGTTTGAAGATACCATCATTTGCGTATATCTTCAATATTTTTACTTCAAACTTTACCGAAAGCTTATCAAGCTTTTCCAACGTTCGCCCTAAGTCGAAATTGTGTGTTCCGGTAGTTGAGGCTTCACTAAATTTCAATTTATTTTTGATGCTCATCCTTAACAAGATACGGTTATTTTCAAAATGTAAAATTGGTGATTTATGTGCCTCTAGATTATTTAAAACTTTTATTACTGAAGGTTTTTCTATTAGCTTTTCTTCTGCTTCCTCTTTATTCTTGAGACCTTTTTCTGTTCGAGCGTTCTCCTTGCGCGTTTGTGCTCTTGTGATTGTCAAGACATGTGAGTTATTTATGTACAAATCCTTGAGTTCTTCTATGGATATTCTTGATATACTGTCCGCGTAATCCGCTTCTCCTTTAACATACTGTATTTCAAAATTAGATTCTTCCAAATCAAGTCTTATTCTCGTGAGTTTCGAAGTCGGATCTTTCATTGCGAATAAATGAGTTAATGGTTTGTGATCTGTTTTTACTATGAATTGACGAGTGCCGTATGAATGAGACCTGAAATGAGTTTTTCGCATTCTTCCGACCAATCAAATTTCGCATTTTTCCTGGACAATTTATTTAATGGAATGCATATTTCTGCAAAATTCGATATGAACCGTCTGTAATAATTGCAAAATGCAACAAATCTTTTGACTTCACTAGCATTTTTGGGTACTGGGTAATGCTGAATGACTGAATATTTTGCTTTGTCTAGTGAAACATCTTCATTTGATAAATTGTGACCTAAATATGTGACTTCTTGTCTGAAGAATTGGCATTTTTGTGGATTTAATTTTAAATTGAATTTACGACATGCCTCCAATATTTTATTAAAATTGCTCAAATGATGATTATCCGAAATTCCCATGACCACTATGTCATCCATATAGAGAAATGCTTTTTCTGGAGGTAAACCTGAAAATGTTATTGACATCATTCTTGAAAAACTGTTAGGACCTATATTTAATCCCAAGGGTAATCTTGTAAATTGGAATGAACATTTGTCTGTACTAAACGAAGTGTACTTCCTAGAAGATTGTTCTAAAGGTATTTGATGAAAACCTGATATAAAATCTAAGACTGAAAACCATTTTGATCTGCCTAACTGGTCCAAAATTGCATCTATACGGGGTAAAGGAAATTTGTCCGTGACTATTTTCTTATTTAACTGCCTAAAATCGATACAAAGTCTCCACGCCTTTTCATGACTCACTGATTTCTTCGGGACTAGCAATAATGGACTGTTATAATCTGACACTGAGGGTTCTACTATTCCTTGGGTTATAAGTTTCTCTACTTGCTCGTTGAGCTCTGCCGTATGCGAATGTCCTTAGCTTTTACTGAAATACGTTCGTAATTTGTATTCAAAATTCTTACATATGGATTTTTCCCTGATATTATTGATCTAGCTATAAATACTCCCGGTGCTAATTCCTGTTGTTCTACTACTGTATCTTTTCTCAAATTCCTAATGTTTTCTACTAATCTATACACCTCGCATCCAGGCGGTATTGCTAATGTATCATATTCTGGGTTACCAAAAATCTGTATGGTTACTTGGTTTCTAGCCTTGCAATTTATGTGTAATTCTAATTGAGAGTAATCCAATACACAATTGTATCTATTCATGAAATCTCATTCATTGGTGTCGGAAAATTTTCTTCCACCACGTGAAAGTAATGATTTATTGTTATGTTATTGATATGAAGTTTAATTTTGATTTGACCTAGAGTTTTAGCTAAGCCTTTTGTTATCCCCTGTATATTTATTTTATTGTCAGTTTTAATTAAGTGATATGGAAAATGTTTTGAAATTTTAAGCAAAGAAATGTCTGCCCCTGTATCCAATATGAACTTATAAATACTATCAGATATATTTGTCTGAATCTCTCTAAAGTTAGAAAGTGATAAATCTAAATAATATACCGAATAAGTTTCTGAAGTCTTGCATTCGTCATTTGTTTTAGTATTCAAAACACCAATTGTTTCTGATTCACACTTGACTCCTCATTTCCTATCTCACATATTCTTACATTATTATTAGTACGATTATTGTAATTGCTCTGCCTGTTAAATTTCTTGTCCTTGTTGTAGTCTATGTATCTGTTTAGCCGTTTTCTTGATTGTATTGTCTGAATGTTCTTCCGTGAGAATTAACGTTATACATTCTGCTGTCGTTTCCTCTTCTTTGATTTTTCCTATAGTTAAAATCTGGTTTTCTGAAGAAATTCCTATTGTCTTTGAAATGCAATACTTGTTGATGACTTATTATGCCTTCTACTGATACCAGCTTAGATAGTACTTCTTGTGTGTTTTCGAAGCTTTCTGCTGCTATAATTGTTTTCGTCGCGTCTGCTGTGCCATTCATCGTTACTACCTTAATCGTTGCCTCCTTGGTGTATTTCTCTGCTAAATTCTCTGGCATACCTTCCGACACGTATACTGCCTGTAGTTTCTCCGCCAGCTTCTCTATTTCCGATGCGTACTATGTTGTATCCTTTCCATTTTGTCTTACTTTGTTTAGTTTTGCCAAGAGAAGACTTGGGTTATCTCCTCTTATTTCGGATTTAAGCTTTTTTATGATTTCTGTGATAGAATTTTCAGTCGTTATCAGACCTCTTGCTTTCCCTGTCAGTCTAGTTTTAATTAAAAGAACTACATTTTCCTCGTTACCTGTTGCGTTTATTTGTAATAAATCTAACGAATCCAAAAATGACTGTAACTTACTTGCTTCGCCAGTAAATTCAATAGGTAATACCTTACTCGCGAAATTAAAAAAATCATTCATACTCATAGCCATTTCCACCTGTTTCCTTATTGTTTGTAATATGACTGTATCGATCTCCTCAAATATGGATGTAGGTATATTAACAGTACAGTTTAGCGATTAAAATGACCTAGAAATTTTATCCCTAATCCTATCAGAATAATGATCCTCACAGCTTAAGGTTTTTTTTGCTGCAGGATCATATCAAACAGACATTGGATAGAGCGTGATGCATGGGATTTCCCAATCATCTGTTAGTCATACTGTTGATGAAGTTACCAATGCACTTAACAGACCTGAGATTTTAAGTTCATATGTAAGACTTCCACGTAATGCTCACGAATTACAACAAACAAGAGCCCGGTAATTACCAAATTATGTCCAAAAATATTTTTTAGATTTTTGGAAAAAATGAATTTTCCTGGGATAATGGGTTGCATCGATTGCACTCATGTAGCAATTGTTCCCCCAGAAAATTGCATAATTGAGACAAGACTGATTGGAAAAGCTAAAAGCCTGATCACGACAGAAAATTCTATCACAGAAATTAGGAACAAACTAAAATCAGAAATAAGAGGAGATAACCCAAGCCTTCTCTTAGCGAAACTTAATAAAGTAAGGCAAAATGGGAAGGACATAACGCAATACGCGACAGAAATAGAGAAATTGGCAGAGAAGCTACAGGCAGCATATGTGTCATTATTGCAAGGAAACATGATACAGACCCAGAAAAATTTTAGAGTGAAGAATTTGGTAATACATGGTATAGAAGAAGGCAACAGAGAGAATGAGGACCAACTAGAAAATAAATTAGAAGATGTAACGAAGAAGGTTAAGAACACAGTAGATGTTAAATCAGATATTTTGAAATGTAAGAGGATAGGAAATAAAAACAGTAACAAAAATAGGCTAGTACTAATAATGATGAAAGACGTAATAAGAAAGTAGAAACTTTGGAACAAACGAATAAATTAAAAGGAACAAAGGTACATATTGATAAACATTACCCAAAAGATATACTAGAGCAGAGAAAACAGCTAATAAGATATATGAAACAGGCGAGAGAAAGTGGTGCCAAAGCTAAGATAATCGATAATACATTAATGATAAATGATAACGTATATAGTCTTAAAGAACTAGAAGAAAGGAAGAATCAATTAGAAATACATACAGGATGGAATAAATCAACATAATAAATAGACGGTTTTAAAGATTAAAACTAACTTTTCCGCATCTGTGGCCCTGAACAATATTGTATCATAAAATTGTTACTTGTATACACTTCGGGGGATGTATCGTGCTAACAAACAGAAATTTCTCCAAAAATAACCAAAAATTTAGTATATCCGGATTTATAGGACCCGCTGTACTCGCTCTAGTCAACTGAAAATCAATTGGGTACATCTGTCAGACACCTTGAACAATATTCAATCATAAAAATGATCAATCGTATACTCTCTGGAGGCTGCATCGTGCTAACAAACTGAAAATTCTCCAAAAATGACAAAAACTTTGTACTTCAAGTACCATAGCACCCGTTGTACTGGCTTTAGTGAGCTGAATACCAATAGAGTTTATCTTTGAGACGTTCTGAATAATATCCAATCATAAAATCGGTCACTTGTTTATACTCCGGAGGCTGTATCGTGCTAACAAACTGAAACTTCTCCAAAAATGACAAAAATAGCGCACTTAAATTACTGTAGCACTTGTTGTATTGGCTCTGGTGAGCTGAAAATCAATAGGGTTTATCAGTGAGATGTCCTAAATAAATTGGTGACTTGTTGAACTTCGGAGGCTGTATCGTGCTAACAAACTGAAATTTCTCAAAAAATGACAAAATGTCGTACTTCAAGTACCATAGCACCCGTTGTACGGGCTCTGGTGATCTGAAAATCAATAGGGTTCATCTGTGACAATATTCAATCATAAAATTAGTAACTTATTGCACTCCGGAGGTAAGGAAAAGTGGCCGACAACAACGACGACGACGACATACACACAGGATCTTTTTCTAAAAACCGTTTTTTCGGGTTGTTGTTGATGGAAAACATGAAAATAACTCAAAAAAAATCGAAACTCCAACTTTTTTTGGGGTAAACCAATACTTTTCTCGCATATAGATAGGTTGGGCGGAAAAGTAAAACATAACGAAACTAATCCGAAAACTTTGAATAAAATTTTCAACGATAGAAGTTTTAATCAACTGAGAGGTAAATAAATTGTCTAGGAAAAATGTGAATTTTGATTGATTTGGATGAATACGATTTTGAAATACAGTACGTCAAAGGTGAAGCGAACTACGCAGACAGTATATCAAGAATATCCATAGAAAAACTCCAAGGATTTATACATAAATAATTCACATGTCTTGGCAACCACAAGAGTAGAAACGCGCAAGGAGAACGCTCAGTCAGGAAAGGAACTAAAGAATAACGAGGAAACAGAGGAAGAACAAATAGAAAACCCTTCAGTAATAAAAGTTTTAAATAATCTAGAAGCACATAAATAACCAATTTCACACTTTGAAAATAACCGTATCTCGCTAAGGATGAATATTCGGATCAAAAATAAATTGAAGTTTAGTGGAGCCTTATTTACCGGAATACACAACTTCGACCTAGGACGAACGTTGGAAAAGCTTGAGGAGCTTTCGGTAAAATTTGAAGTAAAAAGAATGAAGATATACGCAAATGATTATATATTCAAAAAGTGCACAATAGAAGAATTTATAGAAGAAGGGAATAAAAGGTTAAAAAATATACAAGTATGTATATGCGAAGTACCAAGAACGGTACAGCAGAAAGAAGAGATTCAAAAGATTCTAGAAAGATATCACAATGATCCAATATTTGGAGGACATGTAGGAAACAATAGATTATTACAGAAACTGAGGGCAAATTTTAGGTGGAAAAACATGGAGAAAGATGTAAGGAAGTATCTAAAGAATTGCCACGAATGCCAAGTGAATAAAGTAAAACCTAGTCACAAATATCAATTAACAAGTTACTACGTATCCGAAGGACGTCGACTGCTGGCGTTTCTTATTAAATTGCACCCTATTTTCCCATCTCTAATATAAAGCCTGTTAATCAATATATTTTATTTAGTAAGCCTTAATTGCTAGTTTTTTTTTAATTTCTAGTCGAAACGTTTATTATTTTATCAAGTTTTCTATTCTTTCTGCTTCAATGACATCTGGATTTCTTCCAAAGTCTTACCTTTGGTATCAGGTACTAAATACAGCGCCAATATCGACGTTACAAACGTGATGCAACCAAAAAATAAGAACGGAGCGTACGGTCCAACATTAGAAGTCAAAGAATTAAATATAACGTTACACAATAATGAAGTTAATCCGAAAACAAATAAAAGCGCCATCATCCCTTTGGCTTTTATACTTGCAGAAAATAATTCTCCGAGCATTAAAGTCGGTATGACATTGCCACCAAATGCAAAACAAAATTGGTAAGTAATAATCGCGGTGATCGGTAACCAATTGATTGAAGTTAAATCAAAATCAGGTAAGAATTCGTCAACATAAAAATATGTACCCAAAACAAATAATACCAAACTACAGCAGAATATTGACGAAGCATAAAGACTTTTTCGCTTAAACCTGTTTACTATAAAAGCGACTACGAGAAAATTTAAAATGACTGCAGAACCGCTGTAAAGCATCGATGAGATTTCCGGATTTACAGCACCTCCTATTTTTTCTATAATAAACTGCGTATATTGAGTTAAAACGGTAGTTCCGCAAAATTGTTGAGAAAATCTTAAAAATATTGCAACCATTAAGGCTTTTCTATTGCTATATATGCTTATTAAATCTCTCCAACTACCCGATTCAGACATTTGACGTTCAACATCACTTTGCAATAGCATGAAATCATCTTCTACATTCTTTTTTCGCGTTAAAAACCTCAAAGATCTTTTAGTAGCTTCTTCATTTTGTCTCATTAAATGAAAATAAGGTGATTCCGGCATAAACGTGAATAATATAAAGAATAAAATTGGAATAGGAAGGAAAATGTAAGATGTAGTGGCAACATCGAAATAACTACCAACCACATTCACAAGAAATTGCCCTGTCAGCATCGAAGACGATATGGCGTTTCCCCAGACGTCTCTAACTGTTGGGGAAGCAACTTCTCCGACGTACATAGGCATCGAGCACCACAAAAGAGCGCTTGCAATACCAGATAAACCTCTAGCTACATAAAATATATAAATATTTTTAGCGAAAGCAGCAAGTAGCAGACTGATCATTTGAGGTAACACGAGGAGCAGTAGCGTTTTCTTTCTTCCTAATTTATCTGATAAGTTGAATAGAAAAAGACAGGATACAACCATGACAGCTGGTTGGATCGTTGTTAATTTAGTAGCTTGGGCATCAGATATATCGTAGTTCACTTTGTCTTGTGTTAATTTGACAATAAACGGTGAAGTCCAAGCGAAGAAAACTCCATCTATTATCCCTGCCAATGAAACTGAAAAAAAAAATGTATTGAAACAAATTTTACAGCAGAAATAATAAGAAAATAATAGTTAATTATTTGATACAGGTCAACAATTTTTACGTATTAATTTGAAAACAAGATCATATTAGTTTAGTTATTCGGAAACTACGTCGTTCATTTCCTAGACATATCGATACAAAAATTGTTAAGTAAATTATCTAAATTTGGCACTCTACATGCCACTAATATAATAACTGACAATATGTTTTTGATATTTCTGTTGACATGAACACCATATATAGTATAACAACTGTGGAATTTACCGTTTACACTCTTACTGTGTGGAATCTACTCATATTAGTTTTAGGCTTATTTCTTGACGCGACTTCGGAAGAATTTCGAAGCCATTTTTCGTTTGGGGTTCCCTGATGCCAAAACAACCCCTGGAGATAGTCTTTGCCGACTAACTAGGTATAAAACCACGGATATTGGGGTAACGGAAAGTTAATTAAAGAAAACTCTTGTTACTGTTTTTCTTCCAAGCTTTCGGAAACGTTTATTTCCATTATCAAGGATAAGTAAATTGAGATTGTTATAAATTGGTAAATATAATTATATTTGAAATTTTTGAAAAAATTTTTTTCAATCATAAATTATTTTGACATTTTGACAGATTCATGAATGTAAACATTTTCTTTATATGCTAAAATGTTTTTGAAAACAAAAGAAGAAAATAGGTCATATTTGTAATATAGGTTAATAGTTATTAGGATATTCTTCTTTTATTATATAAAATTCAACCTCAAATTATTATAGATGTCATCTTAATAATTTCTTCATAATTACATTTTATTTAAAAGTAGAAAAAATTAAAATCATTTACTTAAAATAAAATTATTTCTAAAAATCATCAAATTTTATTTATCTAGTTTTGACATATAAAGTGACATTTTTCAAAACTGACTTTCGTTGGCAAACGTCACATTTTTCATAACCAGTTACCATGCCCTGCGATATTTTATAGCCACTGCTAAACTGCATTTTTAACGCCATCTATTTGCTTGGAAGGTTACTAACGACATTAAAATGTCAGGAGTAAAACAATAACAAATGGATCAGCATATTAGAGACTTTGACAGAGTTTTATTGTATTTGTCATTTTTTAAGGAGAAATAATTTTTTAACTTGTAGATGACTTTACTGTAGCACAAAGAAAAGCCAAAAATGTTTTAATTACAACAGACCTTTCGTCTAGTTCTGATATTTACAAAGGACGGGGATCAAGGATACGGAAAAAAAATACAAGGTATATGTCCCATCTCCTAGTTCTAATTCAGAGGAGAGGCCCTCATTAAATCGTAACATTTATTCTGTTTTTAAACCTACGCCACAAACAAATTGTAAGTATTTAAAGAAATTAATTAGAATATTTTGTGCAAATAATATATATTTCAGTATTGTATAAAAAGTCGGGGAATTATAAATCGGGTACTACTTCTCCAGAGATTCAAGTGAAGGAATTTCCCTTGAGAATAAAGAATCAAATGATATGGCGATATTTGCTGTTCCTAGAGGTAATTTGTTCCTTAAGTTAAATCATAATTTATAATAACCTAAAGTTTGCATATTAGTTTTGACTTTTAGTATAAAAATACTTAATTTTATAATGTACTTTTTTTAATTTTTTCAAAACCTTGTGGCAGTGGAATCAAAACATTTCACAAAAGAGATAAATCGTCACCACAAATAGATACACTTGATGATCAAGGTAACTAAACTAAATAATTTTAATTAATTTTTATATTTAATCATATTTTAAATTTATTTTAGAATATAAAATGTTGATGATAGATGAAATATCTCAATTAAATTTGAAAATCAATACTTTAATTGAAAGCGTTAGCACTCTCTTGGAAACAGAAAGAATTCTGAGTAACCTGCAAGTAACATCGTTTGAAAATAATGTGAAAACGGTATATGAAAAAATTCCAGTAATTCGACATTCGACGCATATTTTTAAAATCCAAATTCAACGTACTCGATCAAATACTGTCCCTAGGAATAGTGAAATACATAGATGAAACAAAACTAAAAAATACAATCAGACAAACATCTTGGGATTTCTTATTCTTGAATCCAGATCCTAACTATGCAACAAATACTTTCATTGAAACACTTCAAAAATATTTAGACGAATGTACAAATACAAAAAAATGTAAAAGGAAAAACACGAAGATCACCCCTTGGATGACAAATACACTACAAAATACACAATGTATATCGGAAAAAAATTAGTGTTTGAAAAACATTGTATCATATGTGTAATTAATATTTCTTAGCACATGCTATTATCAATAAATTATTCTTATCTTAAGTTTGAGAAGAAAATAACCTGTACTATTTTATAAACAAAATTTTATATTAAATTTTTGAAACTATTTGTCGACATTCTTCTTTTAATAAACTATCCTGGTTAATAAAAACGGATAAAAGGTTTAAACAACTTTTTGAAACTACCTATCCTACTTTTAAGCTAAAATAAAATAACAGATTGTTTAAAAAAGTGTTTAAACTTTGTGTGACTGTTTTTACTTGTTTATTTAAGAAAAAAAAACAATATAGGCATAATTTAAAAAACCTTCAGTATTTGCTTGGCTTGCCAGATCTCTTCCTTTATATTTTTCCTGTTGGTAAATAGTAACCTTCCACCACAATAGATGGCGCAGCACTCGACAAAACTTTGTGGCTTCGGACTTAGTACAGGAGATTCCATTCTTCTCCGTATTAAAAGTATTTATCTATGCCAGTTACATAATGAAAAATCTTATGTAACTGGTGATGAAAAATTAATTTTATCACCTGTTAATAAAAACAAGAGAGAAAAGAAGAAAGTTTAATGTCATATTATAGAAAAATAACAACAACTAGAACTGAAAAGAACTACTAACAATAAGAACAACTAGAACAATTTACTTTTTATTTTATGCATTATAAATATTTATGACACAATTAGAACAGTTTGTTAGCTTGACCCCCCAGAATTAGAAGTTGATGTAATTTCGTGATGCATAACTGATCTTGAACTTGAGGTGCTTGATTCACCAAGAATATCAGTGGCAATCCTTTTCTTATTTTCTATGGAGTTCTCTACATAGCCCTCCGCTATCGTGCTGGACTTCCATCCTCCATGTTGTTTTAACTTTAAAATGTCGGCACCAGAATCTGCCAAAAAGGTAGCCGACGATCTTCTGAAGCAGTGTCCCGTAAATAAAACAGGATTTGGTAACTTCATAAACTGGGCAATAGTTTTTGGTAGACTACCAATTGTATTAATGCCAACTGGTTGTACGCCACATGTATCATTAGTTAATTTAACGAAAAATCTATCGTGTTTAACGTTACGTGGGCGCAAAACAATGTATTTTCTAATGAGACCAAGAAAATTTTGCCCTTCAATATTGCCCTCTGTAATCACAAACTCACGCGTTACTTTGGTCTTTGTATTGAGGATTTTCACTACAAAATGGGAATCCACATTAGAAATATCTCCGACACGTAGAAAAGTTAACTCAGCCTTTCGACAAGCACCACCGATTCCGACGATCAATGCTACCTTTGCCATTAAAAATGTTCTATCATCAGCTTCTGTGATAAACTGGTGGACATTTTTCTTCGAGAAGATAGTAGATTTTTTTGCATGGTAGCTCTCTGATTGTCTCTTTAGAAATGCGGGTAAGCTATTGTATTTTGTTATATCAATATTCTTCTTTAAGGATAATACACTTCGCAGCATAGAATAAAGTGTCCAAAGTGTGGAAGCTTTTTGAGTCTTTCTTTCCTCGAAATAAGCTAATAAAACTTTCTCATTAACGTGTTTTATTTTATTTTCTTCAACACACTTCTCAATTTTTTCATAAGCTAGATCATACACAGCTTTTGATTTTTGTGGAATCACGGCCGATAATGCACTTTGTGCGGCCTCTTCTATTTCGTTTGGTACATCTGAGTCTGAATCAGCCATTTTTAATCGTAGAATGTTACGCTTACGTAGAATTTTAATTCAATATTCACGAAAATAACTGGAAATTATTAATACTTCAAGCAAGTACAATTCGAATAGACGAACTGTCAAGCAAATAAATAAACTTGTTGCATATCCGCAGTGGCGCAATTGGCTAACGCACAAGATAGCCGTAACCAATGCTAGGGTTGAGAGTTCGAGCCAACACTAGGGAAGATTTTTATTTTTGTATTTAAAAATTAATTAAAACAATGTTAAATAGCTATTTTCGATTTTAATTTAATATTAATGGTAAAATAATAAAGAAAAGTCTGAAATTAATGTATAAAATAAAAGTATTGTCTTGTGTAATATTGGTTGCATAACTTGTAAGAATCGAAAAGTGCTGTTTTGAAACCAGAAAAGTTAATTAACAATTGTTAAAAAACACATAATATAAATTAAATTCTCTTTTTGTCAAAATTAGATAAAATCTTGTATGAAACGTTATGAAATGCTTTATTGATAGGTAAACTAAATTTTCTTCTAGTCAAAATTAGATAAAATCTTGTATGAAACACGTTATGAAATGCTTTTTGTGTAACTCGTGTCATTTTGCGGGACCTCGCTCGCCCCGCTACGCGGAGCTCGCTCGTCCCGCAAAAATTTCACTAGTTACACAAAATGATGCATTTCATAACTGGTTACATAAATAGCTATTATATAGTTTTAATTATGTATTAGAATTTGAAATTTAGTTATTTTTATTATCAATTGTTGGTAGATAATAATAAATATCACTCAGATTATTATGGTCACTTTTTTGTTGATAGTATTAGGTTCTTGTAATATATGAGCCATTTCTAAGAAAAGTCTTTTTTTGGTATTTGGTTGTATGTCCAAAATTCATAAGAAATAATGATAACACATTGTCTATTGATTGGTACAGAAAACCGATTAGCTAAGGAAGATTCATGAGCTATTGGTCTTACCATAAATATTCAATGAAAATTAACTTAATTAAACAAATGAGAAATAGAATAACCAAAATATCAGATCCTATTTTTCTTGAAAAGAACTTAAAAACTTTATATCATCTATTTTTGGATAATGATTATCCAAATAAATTAGTTAAAACATACTATTTAATTATTCTCCAACTATAGACATTGTAGACATTAATATTAGAAACGACCAATCAGATAATATAAATTATTATGTACCTTTACTATATATTAAAGAAATAACACCACAGTTGAGTAGGATTTTTAAACCAATGAACAACATTAAAAATGCCAATAAAACATGCTTAACCATAAAATCTATTTTCACTAATTTGAAAGACAAAACTCCAATTCTTAATCTTTCAAATGTAATATATTCTATTCCATGCAAAAATTGCGATAAAAAATATGTTGGTCACACTGGTCAGAAATTAAAGAACCGTATAAGTCTCCATAAGAGCGATTGTAAGTTACATCCTGAAAGATGTGCTTTATCTGAACATGTAATTGATAATGATCACTTTATGGATTTTGAATCTGTTAATATTTTGGACATACAACCAAATACGAAAAAAAGACTTTTCTTAGAAATGGCTCATATATTTCAAGAACCTAATACTATCAACAAAAAAAGTGTCCATAATAATCTGAGTGATATTTATTATTATCTACTAACAATTGATAATAAAAATAACTAAATTTCAAATTCTTATACATAATTAAAACTATATAAATAAAATGTAATTATGAAGAAATTATTAAGATGACATCTATAATAATCTGAGGTTGAATTTTATATAATAAAAGAAGAATATTCTAATAACTATTAACCTATATTACAAATATAACCTATTTTCTTCTTTTGTTTTCAAAAACATTTTAGCATATAAAGAAAATGTTTACATTCATGAATCTGTCAAAATGTCAAAATGATTTATGATTGAAAATTTTTTTTTTAAATTCAAATATTTACCAATTTATAACAATCTCAATTTACTTATCCTTGATAATGGAAATAAACGTTTCCGCAAGCTTGGAAGAAAAACAGTAACAAGAGTTTTCTTTAATTAACTTGCCGTTACCACAATATTCGTGTTTTATATATATATATATATATATACGTATATATATATATATATATATATATATATATATATATATATATATATATATATATATATACGTATATATATATATATATATATATATATATATATATATATATATATATATATATATCCCCAGCTGGCGGAGTGCGTTAGAGCGCTGGAACTTGGGTTTTCTCAACCTGAAGGACGGAGGTTCGAATTCCACTCTAGTAAAAGGCTTTTTCATGAATAAAAAGTTCCACTAAAAAATCTGGGGGTACAGGGTCCGTCAGTAAATGGCGAAAACTGGTGGACGACATCCCTCACCCCTTGCCAACCCGCACTGAGGCAGCGTGGTAAGGTACGTCTCACAACCCCAGCATGATAGACAAGGACAAGTTACGGCCCTCATTATCCGCAAGCCCGAAGGGCCCTAGGAGGGGTAGATCCTGAGAACCAGCCACGAGGGCAGAGGGTACTAAGAATCTGCGGAGTCTAAACCACTACCCATTAAATACATTACACCTAGCAACTTATAACTGTCGTACACTCTCTAATCAAGCTAGGATTATAGAACTAGAAACAGAGGCAGCAAAAATAAAGTGGGACATCATGGGCATTAGCGAAGAAAGACGAAAAAATGAAGAGCTTATAGAACTTGAATCAGGGAATCTTCTATACCACCAAGGGACACCAACAGGAAGTACAAGCGGAATAAGATTCCTAATTAAGAAAACCTGGCAAATAGAATCATAGGGATAACAAGCACCTCAGATAGAGTAGCCAGCATAACACTAAGACTCTCAAAAAGATATACTATCGAGATTATTCAGGTATACGCCCCATCAATCAGCCATAGTGACGACGAAATAGATGAATTCTATAATGAAAGAACACAAGCGCTCAGCAACAACAATAGTCACTTCAAATACCTAATGGGAGACTCTAATGCCAAAGTAGAACACAGGAAAGACCAAAAAAAAGGAATGGGGAAATATGGATTTGGAGAAAGGAATGAAAGAGGAGAGAGATTAACACAGTTCGCACACTTTCAGAACATGTATGTGGCAAATTCCTTCTTCAAGAAGAACCTTAATAGGAAATGGACGTGGGAAGTCCCCGGTGCAACTATCAAAAACGAAATAGACTTTATCTTCACCAATAAAATTAACACAGTAAAAGATCTAAGCACACTCAACAAGTTCACTATAGGAAGCGACCATCGACTAATTAGAGCTCTAACGGTCTTAGATATAAAACTATAAAGGTTAACACTAATCCAAACCACCACAACGAAAGACTGAAAGAGAACACCCACCAATATGAAGCACTACTCGAAGAAAGACTACAAAAAGTGGAATATAACAACCCAGGACTGATGTACACAATTCGAAACTACGCTGTAGATGTGGGAGGTCTGCAACAACGAAGTGAACACAAAAAACTGACTCCGGAAACAGAAGCATATTACAAAAACGCAGAGAAATGAAAAAGAGAACAAATATTCAAATAATTGAATACACCGAACTGTGCAAGACGATACGAAAGAAAATCGCAGAAGATATCAGGAATTACAACGAGAAACTGGTACAAACAACAATAGAAAACCGTAAAAGCTACAAACATGCAAAAAAAGCACTAATAATAGGGAAAAGACAGATAGTTGCATTAATTGATGGAAACACAAGAACCACAGACAAGAATAAAATAATAGACCTAGTAGCCCCTGAAAATTTGGAAGAAATAATAAAACACTCAGAAGGGTCCATACCAGAAGTATAGGTGGAGGAAGTAGAAATGGCACTGAAAAGCATGAGAAATGGCAAGCGGGAAATGACGGCATCCCGACCGAAATACTCAAATATGCAGGAGCTAAAACATGGAAATACCTTGCCAAACTATACACGAGCTGTCTAATGTCCAGGAGCATATCTAAAGAGTGGAACAGCGCCCTTATAGTGTTGATCCACAAGAAAGGTAGCAAAGAAGACATTAAGAACTACAGACCAATAAGTCTACTACCAGTAACGTACAAGGTATTCATAAAGATCATTCACAACAGAATACAAAACACACTAGACTCGGCCCAACCACGAGAATAGGCTGGATTCCGCAGAGGCTTCAATATAATAGACCACACCCTCAAATAGGTTATCAGTCGAACCAAAGAATACCACCAACCACTAGCACTAGCCTTCATTGACTTTGAGAAAGCATACGACTCTATATATCACAGGGCAGTAATAAATGCACTAACAGAGCAAGGGGTCGACAACCCATATATTGAGACCCTAGCAAATATATATAGGAAAGCCAAAGCGAGAGTCAGGATATATGGCACTCCAGAATTCCCTACCAGCAGAGGAGTTAGACAAGGAGACGCAATATCACCAAAGTTATTCACGGCAACACTAGAAAGCATCTTCAGAAAATTAGACTAGAACAACACAGGTCTGAATATAGATGGAGAATATTTGAACCATCTAAGATTCGCTGATGACATCATCCTGATAGCGAGTAACCCTGGTGAAATGCAACAAGAGATAAATGAATTAAATACAGCAAGCAACGAAGTAGGCCTTAAAATAAAACTAAGTGAGACCAAGGTTATGTATAACGAACTAATAAACGCACAAGAAATAATAATTATTGGCACTGCCCAGGAAATAGTACAGGAATACATATACCTAAGTCAATTAATACACATATCAGGCTCCTCTACTTCCAGAAATAAATAGAAGGACCAAATTAGCATGGAGAACATTTGGACAGAACTTTATCATCTTCAAGTCTAGAATGTCACTCCGTTTGAAAAAGAAAGCGTTTGATCAGTGCGTACTAACAGTATTAACATACGGCTGTGAAACATGGACCCTAAAAACTGATATCATTAGAAAACTCCAGGTAACACAGAGGTCTATGGAACGATGCATGCTTGGAATAATAAGAAGAGATAGAAAAAGGGTTGAATGGATCAGACAGAAAACCCAAGTGATAGATGTCATTAATAGAATCAGATTCCTAAAGTGGCAATGGGTGGGGCATCTCGCTAGAAGGACAGACGATAGATGGGCCCCAAAGATAACGCTTTGGTATCCCTGAGGCGTGAAAAGAGCAAAAAGACGCCCCAACTTAAGGGATACGATATAAAGAAACTCTCAGGATCAACTTGGGGCCGCATAGCAAGCAATAGACAACAATGGGCCCAAATGGAAATAGAATATATAAATATGTAAAGGGAGGCTACACCATAACTGAAAAATGGTTGAATGAGCTGCATATGATGATATATATATATATATATATATATATATATATATATATATATATATATATATATATAAATGACAATTACATTTTGGTCAGTTTTGTCGTTGTTTACAAATTTACCATTACCTGTCATTCTAGAAAGTATCATTTATCATCAACATTTAAATTAAATACATCCACATTGTCATTTTACTTTACCAACTTTTAAAAAGTCACTTCATTTCATTATTGATTCAAATGTTTTTGTCTTTAACGATAAGTTTTATAAACAAGTTTTCAGTACCCTAATAGGGTCAACAATCTCATCTTTTTTAGTAAATTTTGTATTAGACAATTTAATTAAACATTGCACTGATGTACTTGGATTTCCACTAACCCCCTAACGCCTAATTTGTTGAAAGGCTTAAGGGATGTAAGCCACGTTGGAGTTGCAACCTATAATGTTTTAACTATTAATACTTTATAAACTAAAACCGAATTGAGTAGGGACGAAAATTCAAATTTGATTTATAGCATCCATTGTTTTAAATGCAGAAAACATTTACATTATTATTTTACCTAATTCCAAAGCTAATTTTCATTCCCCTGATGCATTTAAGTTCTCACGTGATAACGTCACAGATCTCAAGTATACCTCAAATGATAACATTGTAGGTCTAATTGTGGTATATTTGGATTTATGGGACCAGTTGTCCTGGGAGATATCCAATCATAAAATTGGTGATTTGTATATAATTCAGAGGCTGTATCTTGCTAAAAAAACGAAATTTCTCCAAAAATAATCAAAAATGCAGTATATCTGGATTTATACGACCCGTTGAGCTGAAAAGTAGGGTTCATCTATGAAATACCCTGAACAATATGATATGAAATTTGTCACGAATATACAATTCGTAGGCTGTATCGTGCTAATGACGCGAAATTTTCACAAAATGTGGTACTTTAGGTACCATATCACCCGTTGTACAGGCTCTGGAGGGCTAAAACTCAATAGGGTTCATCTGTGAGATGCTCTGAATAACATCCAATCATAAAATTAGTCAATTGTATACACCCGGTCACTTGTATACACCCGGAGGCGACGACGACGACTTACACACTGGATTTTTTTTCTAAAAGCCCATTCTCCGTATTTTTCTCACTGTAAAACATAAATAAAATAAAAAACTCCAACTTTTTTGGGGTGAACCAATACTTTTCTCGCATCGTAAATAGGGTTGGTGGAAAAGTAATATTCATTACTTTTTAAGTTATAGGCTGTTAAAAACATCTTGGAACAACCTGTATAATAGTTTTTAACATTCCTAGTATATTTTGAAAATATTTAGATATGCTAGCATTCCTAAAAACATGTAGTTTCTTTTTTCAAATGATTGCTGCATAATAATCCATTAAAAAATTGTCAGTTTTTTCGTGCAAATGTTCACTGTAAGACGTTAAAAATATTGTATTTGAAAATCCGATTATTATGATGAACATAAATCAACTTACCTACAAGAATAGCTAAAATTTGAGGCCAAACACATCCTTCTTCACCACTATTCTCTGTGTCCTTTTTTTCAAATTGTTTCGGTTTTATCGTGGTCTGGATCATTTTTAAACTTAATATAAATTATTAACGATATTCAGCTATACATTTTTCACAAATAATTGTCGAAACCACTAGAATTATTTTTATGTATCAACGAAAACCTACTATTTATTTGACGATTATTAAAGTATTCAATTTTAGTAACAGATTTAGAATCTTATTTGAAAAGTTAAACAAATTAATATTTAGTTTTTACTTTGCTTGTGATGACAAACGGTACAGGGTATTATTTATGAGTATTTAGAAATATCTCATTGCTTAACTTATTATTTCCAAATGATAAAATATCTTTAAAAAATCGAAATACTTGAACAAATATAACATTAGTTCGACATTGACCTCCAACTTAACCTACTGTTACTGTTACTGTTACTGTATTAATTATATTTACAATAATAAATTATTATAACACTTTTTGTGATACTTATTAATAGTATCAAAAACAGCTGTTCCTCCTCGACCAGAGACGCATTCAGAATCGGAACTTACTGTTTTTGAAAAAAATGGATACTGGTTTGTTAGTACACCTCCAACAAAGCAATGGCAAATAATAATATTATACAGGGTGTCGCTCTTGAGTACATGAACAGCAGCAATCAAAATGAAACTCACACCGCATCCAAAAACATATTATCTTAAGATAACAGCGGCAATAAAAATCCTTCTCCTAGCAATTCGTATTCATTCGTTGCTAAATCGGTTCCCAAACAGGCATATCCTAAAAAGATCAAGCAATTGTCTTTCGTGCCGTAGAAAAACTAAAATTGTTTTACTAAGTTAAACCCATAGGTGACAAGTTCGGTGCTAAGAACAACGGATTTCAACAGGGAAACCAAACGCTCATCTGTGCCTTCAATTGGAAGATCCCGAGTTTTCAGGACAACAACCAAGATCAATACGGAGGCGCATATAGCCCCCCTGCCTGAACCTTCCGACCCATAGTAAATAACAAAGAAGATGTAGGAATATCGCGTGATATGTAAACAACAACAACAAAGAGATTCATGGGTAATTCACGCAAAAAGAAAAAGGGCTACTGAAACAGAGTGGTAAGCGCGGACATGCATGTTTCTGGCTCATTTGCCGTCTTCAGCACGGTATAACCAAATAAGGATGTGAAATTTGGGAGGAAAGATGTTAATCGAACCATGGGAAAACACAAAACAATGGATTTCAACAGGGAAACCAAACGCTCATGTATGCCTTCAATTGGAAGATCCCGAGTTTTCAGGACAACAACCAAGATCGACCCAGAGGCGCATATAGCCCCCCTGCCTGAACCTTCCGACCCATAGTAAATAAGAATGAAGATGTAGGATTAACGCGTGATATGTAAACAACAACAACAAAGAGATTCATGGGTAGTTCACGCAAAAAGAAAAAAGGTTACTGAAACAGAGTGGAAACCGCGGACTTGCATGTTTCTGGCTCATTTGCCGTCTTCAGCACGGTATAACCTAATAAGGATGTGAAATTTGGGAGAAAAGATGTTAATCGAACCATGGGAAAACACAAAACAATGGATTTCAACAGGGAAACCAAACGCTCATTTGTGCCTTCAATTGGAAGATCCCGAGTTTTCAGGACAACAACCAAGATCGACCCAGAGGCGCATATAGCCCCCCTGCCTGAACCTTCCGACCCATAGTAAATAAGAATGAAGATGGAGGAATATCGCGTGATATGTAAACAACAATAACACAGAGATTCATGGGTAATTCACGCAAAAAGAAAAAGCGCTACTGAGACAGAGTGGTAACCGCGGACATGCATGTTTCTGGCTCATTTGCCGTCTTCAGCACGGTATAACCAAATAAGGATGTGAAATTTGGGAGAAAAGATGTTAATCAAACCATGGGAAAACACAAAACAATGGATTTCAACAGGGAAACCAAACGCTCATTTGGGCCTTCAATTGGAAGATCCCGAATTTTCAGGACAACAACCAAGATAGACTCGGAGGCGCATATAGCCCCCCTGCCTGAACCTTCAGACCCATAGTAAAAGAGAATGAAGATGTAGGAATATCGCGTGTTATGTAAACATCAACAACAAAGAGATTCATGGGTAGTTCACGCAAAAAGGAAAAGGGTTACTGAAACAGAGTGGAAACCGCGGGCATGCATGTTTCTGGCTCATTTGCCGTCTTCAGCACGGTATAACCAAATAAAGATGTGGACTTTGATAACAAGATGTTAATCGAAACATGGGAAAGCACAAAAAAACGGATTTCAACAGGGAAACCAAACGCTCATTTGTGCCTTCAATTGGAAGATCCCGAGTTTTCAGGACAACAACCAAGATCGACCCGGAGGCGCATATATCCCCCCTGCCTGAACCTTCCGACCCATAGTAAATAAGAATGAAGATGTAGGAATATCGCGTGATACGTAAACAACAATAACAAAGAGATTCATGGGTAATTCACGCAAAAAGGAAAAGCGCTACTGAGACAGAGTGGTAACCGCGGTCATGCATGTTTCTGGCTCATTTGCCGTCTTCAGCACGGTATAACCTAATGAGGATGTGAAATTTGGGAGGAAAGAAGTTAATCGAAACATGGGAAAACACCAAACGACGGATTTCAACAGGCACAAATGAGCGTTTGGTTTCCCTGTTGAAATCCGTTCTTTCGTGTTTTCCCATGTTTCGAATAACATCTTTGCTCCCGGCTCGCGTGGGCAGGGTCGCGTCCCTGAAGTAGATCTATCAATTATCGGGATCATAACTCTAGCCGCTACTCAAGTAGAAGTAGAAACAAAAAAATGTTAAATGTATTTGAATGGATCAACAAATTGAAATAAATAATCTAATTTGTATAAACAAGAAAAAGTCCTTTATCTGGTATTATCGGAGCGCGTGCACAACAGCGCCATCTACGACATCCAACAGAATACTTATCACGCTCATATGATAGATCGGGTATTAAATAGTAGGTTAGGTTGAAAATCAAATGAATATTCTTCTAATATCTAGGTAAAAAAATGCTTGTTACAACTTACCCCTATTGTAACTAACCAACACTCCACCCGCCCCCACCCCCCTCCGCTCCCCTATAAAAATATAAAGTATAGTAATATACACAAAGTTGTTATAGTTAATTAATTTTCAGTAATTTTAAACGCCTTATTGCTAACTACTAAAGTTATACGTATTTTTAAATATTTCCAAACTAACTTTTTAAGAACGTAACGAACTAACTGTTTACGGAATAAAGGAGAACAGCTGTATAGTAATATTTACAATTCTAGAAAATGTATCTGATGATGAACTTGCTTTTTTGTATCTGTTAACACTAGAAGCGCCGAAGGGGTCATTTTGACACTTTTAAAAATTAATTGTTCTGGATTCTCTGAACCAAGGCAACTATGAGGCTAAGAATTCTTGACTTTTAATCTTTTTATGTAATAAACGCGTACAAGTAAGCTCAATCTTGTTTTGCATATCATTCCTATTTTATTACGGCTTTTACCTATTAGCGCCGCATGGGGTCATATTGATCCCTGTCTTTAGAATATAGGAAAAATTCTGCTTGTGTGAATTGATATCATACATAAATATTACCTATGTGTATCTAACAAATAACAGTTTTTTATGGTGGTCAATTTTCAAATCACTCCCCCCACCCAGTGGTCGAATGCGTCATTTGTTCAAGCGGCGTGCCTATATCAGCCTACAGTCGTTCCGTTAGATTGATTGATTCAATTGTTGTTTACAAGTGAGGGCGTGCACACACGTGTTGTAAAAATGTGGCGTAATAAATATGTCAGTGCTTCTGAACTTAAACTAAAAGCCAACGAAATGGCAATGGATGACTCTGGTGTTGAAGATGACAGTAACGTCGAAGACGACGAATCAGTATATTCCCCAAGAGGTATGAGTTCCAGCGAATCGTACGATTCTGATGAAGTGAGCAAAGAATGCAAAACAAAAAGCGGAACTGCAGCAACCGAAGGTTTGTACCCAATTATCTTAGAAGCTTATTTTTTATACATACAGTATTGAAAAGCTCATTTCGGAGAAAACAATTATGTGTTTTATTTGCTCATCTCTGAAATAAAGGCATTATTTCCAGCTGCAGATTGTTCTTTTGCGGGTATTCAAGCAACTAGTTTTCAACATCAAAATGACCGTTCCGAGGCAACGAATGGTGGAAGTCAGCGAGGTAAAAATAAAATATACTTGAAGTTTATATTGTTTTTTTTTCACTACTAGCTGTGAAGTTGACAATTATTGTGTCATCTAGCCAACTGAGAAGTTGAATTTCTCTATTAGTGGTTAATAATTTTTTTATTGGTAACCTAGGTCAATAATAGATAAATTCAAAAGTTTTGAGAATTCAGGGATAATATATTAACAAAAACTAGTGCAACATAATTTTGTATACCCAGGAGATTGTGTTTAACATATTTACTGCTTGAAATTACCTAACAAGATAAAATTATTTCAATAAAACTGTCATTAGTTTAAAATTCGCTCTCAACCAAAAATTTCTGATGACATAAGGAGTGCGTTCATAATATATGGGTGAGGTGAGGAGCGAAAACAGTGTCAGTCAGACAACGGAGTGAACGCCTGGATTACAAAATGAATAAAACTGTGCTAAAACAACCGATAGTGAAAGTAAGCGATGTAGAGGGCAGGGACTTGGGCGTGGACGTCCGCCAAAGGTTCTTCAAACATCATCAGCGAATGCTATTTCCAATATCTTTGCCACTGGATTCAATTTCCTTGGCAGTGACAAGGAAACAGCGTGGAAGGTAATTGATATTGAAGGTAAAACTTCAGGAAGGTCATCCGCTCCGAATATTGTTAAAGAAACTCCAGGACCAACACCGTATATTAAACGGTACATAATTCATGGAGATGTGTTGAGTTCATGACGATTGATCGTGTCTGAACCAATTTTACGACACATAAAAATGTGCACATAAGCTGAAGCTTGTCGTCAGGGAGAAAAATGGCTGGTCGATTACACTAGAATAACTTGATGTATTTATTGCTTTGCTGTATGTCCGTGAGTCTTATAAATGCGGAGAAATGGATTATGATTTCTTATGGTCTAAAGATTGGGGAATACGATTTTTTGGAAAAACAATGTGCCGCAACCGTTTTCGTAGCATAATGCGATATCTGAGATTTGATGAACGACAATCTCGATCTGAGCGCCTCAATACGGAAAAATTTGCCTTGGCATCGTTCATTTGGGATCAGTTTATTGAAAATTGCATAACTTGTTACATGCCCGGCGAATTTGTGTTAGTTGACGAACAGTTATTTCCCATAAAAGCACGTTGCCCATTCACCCAATATATGGCTAATAAACCGGATGTTTGGCATAAAATACTGGATGCTCGCTGATGCCAAATCCAAATATATGTGCAATGCATCACCCTATCTAGGAAAAGATGCTCGTCGTCCTGCAGATGAAAGCCTTCCCGAAAATGTGGTTTGGCGTCTTATGAAACCATTTTTGAATAAAGGCAGAAATGTTACTACAGACAATTTATTTACGTCTGTAAAATTGGTTAATTGCCTGCAACAAGCTAAAACTACAATAGTTGGTATGGTAAATAGGATTAGATGAGAAATACCAGTTGAAATAAAATTGCGTAAAGCACCCCTCTACGAGGCAAGGTGCGAAACCCGAAACCCAGCCGTCACCATCCAAACATGTAACTCCAGGAGGGAAAAGGTTGCACTCGCAGCAAACTCCGGAGGAATCTGTAAGGATGACAAAAAGATCTAAGGCAGAGGGAAGCTCAGCGAGACCCTTAAAGGCGCTTGAGCCCTTCGCCGAGAAACTGATGGTTGAAAAGATGGCAATTGTCCTTGTGAACTATCCAGAAACAAGGCTGGACAAGAGACAGCCTTAAAAATCAAAATGGAGCTGGAGAGATGTGCCCTCCAGAATATCCAGCTGCCATCCTGAGAACGGAGCAGTAGTTGTAGGCAGCGCAAATTCTACCACAAAGGTATGGCTAGAAGCCCAGTTCAAGCAGCTGAATCCGTTTGGCGAGATTCAGCTGGCACTGGGCACGGCCAAAAACCTTGTGAAGATGTGCAAAGTCACAACTTTTGTACCACGATCCACGGGAGCGGAGCGGAGACCAAGGAAGATGTTATGCTTGGTCTGAAGAGCCAGAGTGGATTAAACACCGAGCACTGGGCTATTGTGGGTGGTAATACCATGCCAGAAGGACAGTTCCTAGTCATCCACATTGACGTCGAAACCCTGCAGAAGCTGAGGAAACTTGGTACGCGCCCATTCGTGGGAGCAGAAAGAGTTCTCTCCAAGTTGCACGGGGATCACATAAAGACATCAAAGATGACTGCAGTACTGCAAATCAACCTGCATCACAGTAGAACGGCGGCGGCGACGCTCTGCCAGAAGATCCTGGCTGATGACATAGGAGTGGTTCTTATTCAAGAACCATGGATCGTGAAAGGCAGGGTAATAGGATTGAGTGCTGCGAAGGGTAATTTAATCTACGACACTGATAATGCAAACCCAAAGGCATGTATTTTTATCAGGAACAATATCAAAATGTTGAAAATAACGGATTTATGTTCTAGGGACACTACCGTGACTGAGGTACACCTGCAGACAGGTGATGGAAACATCAGAATCCTGCTTGCATCAGTGTACCTGCCATATGATTCCACAGAAGCACTTCCGTCCATGGAAATGAGGAGGATAGTGGAACACGGATCAGAGACGGGGAAGCACCTCGTCTTGGGAATGGACGCCAATGCCCACCATCTGGCCTGGGGGAACTCCAACACCAATAAACGGGGTGACTACCTTATTGATCACTTAATAGAGTCGAATATAATTTAATTGAATCAGGGCCGTAAGACAACTTTCCAACAAAGAAGGGGGAATTTGCTTAGGGAAGAGGTTCTGGACATAACTTTTGTCAGCCACTTTGTGGCTAGCAAAAATAAGGGCTGGGAGATATTAGACGAAGCCTCAGCGTCGGATCACAATTACATATCTTTTACTATTAAGTCGACCTATAGAAAATAGACTTATAGAAACCCAAGGAATATAGATTGGGAAGCATTTCGGAAGGAATTGGAAACCAATCTAGCCTCACTTGACCCAGTCTCAGGGCAAGGGGTCAAGAGAATGACTTGTGACATTAACAATTCCATAATGAACTCATACACCGAGACCTGCTTTAAGACGGTCAGAACGACCAACAGAAATGCACGTTGGTGGCACAGGAAGCTCGAATCGATGAGAAGGAACGTTCGAAGGCTGTACAATCAGTGCAAACGCACGGGAAATTGGGACAGTCATACGAAGGTGCTCACTGAATTCAATAAAGCAGTGAGGAAAGCCAAGAGAAGCTCATGGAGAAATTTCTGTCGGGACATTGAAAATGTCTCTGACTGTGCAAAACTCCACAGAGTCATGGCTTAAAATCCAGTTAATACTGCAGAGACCGTACTCTAAGAAGACGGCTCACACACGGATGGACCGGAGGAGACACTGGTAGTAATGCTCAGTACGCACTTTCCGGAATCCGCCGAAATACAAGTCGAAGCAACGAGCGAAGTCAGAGAAGAACGGCAAGTTGCCCGCGGTCTGGCAACTCGTGATAGCTCGACTTGTGCAAAGTCCATAGTCACATATGGGTCTGTGACATGATCTATTCAATCTTTTGATCCCTTCACGGCGCTTGGAATGGACGAAATTTACCATGAACTACTCCAAAAAAGCGCCGACATAATAACTCCAAGACTTGTGCATCTGTTCAGACTAAGCCTAGCCACAGGAGTTATACCTACGGTGTGGGAAATCTCCAAGGTGGTATTCATACCAAAACCTGGAAGACCCTCTTACAATACTGAAAAGGCTCATCGTCCGATAAGTCTTTTGTCATTTCTTCTTAAGGCATTAGAGAAGATGATAGTTAGGCATTTGAGGGTCACGGTGCTGGGTAACAAGCCGCTGCACCCTAATCAACATGCCTACCAAAGAGACAAATCTTGCGAAACAGCCTTGCATAGCTTGGTGAGCAAGATAGAGCAAGCCATTACTTACAAAAGAAGTTGCACTGGCTGTGTTCCTGGATATCGAAGGAGCATTTGACAATACGAGCACTCGCTCAATATTGTCAAAGCTGGAATCCAGAGGCACAGACAGGACAATTACCCGATGGATAGAGAACATGCTAATCTGCAGGAGAGCACAAGCATCCCTGTGTGGTGTCACAAGAGAGATGAAGACAGAAAGAGGATGTCCACAGGGAGGCGTTCTGTCACCAAAGCTGTGGAATCTGGTAGTCGACGACCTTCTTGTCACACTAAACGAGCAGGGGTGGTATGCTCAAGGATATGCTGACGACATCATCATTCTAATACGGGGAAAACACGTGGGCATCTGCCTGGAACTAATGCAGAGGGCAATGTCCATAGTAGAGAGATGGTGTGATGCGGAGGGATTGTCTGTCAATCCCTCGAAAACCATCATGGTACCATTTACAAAATAACGAATCGCAGAGATTACTAGTATGCCAAAACTCTTCGACAATCAGATAAAGGTTGCCAGGAAGGCAAAATATCTAGGAATCCGGTTAGATGACAAGTTAACCTGGAACAGCCATCTAGCGAGCATCACAAGCCGTTCTCAGATTACGCTAATGACGATGAGACGAGCAATTGGGTGCACCTGAGGCCTAATTCCGACAATGGTAAACTGGTTGTACACCAGAGTAATCAAACCAATGATGGTGTATGAAGCGATCGCATGGTGTCCTAAAGTTCAGCAAAGCACAGCCGCCAAAACGCTTTCTAAAGTGCAGCAAGCTGCGTGTCTGAGCAATACAGGCGCCATGAAGGGCACCCCAACCGCAGCATTGGAAATACTGCTAAACATCTCACCATTAGATCTTTATATACAGGGGGAGGCTAAAATGGCTGCATACAGAATGCAGTGCAATGGCAACTGGTGCAAGCACCATGCTATGAAACATACTAAAATACACGACACCGTGAGGTGCAACATCATCGAAATGTCACCTGACAGAATGCCCAAGGTCGTGGAAACTGAGATACCATATCGTGTCAACTTGAGTAACAGTACGAATGGGCCCAGGGAGAACCTCAACGCATGTTGAACAGTATTACCTGGTACACCGACGGGTCAAAGACTCTAACGGGTACAGGAGCAGGCGTTTACGGCGTCAGATCCAGGCAAAGCATAAGTGTTTGCCTCGGCAAAATGACGACCGTATTTCAAGCAGAAATAGCTGCACTAATCGAATGCGGCAGAACATGCATATACAGGAAATATAACAAAAAGACCATCTATGTGAACACGGAGAGTCGGGCGGCCCTTTTGGCCTTAGCAAGCCACAGCTATACGTCAAAGATAGTGTGGGACTGTCAAAATACCTGGAAAACCTTGGCATAAGACAATAGAGTAATTCTTACTTGGGTGCCAAGCCATACAGGGGTAGCTGGAAATCAGGTAGCTGATAAGAGAGCCAAGAAAGGAGCTTATCTCACCCTCATGGGACCAGAACCAGCATACGGCGTTTCATACAGCGTCGTACGAAAAACTGTTTCCAACTGGGTGTCGCTTGAACACCAAAAATGCTGGAACAAAATCACGGGACATGATCAGTCCAAAAGAATGCTAAAAGGACCATCGAGTTTCTACGCAGCAAATGCTTTTAGACTGGGTAGGAAAGAACTGCGAAAAGTGGTCGGATTCAAAACTGGCCTCTGGATATTCAACGCACACCTAGTGAAAACGGGGATTGAAATAATAAATCCCCATTGCAGGATGTGTGGAGGAGCAGAGGAAACCGCAAAGCACGTGGTCCGTGGTCTTCGATTGCCCTGTCCTGTGCAGAAGGCAAGCCTCATGTCTAGATATCTTCCTAGGCACAAATCAGGAGGGAATGCAGGAAAACATAGTCCGACGAATCTCAATGTTCGCTAAGAATTTAGGATGGGACTCTGCTTAATACCTGTGAGTGGAGGTGCACAATAAGCCAATTAATGGCTGAGCGGCAACCATTAAGGCACCTGAATCCTAACGCCCTCGTGACTAAAAAACCCTCTACGATACAAAACTTTTGCAGCATGAAAACTGCACGCTAACTGTATACCAGGGAAAGAAAAATGAAAATGTTCTCATCCTAAGTACCATGCACTCTAATATTGAAATTGGCTCTACTGAAAAAAAGTTACGGGAAACTGTTTTTATAACAGCACAAAATAGAGAGTCGATATTATTGACCAAATGGCTGGGGAGTACACCACCAGAGCTGGCTCACGTCGTTGGCACGTTCAAGTTTTTTATAACATTCTTGATTTAACTCTAATAAATGCTTGGGTTTTATACAAAGAAAGTACATGAGAGGAAATAAGCAGGCACCGGTTTTTGTCGAAGTAAAATCCCTCTGAACAGGACCATCGCAAATACAACATAAATGTCAGATTAAATGACTCTGCAAATGAAACAAGACTGTCGTCAAATTTAAAAAGTTTCTCAAGTTTGCGTGCAGAAATTGTTCTGGAAACATTGTTAAAATTGTAACTTGTGCCAAATGCGCCAACTAGTTTATGAGTATGTAGGAAACAGCTTTTTATTTGAATAAAGAAGCAAAATAAGTCTGTCTTTTAGTTTTTGCTGGTTCTGCAATATTTATTTGAGGAAAAAAGATGGGGTCAGAATGACCCCTTATAGCGCTAATAGGTATGCAGGTAAGCTCAGCGCTTCTAGTGTTAACCTTGCTTTTTAATATATTCACATTGACTTTAGATATTCTATGCTATTGTGACAAAAAAACCACTTCAGTAGCTAAAAGTTAAGCGCCATGAATTATTCGAACTTTGGACATCATCTCCTTCCAACTATGTCTATTCTGTGAGAATGAAGATCTCCCAAAAATCTTCAGATATCCTCCCAACCTTATTTGGGGATGACTTCTCATTGTATTAAATTGTTCCAGCTGATGTAATTCTGACTGTCATTGTGAAAGCGAAGCTCCATTTAATTCTGGCTACATCATCGTTGGCGTCTTTTACTTTCTTTCTATCTCTCGTTCTTTCATTTTTCTCCTGCTCACACTGCCAGCATTAATCTCTGCAAGGAACTTTCATTTATTACTTTATTCACATTTTCCAACGAATGAGACATTCTGTATACAGTATACAAGCTTTTACTATTTTAATACTGCGTACAAGTTATTATTATTATTAAATTATGGATGACATTCGCGACAATTGATCACGTAAAACGAGCGGTTTGGGAACAAAGGATTGTTAATTGAATAGCGGACTTAATTATGTACATATTGAAATGTTAACAATCGTATACTTTCAGACAAAGTAAATCATTACGTTTTACGAAATTTGCGTCAAAAAAGGTATTTTCCTATTTACAATGGCATTCAGATAAGAAACTAATTAACATTACTGTCCAAAACGTCTAATAAGAGGAGATATAATATTTTTCTCGAGAATTAAAAGTGAAAAAGCGTGCAATTTTGATAAATGAAGAAATATATACAAACGTTATAATGGTAATGAGAGGAGAAATGCTGATTGAACAAATATGATTGGCTTGATACATGTTCGGATTTGTCACGATTTGAATCTGAATGGTTTGGTGAGTCTCCGAAATTTTGTGGTAGAATATTTTTAGGACTGCATAACTTCAATTTCTGTATGATATAAGCCTGATGTCAAAACCAGTCACAATAAAATGTGTAATCTGTGGTAAATTTTTTAAGAAGCGAGACCTAAAAACACATCAAAACAAGACCCATGGTGGACCAAATTTAAGTTCGATTACAAAAGAAAGTTTTAGATATAAGGAAATAAAAGATACG
Source organism: Galeruca laticollis (assembly GCA_963921935.1). Classification (NCBI taxonomy): domain Eukaryota; kingdom Metazoa; phylum Arthropoda; class Insecta; order Coleoptera; family Chrysomelidae; genus Galeruca; species Galeruca laticollis. The sequence goes on along the minus strand of OY998181.1, from coordinate 97,019,593 downwards.
TATTTTCATCTAAAGTTGGCAAAATTGAAGAGCCAACGATCAGTAATCAGAAGAGTCCCAAAAGCTTCAAGGGCTCTTTGTGCCTCAACACTATCTAATCTGATTGATGAATGCGTAAGACAAAATTCTTTTCCTACATGGGAAAATCTATTGTTTTTTCCATACAATATTTTAAGTCTTCCTTCTAAAAATTCTAATAAAAAAGTATCTCTCTCTACTATAATCAAGAATAATTTAAAAACATTTGATAATATAGATCATCATTTAAATTTCTCTGATCAGCAAAACCCAAATTTCTCAGTTCGGAAAAACATAAATTTATCAAAAAATAGTAAAATTATAAATGTCATTAATAAGTTTCTGACGGCGACTTGACATGCGCAATCAAAATCTTAGCTTCAGATGACAGTTTTGCTGAGGTCAGTGCAGCCACTTTAACAGAATTAAAATAGAAGCATCCTTTAGAGGATCTTAATATTACGTTCCCTACTCTGAGTTCGGAACATATTCCTATTCTTATAACAGAAGAATTTGTCAGTAACGCAGTAAACTCTTTTAAAACAAGTTCTGCTGGTGGTTTAGACTCTTTAAGACCTTCACATCTACAAGATTTAATAAATTACAGTGCTGGCCCTTCAGGAAAAAATCTCTTATCAACTGTGTGTACATTATGTAATTTTATTTTAAATGACACAGTCAACATCAATATTCGTCCTATTTTATTCGGAGCGTCACTATTAGCTTTAACTAAAAAAGAAGGAGGTATCAGACCAATTGCTATTGCTACAGTTTACCGTCGTTTAGTAGCGAAAATAAGTTGTTCAAACATCAGAGACAAATTAGGATATTTACTTCGTCCATTACAATTTGGTTTCGGGTCGAAAGGTGGTTGTGAAGCAGTTGCACATGCAGCAAGACGTTTCGTCTCTAATCATCCAGACGTTAATAATAAAGTTTTTCTGAAAATTGATTTTAAAAATGCTTTACATTTATGGCTTCAGGAACCTTTTCTTGGATAACTCTTATCCAAGAACTGAACTTAATAAATTATTGTTCAGCACATCTAATACCATGGAACTGCTGGCTGATGATAGCCATCCTAACTTGGCCCAAATGGATGTTGGCGCTGTTACGACCCCTGCTCCTCCAATTTTCGCTTCCTCTCCATACATCAAAGACATTACTACGAGACTTGCCAGATTGTTCCGGGCATATGGTAATTTCAAGATTGCTAACAAGGAGGCTCTAACAATTAGATCAGTTGTTACTAGAGTTAAAGATAAATGTCCGTTCACTTCTCTTACTAATGTTGTGTACAGCGTTCCATGTGGGGACTGTGATAAGCAATATATTGGTCAGACTTAAGATCCCTTTCTAGCCGTGTTGTTTCACATAAGAGTGATTGTAGATTACATCCAGAACGTTGCGCTTTAGCAAATCATGTGTAAATAAAGTATGACTAGGAAAAGAATGCATCGCCAAATAATATCAGAAATAGGTAAATAAATATAATAAAGAACACGAGGAACATACACAAGTTGACGGGACATTCGAAAATATTTCTAATTTAAGGGCTTCCGGTGGAAATAAATAATCATTCTATAAACATTATTTAAAAAATACATTCTGCGAAAGAATGATAAAAATATACAGGGTGTTTTGTTTAAGAACAGAGGAATTTATACTCACATAAATATAGCTATGAATTAACATATGTTTTTCCACCCACGGCTAGTATATTTTCAGTTTTCTTGTTGTTTCTATCAGAGTGCTCTTCAATTCCAGACAAACTTCCTTCATCTTCTCAAACGGCATCTTCAGATTCCTATTCTGATTCAGATTCAGTGTCGCTGTCCTCATTTAAATTAATAATCATGTTATCTATGACAATATCTATCATTGGTTCTTTTGAGATAAACTCGTCTTCAAATTTCTTTGCTCGTTCACAACGAGATTTCCACTGCTCAGCTAAAATCGTGGCAAAAAAATTGTCGCAATGTTGAATTACATCGTTGATCTGCCACATAATTTTTCAGTTCAGACCACACCAACTCGATTGGATTCAAATTTGGGTGGTATGGCGGTAATCGCAAAACGTCATGATTTGATACAATGAACAGCTGATCTATTTCAAATTGCTTATACTTTGGCTTGAAGTTATTTATTAGGGCGTATAACTGTGGCTTCAACATCTCCATACTAAAGGGAGTATTCCTTTGCCTCAACCATGTCTGCATTTCAGCTTTTGTCGTCGCGGAAGTTGGCATTTTAATATTGTGTTTATTGTGATAAGGTGCATTATCTATTGCCACAACGCTCTTTGGCAACAAATTGGGTAATAATTTCACTGTCGCCCATTTCTTATAATTATCATAGTTCATTTCGTTATGATAATCACCAGTATTGTTATTTGATTTCCATCTTATGTAAGCATTAGGCAGAAATCCATTTTCACCACCCGCATGTATTATGATAAGACGTTGCCCTCTAGTAACAGGCTTTTTCAGCCCTTCCATTGAATCCTCATTCCAACTTTGATCATGTGTGTGTGTCTATAAACACAATAGGTCTACCCTCTTTTCTATAGCTCTGCATTTTTTTCAAAAATTCTATTCTAAGTAGTCGAATGGGCTGTCGGATTTCCTTTCTCAAAGATTCCCTGCTACCCTGATATTCCATATCTTCCACAATCTTTTTATGAACCTCTTTGAGCGTGGGAACTCGGTTTTCCGTGACATGGTAATTATTGATACATCTACGTAAAATAGCCAAATCAGCATAATCCATGGTAACTTTTGATTTTTTGTTTCTCTTTTTATTTGGAGTTGAGAATTGTTCCATTTCACCTTTTTCAATTTTATTCATTTCGGAATTAATTTTCCTAATGCTTCTAACGCAAACTCCCGTTGCCGCAGCAACTCGTTCTTGAACCTTCGCAAGAGGAATACTGGTTTCACCTATCCTTGCTTCTGCCTGCATAAATTTGATAATATTACTGACAATTTCCCTACTTTGTCCACTCAGAGTCTTATTTCTCACTTTACTTTTTGACGGCATTTCCAAACACAATAAACTACACTATAACCTATTTAATAATATTTCAAAACTATACACAACCACAACACAAGGATTTCACATTCCACACACAATCAGAATAACGCCACAATAATTTTATTCCACTGACTGTACACTCACGACGTTAACTGCTTGAATAAGGCAGAGCGATTGAGCTTCTGCTCCACTCCAGGGTTTTGTCTACTGCGCAACCAATTCTCGGAGGCATCCTTACGCTTATCGACCAGTAGTTCTTGTGTAAGTTTTAACTCTATTTAAACAAGAGAATGATCTTTCTGGAGAAGTAGTTTATGCGGGTATTGTCATAGCGATTTTTGTAAATAGATAGATATTTTCAAAAGCTAGAAAATCTTCTACTAATATTTTCAATAATTCTTCCATTGTTTTGATCTCTGTTTTTTTGAGAACCAATCTTTTTAAAAGAATACATTCAACTTTTAATGTTTCTGTGTTCCAATTGGTGCAAATATTATTATAGGAACTAACTATAGATAAAAGGTCGGATACATTTAAAAAGTTTTTGTTTCTAGGCTGTAATGAACTTAATCCATTAAATGAATTCGTGCAGCCAGAGGAGTAAATTTTCTTGTTTATAGTATATCTAGGAAGCAAGTATAATCTCATTATTTAAAATTGCCTATTAGAACGGTTATAGAACAAGACCACTTAAATGATCAACAGTTTCAATATTAGCAAACATAAATAACATAAAATTGAAGGCGGACACTATTAATATATTTGCAGAGCTATACAAAAAGTACTTTTTATACACTTATTATAATTTTACACTGCTTCTTTTCGTTGCGAAAATTTGCCACCAATAACTTACTAACATACGCGTATACTAATTTAGTTGCCGAGAGATACTTGAGCAGAAATAAAACACTTGCGTTACTTCAGTAAGGTACTAAGATACAACTGAGGTGAACCGATCCACTAGAAGAAACATTCAAGACTGTCGTTTGAGATGAGATATCTTTCAGATGAAGACTCGTGAACCCCCTCAAACTAGAAATACGGAGTCCCACTTTTTCCGGAATTCTCAAAACCGGTCATGAGTGCAAATTATAAAGGAAATATTCAATAGATATTTGCTACCCAAATCCCTCTTCAGATAATGCCATCAATAAAATAAAATAGATAGGGGAGACCGGGGATGGTTGGTACACTTATAGAAGTTTTTTTTTCAATTTTTTTTAAATAATTTATTGATGTTAAGAATATGAAAAATATGTGACCAACATTGGACACTTCCTAAGTATTGTTTGAATCCATTGTTTAGTGAACCAACCTACCCCTCTTTTGTATGTTAATTTTCTCTAATTTGACCTAAATTTATTCTATTCAAAATTTTACCAACACAATATATAAATTGTATACTAAAAACTCTTACCTTTCTTCATACAGGACTGCTTCTTTTGAATTTCTCAAACACAGATCTTTGTTCTGGTTGAATTTCAATACTTAGCTTACCTTATAAAGAAAATCAATAAAATTACAATTAACTAAACAAAATTTCTATATCCAATGATCCAATAATTAACAAAATAATTTCAATAATTTATAAGACTTCCAAAATTTTCAATCAAGTCAAATAGAACTTTCTCAAATTATCAACGAAACAACCAAATTTAATAATTCACAACTTTGAAAAACTACTATAAAATGAACTAGATCTTTCTGAAATTGTTAACGAAATAACCAAATTTAATAATTACACAACTTTAGAAAAAACTAACTAGTATAAAATTTAACCGACCTTTTCAACTTAATGTTCTTTTTCCGCAAACTCGTCTGTATATGTTTATTTATGTGGTTCCGCTGACTTATATTGGGTTCATTTAATTCTTTACCATGTTGCTTCTTTCCAAAATATTTATTTCTGTTTTCAATATAATGTTCTTCTTCAAATTATTTATTAACGTCTCAAATTACTTATTTTACTCACAATCTTCTAAATATGTTTTTATTTATGTCTACTATCTGTGTTAAAATAATCTCACGTACTATTTTCCCAGTCTTGCATCATTCCATAATATTTAATCACTGTTTTCCATATACTGTTTTCATTTTCAATTATATTTGTTCTATTCCTCGTATTGACTATGTTATTGTTAATTTTCAATCTCTGAATCGTCTCCAATATCATTTATTTCGTTATTTTCCTTCTTTTCGGGGTGAAAACTTCCGTCACCAAAAATGTCAAGTCAATAGTCTCTCGTTTCAACAACTTCTCCCCTCACTTCCTTCCTTAGTTTCCTTAAAGGCTTGTTCAGATAAATTTTTATTTTTACTTTAATCAATGTCATGTATTGTCAAACTTAGATTTTATTCGATGGAAATTAATAGATCAACTACCAACAATATAACCGCATTGAACATATCATTTTTCCTTCTAATCATAACAATTATCATTTAACACACATCTTATTTCCTACTTCCGTATACCTTTTCAGACGTTAACACCCGTTTCACATCTTCTTGTAGTACCTACACTAATAAATTTATCGCTAGACTCAGATATACTATGTTTCTCAAAATACAGCTTTCTATAAAGTAATTAAATATGTGATCAACACATGTCGCTACTATGGTGGGACAACCTGTATGTGACAATATATATGTATGTGTTATAACGGAATTTGTACGCACGATAGAGGGCGTATTTGTTGACGGATCGAAACCAAACTCGCTACAGAAATCGGTTAGGACAAAATCTTGGATGAGTTCGTTAATGAGCCAAATCGGCGCAGTAAAAACAAAACGGCGGCCTGTCAAAGTTGAAAAAAAATCGTATATCCTTTGTTTTTAATTTGACGCAAAAAAGTTACTATGCTTTATCGTAGACCTTAACACGTTCTACAAATTTTGTATTAAACATTTTTCTCTAAATCGTACATTAAAACATTTATTTAAGAAAATTCACAAATTTACCAAACATTTTTTTATTTTTTTGTTTTTGATTTGATGCCAAAATGTTACTTTGGTTTTTTGTACATCTCAAAACATTCTATTACTTTTGTATCTAATTTTGTTATAACGGAATTTGTAAGCACGATAGAGGGCATATTTTTTGACGGATCGAAACCAAACTTGCTACAAAAATCGGTTAGGCCAAAATCTTGGACGAGTTCGTTAATGAGCCAAATCGGCCCAGTAAAAACAAAATGGCGACCGATCAAAGTTGAAAAAAAATCGTATTTCCTTTGTTTTCCATTTGACGCAAAAAAGTTACTGAGCTTTTTCATAGACCTTAACACGTTCTAGAACTTTGGTACTCAACATTTTTCTCTAAATCGTACATTAGAATATTTATTTAAGAAAATTCACAAATTTACCAGAATTTTTTTTTATTTTTTTGTTTTTGATTTGATGCCAAAATGTTACTTTGGCTTTTTGTATATCTCAATACATTCTATTACTTTTGTATCTAATTTTTTATTTTGGGATTTATACAAAAATGTTACTGAAATAAGCCTGTCCAATTGGTCCTGTGCCATTGGGATTTTTTGTATTTTTCCTTGGTGCAGCTTTAGGAAAAGGTCTGAGGTTCTCTAAAGGCGACATAACAGGGCTGTTTTCCCCGAACTGATTAATTGGGAACGGTCGTTCAGGTGTCCATTCTTCTGGTTTTGGCTGATCAGAATAATTCTCTTAGGATTTGACTAGTTAGATGTGCCTTCATTTGTATTTATCTGGTCAGATATGCTTTCTTTTGAATCTGGCCGATCAGAAGTGCCTTCTTTTGGATCTCTTCGATCTGTTACATTGCTAGTTTAGAAAATTAATCTGATGAAGGGAAAAATGCGTGATACTCTGAAACCATTTATAATATTCATCTGCGTAGCTGCCAAAGGAAGTGATGTATTTACGATACCAGGAATATCATAAATTGTCATTGTAGAAACTGCATGATTCCTCATCTAGGCATCACATTCTCTAATAACAAATTTTTGAAAGGACCATATACGCTTCTATCCAGTGGTTGTAATTTGTGGCTGCAATCAGGTAGAAATGACAAAACGCAGACTCCGTTCTCTTTAAAAAATTTAAAGCATCTATGGATGAGTGTGAGTCATGGTTATCCAACAACGAAACTGGATGATCTTTTGAGCATCTGACATTTCTAACAAAATGCTGAACAAACTTAAAAAATTAATCTTCATGCATCCATCCAGAAGGATTAGCGGAACCGGCACTTCCAGCAGGTGCTCCGTTCAAAAAATGGTCTTTAAAATGAACTCGTGGAAAAACAAAAAACGGAGGAGTCGAGTTACCTATTGCTGAAACAGATATTGCCATAGTTACCAGTGTCCCCCTTTCAGCAGAGGTGATTCTACCAGTTTGTTTAAATCCTTTCCAAGCAACATGGTCCGGTTTTTGAACTCAGTCACTTTCAAGTCACATAGTCCCTTGGCCATTTTTACGTAGCAATTTATTTATATTACCCACATCTGACACCAATGTAATGTTTTTCTAATGTATTTAAACAGTAAACGTGTGGGATACATTTTTAAACACACGGTATGGCTACTTACGAATTTATTTAAACACTAAACTACTCACTAACACTTAATTTATATACACTTAACTATTCACTTAAATTTAATTTTTATACACACAACCTTAATTATTAATTTATATCAACACTTTATTGTTTGCCTTTTTTACTAGATAATTCTAGATTTCGGCTTACACAAAAACAATTGGCTCTCGCATTTTCTAGACTGGTCACAAAAACAATGTCCAGGTAAGATAGTCACAATCGTAAACAATTTTAAGAAATCCCTGCGTTTTCGCCATAATTTTAACTTTCATACATGGCTTAGACGAGTCGGATTCAGGGACTATACTAGTATGCTGTTTCGTAGCAATATTATTCATCAATGTTTATTTTTACCCTTAAAAAAGCCTAGCTTTGTAACCACTGGATTTGTATGATTGGAATAAAAAAATTACTACGTATACAATTTGATTTTATTCAAATGAGTAACAATTGTCATGGTCAGTTAATACAATATTACATGAGATAGTTTAGTGAAAATATTTCTTATATCCGAAAAAGTGAAGATGTTACAAATAAGTAGTACCAGTCTCCAGATTTCCATGAAAAATATATGCTCCATTAAAATAATATTGTGAATGCAAGATATATTGATACCTGTTTATTTTCGGATTAATTCAGTTTATTTTTCTTGTGTACGTCATAGTCCCTGCGAATAACAAATACATCAAAGTGATCCTTGATCCAGAAAAGGTTAGGAACCACTATTTTAATCGAACGAAGTATTGACTATCTCTCAGTTTTTTGTTTAAGTGACTTCTGAATTTCTTCTAAGGTTTTACCTTTTGTTTCAGGTACTATATAAAGTGCCGATATCGACATTAAGAATGTAATGGATGCAAAAAAGAAAAACGGAGCATATTGACCGATGTAAGAAGTCAATAAGTTAAATACAATATTAACTGCGAACAAATTACATGCAAAAACAAATAATAGCACCATCATAGCCTTCGCTTTGATACTGGTAGAAAATAATTCGCCTAGCATCAAGGTCGGTATAACTCCACCACCGAATGAAAAAGCAAATCGGGAAGATATAATCGCCGTAATCGGTAACCAATTCATTGAAGTTGAATCAAACTCCGGTACGAATTCGTCGACATAAAGATATGTTCCGAAAACAAAAAATATCAAACTACAACAAATTAAAGATGAGGCGTAAAGACGTTTTCTTTTAAATCTATCTACTACGAAAGCTACTACAAGGAAATTAAAAACAACACCAAACCCGCTGTAAAGGATAGACGAAACTTGTGGATTTATCTTACCTCCCGCTTTTGCTATTATGTATTGTGTATATTGAGATAAAACGGCAGTGCCGCTAAACTGTTGAGAGAATCTTAAAAAGAATGCAACTGAAAAAGCTTTCCGATTACTTCTTATATTTATCAAATCTCTCCATCTACCAGATTCAGACATTTGACGGTTGACATCATTTTTCAATTTTTTCAAATCCTCATCTACATTGTTTTTTCTCGTTAAAAACGAGAAATAGGGCGATTCCGGCATAAACGTGAATAATATATTGAATAAAATGGGTATTGGGAGGAAAATGTAAGATGTTATAGCAACATCGAAATAACTGCCAACTACATTCATAAGAAATTGCCCTGTGAACATTGAAGAAGTTATTGCATTTCCCCAGACACCTCTAACTTTTGGGGAAGCAACTTCTCCTATGTACATAGGCAACGAGCACCACATAAGAGAACTTGCAATACCAGCAAAACCTCTAGAGACATAGAATACATAAATATTTTTAGCGAAGGCAGCGAGCAGCAAACTAATCGTTTGAGGTATGCTCAAAAGCAGTAAGGTTTTCTTTCTTCCCAACTTATCGGATATGTTGAATAAGAATAGGCAGGATATAACCATGACGGCTGGTTGGATCGTGGTTAATTTCGAAGCTTCAACTTCAGTAATGTTATAATTCACTTTATCTTCCACTAACTTGACAATAAACGGTGATGTCCAAACAAACAATACTCCATCCATAATACTTGGTAATGAACCTAAAACATATAATTACCTAATAGAACGGCATTTATGACAATAATCCAATAAAACTGAGATATTTCAAAAAAAAGGTGCAGTTTAATGTTATAAATTCTCGAGATAGTCTTTATCATCTAATCTTACTTGATAATATACATTTCATTCTGTAATTTCATTTTTGTTACGGATAGAAACCAAACTCGCTACAAAAATCGGATAGGCCAAAATCTTGGACGAGTTCGTTAATGAGCCAAATTAGCCGAGTAAAAACAAAATGGCGGCCTGTCAAACTTGAAAAAAAATGGTCTTTCCTTTGTTTTTCATTTGACACAAAAAAGTTACTGAGCTTTTTAATAGACCTTAACACGTTCTACAACTTTTTTATTTAACATTTTTCTCTAAATCGTACATTAAAACATTTATTTAAGAAAATTCACAAATTTACCAGAAATTTTTTCAATTTTTGTTTTTGATTTGATGTTAAAATGTTACATTGGTTTTTTGTACATCTCTAAACATTCTATTACTTTTGTACCTATTTTTTTATTTTGGGTTTGATGCAAAAATGTTACTGAAATAAGCATGTCCAATTGGTCCTGTGCCATTGGGATTTTTTTTTATTTCACGTAATATATTTTTGTTTTAAAAAACTCACTTTTCAATAACAAAAATGTAATAAGCGTATGGTCACGAAAGATTCCGTTTGGCGCAAACTCGTCGTTTTTAAACGTTTGTTCGCGATTCGAACTTTAAGAAAAAGTGTATAAAGTAAACATTAATAAGTTCCCATCCAGCCAGTGATTATCTGCAATTTTGGCTAATGAATCTAATCGTCGCCCTTATTTTGTAAGTAGGGGCGACCGGGGTGCGTTGTAACACGAGGTAAGTTGTAACACACCAAATTTTTCCTGAATTAAAAACTTGGCAAAACCGCATCATACATTGGCTGGTAAAGAACATTCTGAAGATCAGTTGCAAATAAATATTACAGTTATGTTAATTCAACATCACATTGTGATAATGTTCTTCCTTTTATGTCTGTTACATTCTGAAATGCCTTTTAACATCTTGTCGATGTTAATGCAATGTCTAAAAAATAACATCTTATCAATGATCTAAATGCGACATTTCAAAAACAATACAGTGTATTCTCGTAGATGTTGTATGGATATTACATAAACCTCTAAATAATATACCTCAAACATTCTAGATGATATCCTATAGATGTTTCTGTGCCTAATCAGCAAATACAGGGTGAACAACTAAGAACTCCGGCTGTCGGCCATATTTCAAAAAATAGTGATGCTACAACTTTAAAAAAATACTTTCAGGAAAATGACCCTGAAAAATCGCAGGAAAATATTTTTGAGTTCCTAAAATATCTGCTATGGGGTGGAATGAACACTTAAAAACATAGTACTGTGATTATCTCCAAAAAAGACATACTAAAGGTATCCTAGAAATACAATTTTTGATATATTGTTGAGATTATGAAAAAATGTAGTTAGAGACTTTTTGTCCTTATTCTTCAAGTAAGGGGTGGGGGAAGGTTCAACCCAAAAAACAAATGTCGTAACACTTTTTATTAATCGATATCTATGTTTTTGGAGTTATTTAAAACAGTTTTTCCTCTTTAGTAAGATATGCTTAACAAAAATAATAAAATTGGACAATTTTGTCAACGCTATGTGAAAAAATCGACAATTTTCCCATTTTACTCGGAAATTTCAAATGTAGTGAGGCATTTTTTAAATTATGATGGAAAGGGGTTAAAAAAATAGGAATCTGTTCCAAGATATGAGATTTACAATATCAGATATAAAAATTAAAAAAATGTTTCAATTTACATTTGAAATTTCCGAGTAGATACAAAATTATCTAATTTTGTTATCAATCTTATTAAACCGAAAAAATCTTTTAAATACAGCTAAAATCATTAATATAGGTTATAAAACGAAAAAGTTATTCATTTGTTCATAAGTTTGAACCTTCCCAACCCATTATTTGAAGAATAATGGCAAAAAATCTCCTTAATTAAATTTGTTCATAATCTCATCAAGATTTCAAAAATTGTATTTTTAGTACACCTTTAGTATATTTTTTTGGAGTATTATGTTTTCAAGTGTTCATTCCACCCCTAGCGGATATTTTAGAGACTGCAATATATTCTCCATCAATTTTTCAGGGTCACTTTTTGAAAGTTGTACCATGATTCTTTTCTGAGATGTGGCCTACAGTCGTTCTCAGTTGTTCATCCTGTACATTTAAAATAAAATATCAAAAAAAGCAATAAAGGATTTAAAACGTTTATTCACTATTAATGAAGAGTACAGTAAATTTGAAAAAAACAGGTACAAAATCAGAAAAAAAAATATCTTGTCCAGCAATCCAACCTAAAAAAAATAAGATTGTGTAAGCATATTACATAACAAGTCTGGAAAGTGGAAACTATTGAACGCATTCAGTGAAAGCAAGAAATAAAAAAAGGTATATTAATCTGTTTTTACCATACTTTGAAACTGAATTAATAAAGTTTAACGCATACACATACATTACAGCTAGTTTACAGAAAATTTATTAGAATAGTTTTTTAATTATATTAAAACTAATAAAAATTTTACACCATAAAAATTGAATGAAATATTACGTTACATCAACAGAAATCCAATCTGATTAAAGAAAACTCTATCGTTTACTTACGGTTACTTTTTCTCACGTAAGAGTGGCTGTTTCGAGTGTCTCAACCATTCCAGAACGTACACTTCAAAATCCTTATCTGTGAAACATTTAAAGGTGTTCTGAACAGCATCTAATAAAACACTTTAGATCAAATTGTGCCCATGGAGACCTTTGATCGATCATCATAAACTACATCAAACTTGATTTTCAGCCAATTGACTGGGACCCATTTTCCATAAGATACATGCGGGATTCTTCAAAGGAATAATAACATATTTTATTTCGAGAAGTGGCTTTCATGATTTACCTTCTATTACATGCCTCACTCCATTTGGCAGGTAAATTCAGGTGTGCTATGAAAATTCATACTTCATTTCTGTATAAAATAATATACTATTCTCATCTTGTTTTTCATCCTGGAACCAATTGTATATTAACATCGTGGAATTGTAACTTAATGAGAAACTAGGCATTATTAATACACTGTATACAAAAAAACTACTTATGAAGAAGAGATATGAACACATTATTAAGTAAAATGAGTTTAAAATTAATTGTATCCAATTGAGTATCCAATAGCTGTGTTTCTACTATAATAAATAATTGAATGCTGTTTGTTGACTGGAGCATTCAGTATCATAAGTTACATATTCTTCAACTAGATTAATATAGGTACCATTGTAAGGGACAACGGCTGATTTATTGTATTCAGTGAATTTTCAAATGGAAATGAGCTTTTTAACAGAAATTTCTGTTTCTAAAGTCTTAAACAGTCTCTTATTGTTCACAAGAATTGTTAGTAATAATGTTAAAATTTTTTAAACCTGCAAAACCATATTGATAGCTTAGACTACTACTACAAAAACTAGAACCACAGATACTTGATTCAATATTTTTTGTACTATTTAATACAATGTTTGTATCAGACTATCTGAAATAGTTACTCCCCTTCCATTACATAATTACCAACTATTTGTTTTTTATTTGATTTGTGTAAGTAGCTTCTGAAACATCTTGAACATTGAAAATATTTTCTTCTAGATTCACATATCTGCGAACATATGAGCATGTTTTATTATTAATAATAATATCTACCCTATTGCACTATTGAGTTTTTTGTAGGGTATAATGCATATCTAGGATTTGAAATATTGTGAATCGTTTTTAAAATATACTTACTAAATAAAATATTTTGAAAATTGAAAAAACCCTATTTTGTAAACTCTATTATATTATGTTAGTGTACAATTCCACCACCTGGAATTTCAATGTATAATAGCCGATTAAAGTATTGAATGAGTATCAAGTTTTAATAATTATGATTTTGGAATAGGTACTTACCGATAACAATTGTTGTTCGTCCATTATAACAAGAATTATAACTAAGTATAGAAACTGTAGCTAAGTAGGAATTCACGAAAATGAAGACCACTTTATTCAAGTACTACTTGCAAAATATGTGCTTCCTGCAAATAGAATATAACACATAACTGAAAACCATCCGCTATTTCATGCTGCATGTATTTTATATGGAAGAGGCAGTAAACAGAGTTGTACATAATAAGGAGTCCATTCGTTAAGGGGCTAAGGCCTTAGATATATGTCACGTGACTCTTATAGGTATGTAAAGAAAGTTAAAGATTCCGAAGGTCGTATAACGCTGGAAAACGTAAGATATAGAAGAATTTCAGTTTTTAATGATGAGCAGACAGCCAGCCTAGTGGAATACTTTAAACGCGCTTCAAAAATTTACTTTAGTTTGACTCCTAAGGAAGTTATGAGTGTGCGTTGTAATATGACATTAAATTCCCTGATTCCTGGAAACAAAACAAAATGGCCGGGAAAGATTGGCTAACAATATTTCCTAAACATAATAAAGATCTGTCTATTAGAACTCCAGAACCTACAAGTTTACAGAGACCAACAAATTTCAATAGAACCAATATCTCCCTTTTTTTTGATAAACTAGCTAACGTAAGAGATCGATACAATTGCACAGCTGCACAAATTTGGAATGTAGACGAGACAGGAGTAACCACCGTGCAGAGAGTTGGCAAAGTTATTGCCGAAAAAGGAACGAAGCAGGTGGGTGGAATAACTTCTAATGAAAGAGGGGTCCTGGTCACTGTATGTGTTGCCGCTAGTGCAATAGGAAATTGTACACCTCCTATGTTACTGTTTTCCAGAAAAAAATTCCATGACCGCTTTCTTAGGGACGGCCCTCCAGGTTCAATTGTCTCAGCAAATGGTTCAGGTTGGATGACGGTAGAAGAATTTTATAAATTTATGGAACACTTTGTTGCTCATGTGAATCCATCGAAATAAAACCCAGTTCTTTTGTTATTAGACAATCATTAGTCTCATTTAGCAATAAAAACTATTAACTACGCAAAAGATAATGGAGTCGTAATGTTGTCATTTCCACCCCATTGTTCACACCGCCTCCAGCCATTGGATAGGACTGTATATGGGCCGTTCAAAATATATTTATCTTCTGCTTAAGATAGTTGGCTTAGAAACAACCCTGGAAAGTCTATGACCATATATCACATTCCGTCTTTAGTTAGAGATGCGCTACCGTTGGCAACCACCCCAACAAACATAAATAAATATTTCAAAGTGTCTGGCATAGAACCTTTTAATAGAGAAATTTTCGGCGACGATGAATTCTTACCATCAAGTGTAACGGATCAACTGCCTCCGCCACCACCACTACCTCCCACATCGTCTCAAAGGGTTGAGATAGAACCTGTTGCTAGGACATCAGTTGATCTACCCGAAGAAACTCCTGTTATGCCCATATCTAACTTACCAGCT